>OZ038454.1:17609950-18017950 GCA_964036195.1 Sphaerolaimus hirsutus | reverse complement strand
TCTCGACTTTTCACGTGATCCGGGGAATCGGCACTTATGAACTTCGGTTTTCATGGGTTGGGGTTAGGATCCAAACGGGATCCCGATCCCGAATCCCGGAAAATTTTGGGATTTGGCGGTTCCGCTCCCGATCCCGAAAAGTCAATCCCGTTTGAGCCCTAGTTCTGGGGTAAGGATTTGGGACCAATACTACTGTCGTGAGCGGGAATGGAAAATTTCGACGTTCTGTGGATCCCCGGGGACTGTATTTTACACAACGCTCTTACAGTGGCACTCAATTCGAGCATGGTACTCAACTCTAGCACGGTACTGTATGATTTGATAAAGACACATTATCTGCATAGTTGTTAAAACGTATTTACGTTTACTCGATAAATACGTATACTCGCGTACTGCGTAAATACGTTTACGTTTCCTCCCGAAAAAATACCGGTACTCGCTTACTCGCGTACTTTTACGCGAGTACAGAAAACGTATTTTAAGGGGACAGAAAATGTCATTTTGACAGACAGAAAGTGTCAAACATAGGACATTTTACTAAGAAATACTTATCAGGGGTAAAAACACACATCTTTGATGTATTTCAGCGTAAATATTGAAAAAGCACCAATTTTTACGTTATTTTTGTGAGAAAAATACTCACTTTTACGTTTTCTGTGAGAAAAAATACCCATTTTTTACGTTTTCCCTGGAAAAAATACTCATTTTTACGTTTTCTTTTGAAAAAAGTATTTTTACTTACCTTCTACGCAGTGTAAAAGTAAAAATAAAATACTTTACGTTTTCGTTACTCATGTGTGAGTAAAATAAAAATACTTTACGTTTACGTTTACCTTTAAAAAAGTTCAGTACTTTTAACAACTCTGTGGAGAAATAATCGTATAATCGTGTAAGTAAAATGATGCTGAAAAATGGTGCCGTTTCACGCTAGCATTGGGTTCCCTTGATGTGTCCGGGATAGGGTTGGCCGATGTTTTTTTTAAACGTTTTTTAAAACTAGGTATTTTGCAAAATTTTTTCGCGCAAGCGCGCAATTTCACACACAAATTGACATTGGTGGTTGTTTTCATTGGTTTTGTTGCATTTTTAGTATCAAAACATCAATTTCTATGTGCTACCATGGGTGAATAAGCCGACATATGTTGCTGTAATATATAATATTGAGGTAATGTGCTTCCATGTACCTCCACAATGTGTAACTTCACTCCCAAAGTAACAACCTCCTTTTATAACCTTGTTTGATCACCATTCCGTGCCAAACTTTACCTGAAGTCACGAACATTCGACTATAAGGCGATATACAAACAATATGTCGATGAAAAATGGATATTTTTGACACAAATCACCACTTATAATGCTATCCCATGGCTCCACAGCCATTATATGGTCATATTTAACATCACAGAGTATTGCCAGTGTCTGATATACCTATATATGTTGACACTAGGTCATATCTGGGAGCTTTTAAAAAAAACATCGAGTTAAAAAAAAACGTTTTTTTTCCAACCCTAGTCCGGGAGCCACTTAATCAATAGCACAGGTGGTTTATGTAGGGTAAATATTTAGATAGTCGATGGTAGGACTGGTCGATAACATTCCGTCATTTACACGTAGCTGGATATTTAGGTACACGTAGCTGGATCCATCAAGTTATGCTACACAAATGCAACATTATCATTATCAAATTTGGAATATTATCCTACAATCGGCAACAAAAACAAATATACCGTACTCGGCAGACATCAATCACACTTAATACGGATACCCACCATAACCCATCTGAACAATGAACAAAAAAATATACAGTTTTTTCATCATTCGTTTTTACTGCGGAAAAATAAATTGCGATATTTTTCACAAAATTTTATTCATTAAATTATGGAAAAAATTCTGCCCATACTTTGCGGTCCGCCGAGTAGGTTTACAAAATCTATTGCCCTTACCAGTGCAAATCTTCAAAAAATGGCACCGGCACCGGCAGGGCACCCTCGAAAAATGGCAGCGCACCGCACCAGCACCGGTGCTGGTGCTCTTCGGTGCCCAGCACCGGGGCACCGGTGCCCCTCCATCACTAGTGGTGACTGGCTACAATGTTAAAATAAAACACACAATCGCGGACAAAAGTAGGTCGGAAAAATCTAACGACGTCAACGGCAACGGCCGCTGGGCTTCAGCTCGGCAAATGAGAGCGAAACACAAACAACAAGCGACAAGTCCTGTCACTGCGATTAATCCCCGAAGGCGACGCTGCCAGAAGACGGAAGGGCGTTTAATAACGGCCCAGCTGAGATGTTGCTAGGCAGACGCGACCGACCGCTTGACGCGCTGCACGTTTTCGCTGCGCACACATTAGTTTACAAATGAAAGTTTAAAGATTTGGTAAACTCAGGAATAATCTTGAAAGGTTTCAAAATTTCTGGAATGAGTTATTTTTACTCTCCTACTTTTTTACTTTTACTCCATTTTTGCAAATGTAAATAGGGAAGTTTTAAATGTAAAAACATGGCATTGATAGCAGTAGCTGTTTTTTGCATGTGATAAAGCAAGTGAAACAAAACGTTTTTGCACATTTAGGTGTTTGCAAGTATTATGGATCTTTTTTCTTTTTTGCTTGATGCATGAAATAAATTTTTATAACTCACTTGTTCTTGCAACGGTTCCAGTGGCATACAAAGCTGATTTATTAGTTTACAAATATTTAAAATCTCAGCAGTAAGCTGGAGTGTAAGCTGGTAGGCACAATATGTCATTTCAAGACGGCAGACAATAAAAAACTATTCCGTCATGCAAACTCTCAGCGCTCATCTAAACGGGATAGTTTTAGCTGATTCGAGGTCTTGGGCCTATATTTCCACCAAGGGAAACTTCGATTCTTATGGTTCGGGTTTGACAGTTTTCAATCACAATGGTTTAATATATTATACAGGAAAAATACTTAACATTTTAGTCATATAAAAAGTAAGAATAGGTCTAGGGTCATTTAGTGAGTTTATCTTCTGGGTAAACCTTTTCGTAAAGACGTATTTTAAGTATCTACTATCTACAGCAAGCATCATAACGCACCAAAGGGAAAAAAAACAAAATGCAAGCACGCATACTGCAAAAAAGTTAATTTAATCAAAACATTTTAGAGCATAATCCAAACAAAAGTGAGGCAAAATCCAGGCACTTTTTTGTGCCCCCAACCGCAGCATAATCCAAGCAGATGTTAAGCATAACCCATAGACTCCACCTTGTCTATTCTTGTGCGTTCATGTGTGTATGACGTTAATATTTGAGTACAGCATAGACACGTGCGTGATATTTTACTAGTTTTACTGTTCAAAAATAGGGTAAGCTTGTTCGAAAGTATAGCGATTGTTAACCTTCCCGATTGGTAAGCTCTCGATGGGTAAGCCAAAGTATGTCGATGGGTAAGCCAAAGTATGTCGATGGGTAAGCCAAAGTATGTCGATCGGTAAGCCAAAGTATGTCGGTCGATGGGTAAGCCAAAGTATGTCGATGGGTAAGCCAAAGTATGTCGGTCGATGGGTAAGCCAAAGTATGTCGATGGGTGAGCCAAAGTATGTCGATGGGTAAGCCAAAGTATGTCGATCGGTAAGCCAAAGTATGTCGATGGGTAAGCCAAAGTGTATCAATAATAAAGCCACACACGGCTTAAAAAAGTATCTCGATTGTTAACCCATGGTATATCGATTGTAAAGCCAATATCTCGATTGGTAAGCCGCAATACAAACATATCACACGCATACATAAATACATACGTATGGAGCAGAAGTAATTAGATGTGGCGGCAAGATACCGTAGTAGACTTTTTTGCGGTTTGTTTTTGAGTTTTTGTGGCTCCATGCTGTTTGTGCATGAATTGTCACTACCTGAATTGTCAGTTCCTGAATCGTCACTGTCTGTTCCGCATGTGCTCTGAGCCGCAATCGTTCATGTATGCACATGGACTGAGTTGTCAATGTATTTATGAATGGTCAAGAGTTGTCGCTTGTCATTAAAGGAAATGCCCGCCGTGTGCACACAATATATTTACGTTATGCAGCATGTTTTTTTAGTATTGAAAATTGATTATCACTGCATTTCAGATTCAGTGAAGACAGTGTTCCTTATATTCTACCTTGTTGGTTGTAAATATATTAATAATTTTTGTTAATAATTCCATGTATTAGTATTTACGCACGCGGCTTACTAATCGAGACAGTCGGGTCAACAACCGATACACTGTGGCTTACCGATCGGATCAAAAATAAATACAAATTGCCTGCGGCTTACCCATCGACATACATTGGCTTACCAATCGAGAGCTTACCGATCGGGAAGGTTAACAATCGGGATTCCCTCGCTTGTTCCACTTTGTCAAGCTCACCATTTACGTTGACAAAATTTCCATTTTGACAGCCACTGAAATAAGTTGCAAAAATGGCAGAAACTAAACTGGGAAGTTCAAGTCAGTCACTACAAAGCTGACTATCGGCATTTTCCCACTGAAATTCAAGTTTGCCTGTTGTCCACCTGCACACAATATAAGGCAGGTGCATCCACACAGCTGGCGCTGGGAATTATCTCTTTCAAATTGTGGGACATGAGGAATAAGTTACACGTCAACAGAAAGCTAATTTAGACAACAGAAGAGAACACATGCGGTGTTCATTCCATTGAGGAAATGTTGCTTGGGTTATGTGCGCAGTGTTTGGGTTTTTCCTCATTTTGTTTGGATTATGCGCAAATTTTGGCGGATGAAATTTTTTTTGAATTTTGCTGCTCTTGTTTGGATTATGCTGTGCTTGACGTTTTTATCGGAGTCAAAAGTACCAAACTTTTTTCAAAGTATGTGTAAGCAAAAACTAGTCTTGTTTTACTCACTCCTGAAGTACAGAAAGCGTTAAGTAGCTTTACTCATGAGTAACTGAAAGTAAAATACTTTTGTCTTCAGAAAACCTTTTTTTTCCAGGAAAGCATAAGAGTGAGTAAAATTACCTTTTGTTTATGGAAAATGTAGAAGGGAGCATTATGAATATTTACTCTGGACAACAAAATGATTTTTTCTTTCTATTGAGAAGTATTGTTTATGAAAAGGAAGTGAGGTAATTCATGGTAAGAGTATCAAAAATGGGTAAAATATGATGGAAAATACTCATCCCGTACTCTATTGTACTCAAGTACTCTCAAAAAGCAAGCGTAAAGGCTAGTACACATACTTTTTTGAAAGTATATTCTGTATGCGTATTAAGACGGTACTCCAGTATGTGTACGTTTTGAGTAAAATTAAATACGCACTCACAAGTGTGGTTTTTATCATGTTGTTTGGATTCAGATGCGGTCTCACGCATCAAGTGTGCACTATTTCTGTACCCCAGTGCCCAATGATAAATATTTGCATAATGCATGTTCTTAGGAAGTCAGCGCCGGGAATCAGCCTAATGCAATTTGTTGTCATATTCATTCATGGCTGTTTTCAACTGATTGGATCTGTGGTCTCGCTTTTTAGCAATGACATTTTTACAGAACCGGTGACGTGGACAAGAATGCTGCTTGAACACAAAAGAATAAGTGAAATTTTATGTCCACTGATATCACTGTTTTACTTAGGATAACCCTCTGGTGTCAACCAAGGGCAGACAATAACTCCCTCGTGGATAAACAAACCTCGTAGTCATTGACAGGAAAGTAACTACACACACAAGCCTCACACTAAGCCACGCTCAAATTAACCGTGGATCTAGGTGATAATTTTGTTTAAAATGCCCTGCCTATAAAAACCTAACAAACAAAAAAATTGACAAAAATCCAGGTCGGGGTATTTGTATCGCAGGCAATTAATACGGTTATTTCAAACTTAGTCCCTTGCCTGTACAAATCTCCTGGTTAATAAAATGCTTCCACATCAAATTTATTTTCTTATCTTGCGATATCTCCAGTTGTGTGGGTATAGAAGGGTGAAATTTGGGGTACATGTGGTGCACGTTCCCCTTACTATACACCAGCAGGGGGGTTTCGGAGTCGCCGACTCACTACAGTGTAGGTCACAAAACATGCAACTTTTTGTGCAATTTTTAATTGTCCGAGTGATCAAGTGATCAAGAGGAGGGTGCACCGTTTCAAATGCTAGCCGTTTCAAATGCTAGGAAAATGCACAGTTCAAATGCTGAAATACACCGTTTCAAATGCTATTATGCTACAGTTCAAATGCCATCATGTCATTTTGTCATACCACTCATTTTACACACTTCAAATGCCATTTAGTGCTATACTTCAAATGCTGATTGATTTATGTTTCATACCTATTTTTTACACGTTTCAAATGCTGTATTGCCCCTTATACTTCAAATGCTCATTCCTTTTTGTTTCATTCATATCTTTACATGTTTTATATGCTGCATTTTACTATTTCACTATTCATTGATGCTATATACAGGGTGCAGCAATTTAGACGCCCCCTCTAGATTTCAAATAACTTGTCACTGGGTGGTCGGATTAACGTCAAATTTTGAGTCAACACTGACAACTAAATAGGGAAAAATCCCTGAAAATATGGCTGCGATAGCTCCACCTGTTCTCAAGTTATTCACGTAAACACTAATAATTGTCGCTATTGAGTGATAATTTGTTGCATTTTGTGAGTCGGTGCACATCACATCAATTTTGCACTGGTTATTGTGCGTTTTTATCGCACAATGCCTATTGTCACGAGGTGTTCGTAGTGACAATTATGCGTTTGCATGAATAACTTGAGAACGAGTGGAGCTATCGCAGCCATATTTTCAGGGATCCTTTCCTATTTAGTTGTTAATGTTGACCTACAATTTGACATAAATCCGTTTACACAGTGACAAGTCTAGTGGGGGCGTCTAAATTGCTGCACCCTGTATATACCTAAAAACATTTCCAATACATGTGGTAATGTTCAAAACAGTCAATGAGCAGCGTCAATCGCACAGTATGAGGTAAGTTATCAAAGATGAAATAACAGGCATGCATTAAAAGCAATTAGGTAACCATGTGCAATGGTGCCATCTGTGAGCTTTAGCAGCGAACAATCCTTTTGTAGTATTTGATTTAATTACTACAAGTTCACTTGTAGTAATTCAATCAAATACTACACTGAAGGCTTTAATCCACTTGAGTTGGGAAGTTTGGTGCACATCACAGTGAAATGCAACTCTCCTACATTCGCTGCCAGCTTGATGCCAAACAATTATACATTTGATATTTATTTATGTATGGCATGGTAGTAAAACGTCTGGGCAGCATTTGAAGCGTGCAAAAAATGAGTGTGAAACAAACGATTTGGCATTTGAACTGTAGCACTACAGCATATTTAGCGATGCAGAATGGTATTTGAAGTGTAGCATTTGTTGAGCATGACAGGATTTCATGCTGGTATTTGAAGTGAAGCTAATTGTCATTTGAAGTGAAGCTTTTTGGCAGCATTTGAAACGGCTAGCATTTGAAGTGGTCTGGCCTCATCAAGAGCGGCACCAATATGATATTTACCCCCCCCCCCCACTGTGGATGCCTTAACTCCAGATGTGGAGGGTGTAGAATGATGAAATTTTGTGGGGGTGTAGCCAACATGCCCGCCTACAATACAACGCTGGGTTAACAGCGGCACCGGCAACCCACTACAATGGGGGTTGCCAAACACTTAATGTTGTTGACACAGTTCTTGTCCTTCTCAAGATCCCACAGAATTTTTTCCCCATCCACATCAAGCTCGGTACCTGATGTGGTTAATACAGATTTATGTTAATGACTGAATTGACGTCACAGCAAGTACCATGCAGCAAATGTTTATGTTCAACGCTGCATAACAGAAACCAGTCCCCACCCAACCCCACGTAACCAAAGCTGACCCCACACCATGGGGTGGGAGACAAAACATCACATTTTTGATAGGCACTTCAAAACTGTGTTTACGATTGTCCACTAGGGGGCGGGCTTTCAGCTTTAAAATCGCAAAAGAACATTCCCTTGAAATGAAAATTCCACCTGAAAAGTTTTGATGGGAGTAAATGCAAAAGTGTCGCACTTGCTCGATTTTTGTTCCTGTGATGACATAATTATGACATCACTGCATTTATTTTTTTTGCAAACTTTTTCAAAATTGACACTTTTTTGACAATTTGACAATTTACTCGATGCTTTACAGGGTGCGGGAATAGCCAGCCGTTTTTAGCTCTCTAAACCAGCTTGTCAAACAGTAAAAAAGCGCATTTCATCATGCTTGGAGGAGCGGAGACTGCCCATTGTCGTCAGCGAAGGCTTAATGCAGGCGACAGAGCACTTAATGCATAGCGGTCATTCAATGTGTTGTCACATAAAAAGAATGTAAATACGAATTATTGTATATACATAGGTAAGTACATTTCCAAAGTGGTTATATGCTGTGATAGTTATTGTATTCTATTTAGGGCGCTATTGGGACCAGCAGAGTTGTTAAAGTAAATCAGACTAGTATGCTTAAGTGTAATGTATTTGAATTTTAAATTTATTTTAATACACTCACCTCCTGAGTACAGAAAACGCAAAGTAAAACTGTTTTACTGAACTAAATACTAAACGTAAAATAAATGTAAATGTAGCTTGCACTTGAGAAAATGTAAAAGAAAGTGTTTCCCTCAATCTTTTACTCAAAAAATGTGTACGTAATGGTTGTTAATTCAACAATGGGAAATTGGGTCTGGAAACGTTCATGACTGTTAAGTATATAAAAAGAATTCAAATTCAAAGACACCTTATAATATTGCGTGAAATATGCACAAGTCATTACTGATAAGGTTGAGCATAGTGATGTAAAAGCGCCATGGCGCTGCTGGCACTTGCCGCAATTTTGCTGTGGCGCCATTGGCGCTTGGCGCTATGCCCATGAAAAGCGCCATGGCGCTTTTGGCGCTATTTTTGACCGGCCGCAGGAACAAAATGTCTGGCGCTGGCGCCAAAGCAAAAAGCACGATGGCGCTTCTGGCGCTTGGCGCCATTTTGCTCTGGCGCCATTGGCGCTTGGCACTGGGGGTCGGAAAAGCGCCATGGCGCTTTTGGCGGCTTTGAGATTACAAATAAATCAACTATCACCAAATTTTATCAGTGTAATTAGGGTACTTTTTCACAGAAATTGTAGAATTTAAAGATTTTTTCCTCGAATTCACGGTGAACCAGAATAATATAGTACATTTTCAGCGCTCCGTTAATTTTAACATGTATACTTTTGGGAGAAAATCTAAAACTTCGGTGCTCGGCTACTTAGAAAACATCTTCAGGCAGTTGAACAGCTCTCGTTAAAAAAAGCTTAGAAGGAAGATGAATAAAC
The DNA here is from genome assembly GCA_964036195.1 of Sphaerolaimus hirsutus. Classification (NCBI taxonomy): domain Eukaryota; kingdom Metazoa; phylum Nematoda; class Chromadorea; order Monhysterida; family Sphaerolaimidae; genus Sphaerolaimus; species Sphaerolaimus hirsutus. The sequence continues at coordinate 18,008,637 of OZ038454.1, read as the reverse complement.
ACATTTACAAAAATTTTCGCGCACCAGACACAGAAATTTGGTGTCTTTGGAATCGGAATATACATCCTCAAAAACTTCTCATTTTAGGACGAAAAAAAGGCCCACCAAAAAAGTTTGAGTGGATTCCTGGCCCTGAGTGGAAACCACGAAGAGACACGTTTAAAATATTGTCAAAATTGCTACTTAAAATGTTTCTCAAAATATTGCCTAAAATTGGTATTCATAATTGACAACCAAAATTTGCCCAAAAACGTTTCGCTCGAAATACTGCTCCATTAATTATTTGGAATATAAATAGCCGACAAAGCGGCGGCCGCAAACCTATGGGGAAATTTGTGCGCAAAACGATCTTTCAAATTCCAAACCTACAGCCGCTAATTGACTCGAATCCACGCACGGTTGCGACTGAGGTGAGCATCAACTACGTGCAAAAACAGTCCAAACAGGCCAAAACTTCCAAACCCAACGCTGGCTGGTGCACAGAGGGCACTCCCAGACCCTGTAAAAAGCCCTGTAAAATGTCAAATGTCATGCAAAGTGTCAAAAGTCATGGAAAATGGCCTGCAAAATGGCAACCGAGTTGCCATTATGCAGGGCATTCTCCATGACTTTTGACACTTTGCATGACATTTGACACTTTACAGGGTCTGGGATTGGCACCCGGTTGTGGCCAACCACGAAACGGGCGATTTCGAATCAAACACAGATGAATGAGCGGCCGGGCGGCAACACACGCTGATGCATGGTCGCATTTAGACCAGTCAATCGGAAGCGAACTAGCTGCGCAACACAAATCGCACAATGGCGGAATCGGTTGCGCTAACTGTCTACGTGAACAAAGTAAAGGGTAAACACGGGCCGGAGAATATCAGTCAACTGAAATTCCTCTCGCGGTCTGAAAGGAGCACGTCATTAACCTTACTTGTGCAGAACTGCTGATAGCAGTCAGCACGATTTAAGCGCGCGCGAATTGACTGTAGCTGGCACGCAAACGGCAGCGGGCGGCACGCTCTATCGCATGCGCGCGTAAAGCGAGCACCTGCTAATCGACAACGCCGACGGCTGGCAACACCCAGAAATGAAATACACCGATATCTGTGAAAACACTTAAAGGGAACCATCTGTCAATCTGTCGGGGATGTCCCTGGTGGATTTATTCACGTCGCGTAGTGAAGGGTCGAGTCTTTTGGCACCCCCTTATACCCTAGAGTCTAAGAGTTTGAGTCGAGTTGAGTTCGCGCCCTACCTGTAAAGTGTTAAGTCAAGTCAAATGCCATGTAAAGTGTCAATCGAAACAAAAACGAAAAGATTTTATTGACTTTTAAAGAGTTTTATTTATTAAAAAATTTTATACAGCACTTGACACTTTAATTCACACTTTACATGGCTCTGGACTGCCACCAGGACAACACGTTTGTCTCATTTAGTTCTTGGACAGCGGTTTTCATAGCATCTGCAGAGGATACTATTCCGGGGCGAAGATAGATTACCTACTACTGGGGTGTCAAAAAAATGTTTTTTACGGAAAACGTTAATTTTTTTTGCACTTGCCGGAAAAAGGAAAAAAATTGCCTGCGTAAAGCGGAAAACGAAAAGAATTTTGTCTGTGGAAAAGCGGAAACGGAAAAAAATTTTGTACTTGGCGGAAAACGGAACATTTTTTGCACCTGCCGGAAAACGGAAAAAATTGCCTGCGGAAAGCGGAAAACGGAAATTTGACACCCTACCTACTACCAACACACCGCATATTGCGCACGAACTGTCGAATGAATGCATTTTGGCCAACAGTCATGGCGAGCGGGTGAGCTATCGTTGCGAATGAAAGTTGTGAAGGTAGTTAGGTAAAAAATACGGAGGGATATTATTAGGAGTCTGCAGTATTTTATCCCTCTCGGGGGGTCGGATAAATAGGCAGCAAATCGCTCCTCCGCAGGGATAAACAGCTGATTTTTGTTGGGGTGGAGGGGGTTGGGGTATTGGGTTGTGTTCAAGCGGTTCGCGAGGTTCAAAAATATAGAAGTTTTCAGGGTGTTGAAGGCGGAAAAAAATCGTTAAATTTGGGAAATATTGCTGAAAATAGGTAGATAGCTGTGCGATTTCGGGGAAAGGTACCCCCCCACCCAACTGCAGACCCCTCGCGATTTTAATACATCACGCAGTCTCTATTTGTCCGAAAACATTACCTAGACAACGCGTGAGCCTTCTGACGAGCGCACCCACACAAGTTATCTGTACATTCTCCTTGAAGATGGAAGTACGGCCAAGGTACAAATTACAGAGGTCCCAGACGCACCAATTAATCAATCACACAATAACACAAACACGCGCAATGCGCTTGACGCAATTATAAATGGCACGCAACCACAACAAAACTTTAAGCTTGTATACACTCCTGGAAAAATGTCTTGGTCCTCCTGATCGGGAACAAAAATACCAATGTCTCCCCTGCTAACGTGTGAGCCGTGTGGGGATATACATGGGATGAATACTTGTACATAAAAGTGCCTTATGTCACATGTCGATTTTTAGCGTTCTGGGTGCATTGCTGCTCATTTGACAGCCATCAACCCATTTGGTGGAAAAAAATCTGTCCTTTTTGTGAAGATGTCAAAACAAAGTAAAAAAACATGTTAAACTGATGAATAAGACCTACACTGCTCAAATACACATGGGAAAAAAAAGAAAAAAAAAGAAAAAATTTCTTGAGCGCAATTTCTCTGAAGGAGCGTACAGGGTGTTGAGACACCCTTTGGTGAGGGTGTTGGAGGGTGTGACACTGCAAGTGGTCCGCCCAGTTTTTTATTGCGTTACTTTTTGGACAGTTTTTTACGACTTTTGTCCTTTCCAGTACAAAACAACTGTCTTTTTAGGTTGTACGTGACAAAGCCTAGTTTTGGCTCATGTCCAAAAATTGTGAAAACGACTTCGTGGAGTCACGTGGCGACGCAAACGCCGATCGTGACCACGACTCGTCAATTTGGTCATCTGTTGCAGACCATAGTGCGAGTCCAGACGGCGCACCGTCTGCAATAGTTCTATCCACTTCGGGGGAAGGCTGGAATTTGAGTACGAGTGACTCTAACGTCAGCAAAAATACAATTCTGAATTTGGCGGACATGTCAGAGGATAGATCGGCCCGAGACGAAGGGGAACTGTCGAACAGCGAAAATCGTGACCCGTCCGGCTCGCAAGGCGCCTTGGTGATCGACGCGGGCGAAATTATGGACACACGCGATGAAAACATGCCGCGCGAGGCAAACATAGAGAGAGTAGAGCAGAACGAAGTGAGTCATGCCCAGTGGGCAGATGTTCTGAATTTTTTCGGCGTAGCATTGCTGGTTTTGCTTCCGATTTTATTTATGGGAACTGCTCAAACTGATGGCTCTTTGACGTATCCGCCCACGCTGCACATGAATGTGCATGCTGGTGGCTTTGGCACTCCGCCAAGTTTGTGGATAGTGCGGAAAAAATCGATCGCGATGGCAATTTCTATAGATCGCGCGCAAGTGATTAGAATTTGTCGCGGGCAAATTGCATCCGGGTTCAAATTCGACATTTTTGGCACAATGCCAAAACACTACTTTTACGCTATTTTGCAGGATATTGGCGGTGCGTGCTCGTCTTCGGCGCGTAAAAAGCGCGCAGCCGCCATCAGCCCTGGGGAAACAGCGAAAAAACGCCCCAAAGAAGACAAGGTACGTCTACTTAGATATAAACTATCTCTTGCATGCGATGTTGTGAACGTTTACGGGCGTTTGATGGTACAGGGCCCGGAAGCCGTGGAAAGTGGTCTCCGCAAGGCGCGCGAGATTGTGCGCCAAGACCTGGACATGAACGAGGAGCCCGTAATCACCCTTGACAACCTTGATTACGTGCTGAGTGTGCTGCTCGAAACAACGCAGCGAACGCGCTCGCTGGAAGGTCGCATGCTCAAGGCGGAAAGGAGGGTGCGGACCTTGGAGAAGGAAGTTGAAGAGCTGCAAGCAGACAGCTCAGACACCGATGTGACAGAAAAGGCGGCGCCGGAAGAAAAGCCCATTCCGCCGATCGTGTTTTCGGCCTACGAGTTCAGTGACATGCTGAGCCTGACCTGGCCGTACAACATTATGATCGAGAGCGCGAACGAAATGTTCCCGTGCATGATGTTGGCATTGATGAAGGTTGGCAATATGAGTAACAGCTTTCGATACAACCAAACACAGTTGTTGGTAGCTGTAAAGTACACCTATACTAGCATCATTCAGAAATTTGGTGCCTTTAAACGACATGTGTGTTCTCAGATGCAAATGGACCACTGCCATGCGCCCCAAACCGACCTGGAGGACTTCGAGGCCATTCGAACGGGCTATGTGGAACATGGCCCGGACGTAAACGCTTTTGATGAGGCGTTCTACGACTGGTACAGGGGCGCGCAAGCCTTGTGGGTAGGGTGTCAACAAAAACTTTTTGGCGGAAAACGGAAACGGAAACGGAAAAAATTTTGCACTTGCCGGAAAACGGAAAAATGGAAGGCCGGAAAATGGAAACAGAAACGGAAAAATTTGCTAAAATTATGCCGGAAACGGAAAAAATTTGCTGAAATTTTGCCGGAAATGGAAAAAAATTTGCAGAAATTTATCCTGAATAAAAAAAATGTGCAGAAATCTCACTAGAAGTAGGAAAAATTCACTTCATTGAGAACCTGCATGCATTTTTACCAGTTTCGCTGAAACAGAAAACAGAAAACTGAGCTAGAAAGTGGAAAAAAGTTGGAAAAACAGACAATTGAACCAGAAAACAGAAAAAGGCGGAAAAACTGAAAAAAATTTGCCGGAAAACGGAAAATGACCCGGAAAAACGGAAACGGAAAAAAAATTTAGCAGCCGGAAAACGGAAAAAAATTTGCCTGCGGAAAGCGGAAATGGAAAACGGAAAGTTGACACCCTACTTGTGGGCCTGACTGCCGCGCAGCGGACACTGGTTCCCCTTGGACAACATCCACTCCATTGCGGACGTGAAGAACTCAGCCGCGTACAAGGCTTTGTCACACCTGGTAAGTGTCGGGAGTGCCTGTGACAAACAGTCTACGCATAGTGACAAAAAGTCTACGCACAGACTTTGTCACAAAATATATCAGATGATATCTGGTAAAATGGCTTTAAAATGGAATCCATTGCAGCTTTCGGCAGCTGTGACGTTAAATGAACGTCTGCGCTGCACGCTTATGCGCACCTATGTAGAGGTTGCGGGCAAGAAAAAATGGCAAACTCTGCGTGCTGCGGGTGTGCACCCGTACAGTAGCCGTTGCCCCTGGGACTTCCGCTCGGCCCTAATTTTAGGCTCGGAGAAATACGAACAATCGGTGACAAATATTTCGCTTCGAGATGCTCAAATCTCATGTTCATACATCACTTTGAATATTCAGATTCTGACGCCGGATGAAGATCGCCAAAATTGGCTGCACCCGTACATGGGGGTGCTCAACGAGGCCTGGATGGAGGCCAGGGCGGCCATAGCGGACAATTACATCGAAGACGGTCTGCTGAAAAAGTTGCACGATCGCGACTTTGCCGACTATGTGGGCACCAGGATTTGGTCGGCAGACCCCAACAAGCCGTCGCACAAGGTGCGGTACATCGCCCACTTCGGCTCGCTCATCAGGGGCAGAGGAGAAAATGTCGAACCGCTTGCTCCAGCGGTAAACGCGCGCAATAACGCACACATCGGCGTTTACAATGCGAACGTGAGTGGAGTGCATTACAAACTAAGTGTACACCCCCATACACAAACATCTATCCAGGTGGGCGGTGGACAAGCGGGGTTTCAATATGGTGCTCGGGGCGGTCGCATCGCTGGGCAGCGTGCCAACGTAAGACGCGGCGGTACAGCATCTCAAACATCTCAACCGCTTGCTCCCCAAAACTTTCAGGTGGGTGAAAATCAGGCTGTAATTCCGGCACCGGCCCCGATCCAATTTCACACGCTGCCCGCACCAGTGACAAATACACTGAGAGGGGTGCTGAGTGATTTGGCGGCGGGTAGGCGCGCTGACACCAACAACATCATGGTGTCTGTGCCCAAGGCCTACCCGCACGAGATCAGTGTCCGGGCGCTTTTGGGACACATCATGGAGGGCGAGGGCTGGGGACCGCACCCCAGGCACAGGAGCGGCGCGACCCCGCTTAATGTGTACTTCTATCAGCCCCGCTGGCGCGCCGGGCACGTGATCAATATGGCGCACAGTGAGAAGTGCATCCTGGTCATTGGGGACAGCTCCACGAATCGGAGTAAAATCGAACTGGCACGGTTTGTTCCAATACGTATACTACACATTGTATACATGGAAAATTCAGATTATTTTGAATATGTTACCTATCACAGTTTTGGAAAGGCCCGCAACTGGCAAGTTACGGTCACCGAATTTGGCCGCCTGTTCGCTGGGAAACGAATGGGATGCTTTATCCCGACCATCATGGGCGCCTACCGACCCGGAAACGCGTACGACGGTGTGCTCATACGCAGCTGCCTCGATGTGGCGGCCGTTTTCGACGCCCAGAACGGCCACTTAGAGCTGCCGCGCGTGACATCGGCGCTCATCGAGCCGGCAAGCCAAATGCTCGAGCGCATGTTAGCGTGGCTGGACACGAACGGGATGATGCGCGCCCCCATCCTGTTGTCGATGGTCAACCCGATGCTCCAGGACAAACTGACGAGCACCACATCCCCAGTGGAGGTCTACGACGCCATGATGTGGATCCGTGCGGTGGAAAGGGCGCTGATGTTGCACTTCGAGGGGCACCCGCGCATCAGGGTGCTGCCCGCGGTGGACTGGTTGTGCACGAACCTGCCCCGCTACACCACGGTGCGCGAAGAGGTCATGGGCTACCTGTTCGGCTGCTCCAGGGACGGCCTGCATGGCTCGAACCTGTTCGACGCAATCACGGCGCGCGAAGCCATAAAAGAACTGAGCATGTTCGATGTGTGGGTTATTCAAAAGGGCGTAAATAATTCCACCTCACAAACAACTGGTTTTTTACCTCCCCCCCACTGCTCAGAATCCCAGGCGCCGGCAGGGAGGGCGGGGGCGGGGCTCGCGATATACTCGCCGCATGACTCGAGGCTGAACTTATCCCACCGACAGTCAAAGGGGAGTGGCCGGCGTCAACGGCTGACGGCATTTCTAGCTTGGTGGAGATCCGCCGTTAGAAAGGTGGGTTTTATTGGCGAGAAATTAGGCAACGAGAATCATGGTATTTTGATCTCTCTTTTATGCCACACACGACAGTCTGGCTCGTATAAGGCCGCGCATGGCTGAAAATTCCCGATACGTCAAAAAATGACGTGCATAATCTCACGCTCAGGCACCCCGTCAAAGTTTGGGCAGTTTGACCCGGCGGTTACGTGTGATTTTTTAGCTGTTCGAGCGGGTGTCGATGATTTTTTTTTTTTGTTTAGATGTATTTTTTGGCAAAGTGCCAATATGGTGCTGTAATGCATGCAGCACATCGGGCATGCCGCTAATGTCCGGTACTCGCAAGACATTATTTTTGGCATTTTGTCAATTTTTTAGTTTTATCGATTCGAATGTGGCGGCGTGTTCTCGCAAGGCAAAGTGTGCCTTGTATGGCGACTCCAGGAAATTGGCACAAAATCACATCGAGCATGATGTTATTGTGGAACAGACTGCGAAATTTTGGCAATATGCAGGAATATTTGTGCCAGTTTTCGGTGTGGCATTTTTTTTACTATATTCACTTTTTTTGCCATACGTGCTGGTACTAGTGAGAGGCAAAATGACCTCATTGTGTGTCACAGGGACATTTTTTGGTTTTTTGATCTTTTACGCAGAGATCTCGTTGCGCGCGTTTTATGCCTACCTGTTTTGCCATTGCTTTAAGAAATTGTCACCTTTGAATAAAGTAATTGTGATTTTGATTGTGGCGCTGAATTTGTCGCAACACTGTGCTGCGGTGGGAAAACTTGACTCGGTTGCAGGAAACAGTCCTGCGATGGGAGCTGCTGGGAGCATGATCTTTAGCACGCTTCAACAATTAGGCACACAAACAGGTGTGTCAGAAAAGTTGAAACTGACAGTGCTGTACCAGAATGTACGTGCGCTACGAGGAAATTTCAACGCATTGAAATCGATGGTAGATAAACACGGATACGACGTGATCTGCCTATGTGAAACACACTGCAAAAACGGAAACGACGCACCGATATTGTGCGGTTAAGATCGATTTCTACGCTTGAAATTCGATAAACGACAGACTGGTGGCTTGGTAGTATATGTGAAAACAACACTAAAGGCTGAATATGTAGCTTGCAAAGTAGGATCACACGATGACAAGTACACCCTGCAGGTGCATTTGAAGGGTGTTTCATCTCGCTTTGCAATAATCGTTGTGTACCTAGAAAATAATGGAAAGGCATCAAGATCGGGAGTTGTTCTAGACTCTAACGAACAAATACTGACACGACTGTCAGAAATGCTGGCGGTGAATCGCCGCAAAGGCATTGAAAGTCTTATAGTCGGCGATTTCAACGGACACATTGGTTCCGGTAAATGGGGAATACCGGGCAATGCATCGAAACTGAATGCGAATGGCAAAATCATTCGAGAGTGGTATAAACACTCGGGTATGTCGCTGTTGAATCTGAAATTAAGAGGCATGTGGACGTTCACTTGCAGCAACTGCAGGTCGATAATCGATCTGGCATTTCTTGACCACTGGCAAAGTCGACTTCTGGATGGGCATGTAGACGACAAATCCGTTCACAGCCCACTAAGCAGTGATCATCACGCACTGCAACTGAACTTGGAAATTGGAGGGTTTGTCAGAGACAGAAACACCGGAAAAACGGCATGGAAACTCAAACGCACAGAAGATTTTGTGCAATTGAGGCAGGTGATGGAAAACAATCCAATCCCTGAAACTGAGTTGCCATACGATCATGGTGGTCTGATTAAATCGATTCATGAGTGTGCGCACATCACAGAAAGAATGATGGGACGCGTAGAGTCGAAATCGGGCAAAAAATTGACATGTCAACGCTTGGATGCGTAAGAGTCGAAATTGGCCCGCAAGGTAAATAAGGCGCGGAGGCACATGAAAAAAAATGTGCATGACAGGCAGGCACACCTAAATTTACAGATTGCTCGCATGCATCTGAATAGATATCGGATCGAAAAGAAGGAGCTGACGGAGTTGGAATATGTTGAACAGCTACAGAACCAATGCTCGACAGCGGTGCGTCGCTTGTACAGGCATGTGCATGGGTTCAGAGACGTAGCTTTACGTCGGCTGGCTTTAGAAAACGATAGTGGTGTGATTTGCGATGATAACGCAATGAAAAAGGAACTCGAGAAAGCCTGGTCCATAGTTATGTCGCCAAATCCGGGGGCAAAACATATGGATGCAAGGTCATGGAAAGGGGCCGATATAATTCATCCTGACACAGGGAGAAAACTGGAAGAGCCAATATCGATGGATGAATTGAAACAGGCGATTAAAAAATTGAAAAATGGAAAGTCCACGGGCACAACTGCGATTCCGCACAAATTTTTCAAAGCGCTAGATCAGAGTCGGCTGGGGGAGATGCTGAGGCTGATGAACTCATGGCTGTCAGGTAAGCCGATTGATGATGAAGCGAAAATATGTTCCATGGTGTTGCTACACAAAAAGGGGAGCACTATGGACATCCGCAACTATCGGACATTGGGTATTGGATGTAATGTCCTGAAATTATACATGTCCATCCTGAATAAACGGACATTATGGGCATTTGAAAAACACGATGGTTTTGGTGATGCCCAAGGTGGATTTAGAGGCGGTCGCAGAACATTGGACAATTTGGTGGTTATGCAAGCATGCAAACACCACGCAGACAAAACGAAAGGTAAATTAATTACCTGCTTTGTAGACGCTGTTAAGGCATTTGACAGTGTAGCAGTGCTACGTTTCCCACAACTCTGGAAGCCGAACACAAGCAAATTTGGACGAGTGCCAAAGACGCGCACTTCTTGGCACAATGCCAGCACCTAAGGAAAAGCGCCGTTCCAGCGAGCCGCTGCGAACGGGAGGAAAACGAGGCGCAAACTAACTCGAAGCAAGGCCAGCCATTGTGGCGGCAAGCGGCGTAGGGCGCGAAGCACGGCGTAGGGCCGGAAAAACCAACGAAAATCCACGGATCTCAAAAACGGCACTTTACTTTATTTTCTGATTTCAACAGACGAACCCGACGACTTGTGCTCTCCCCTTTTATACGGCTACCGCCGCTGGTCAAGGTAGGCGGAGTCTGCACGGTCCGACTCAGCTGGTGATTCGTCAGTTCAAATCACCCGCCAAGTCGGAACCAATCAGAATGCTCCGTATCCGAGTTACCACATTTCTCCCCCCGAAAAAAGAACGGGGGTAAGGGTTTGACCTGCAGCGGGGCCCGTACGCCAGGATCGGCACGAGCTCGGGCATTACGAGACAAATTTTACTTAAAACGAATGCCCTTTTCTTTTTCTCAGGGCGTACAACGCATTCACGGGGTTAAAAACGTCAATAAAAAAACCAAGGCGGCAATTCCCTGTAAAACACCGACCCGAAAATAAAACACCCGAAAACATACCCAAAACGTGCATTAAAACTCTGTACAAGTGGGGAAAATCAAAAGCGCACGGCACCCACAGGTCCCGCCCCCGAGCGCAACTCCTATACATGCGAGAAAAAGAAAAAACGTTACAAAACGGCACTGTGCCCGCACGGGCCACGCAAATACAAGGCAAAAGTGAGAAACAAACCAAAAACGTTACTAGGCTAATTATCACATTACTGTACATACGCACATAATTACTGCCCGCCCGATTTTTACTAAACTTTTCCGCCAAGTGGGCCACGGGCTTAAAGAAAACAATTTCCCTGCACAACGGACGACAAAATATGGCAAAAAGAACGCGTGCCCAAAATTACACCACAATTCACTTACTGGCACATTACAAAAAAATACCAAAACACAATCAAACCAGACACTGCCGCAAACTACTCATCTGGGAGGTACGCCTCGGCCCCTTCGATCTCGTGATCTTCCTCGCTGTCGCCATCGTCGTCGCCCTGCTCGCCCTGCTGCTGTTCGCCATCCGCGACCACGTCCAGGCACTCGCTCGAACTCTGCGCCATACCAACAGCTATTTTTCTCCGCTCCTTCAGTCGCCAAAATCCTCCGCGTCAGGCGCGCAACTCACCGTATACATGCCATGGTCGAGCAGCACCAACGCTCGGGCCCGCTCCAGCGCCACGCGGGGGTCTTCGGCCCGCACCAGCATCGCCTGGCCGTCGGCGGCTTCCGCGTTACCGGGCGGCGTGTCCGGCGCCCACTCGCTGTCGCTCAGCCCGCTGTCGCGCAGCTCGCGGTCCGGCGTGGGGGTGCCCACGTTGACTTCCATGCTGGTCGAGCGCGCCGCACTGTTCGCCCGCTCCACGCACGCTGGCTCGATCACAACAGCCACCGCGGGGTTGCCGATGGGCACCAGCGGCGCGGCGTGTATCTGAGTATCACACGCAGGGAAATGGGCGGAGTCAGAAAACCGCTGAAGTCTGCACTCGCGAAAACATAAAAAAAATCCTTCCATCTTCTCAAGAAAATTGCCAAAATTGTATTCCGACACTTTCGCTTTCACTTCATTCACTCCCCCTCCCCCAAAAAAAAACGTGTGACAGAAAACCAACGTCTTGGCAGGGGGTGCTAGCGCTTGTAGCGGCGCGGGGCATGTCGATTTGCTCGCTGGTGTAATCCTGTGTGACAAGGTACAGGAAGTTGCGATAAAACACGAAATGTGTTGAACGTCAGCGCTGAATGGTATCAACTGACGGGGTGTGCGGGCAACTCCTCAAATGGAAAATCGAGTCGGCGGCGCACTGGCAGGCCGCTGGAGCCGGTCGCGTGCGCGGCGGCGATGATGCGGCGCGTGGCTCGGACAGGCGGTGCGGGTTGGGCTGGCGGCTCGATGTTCATGTCGGGCAACGGGGCCGCCTCCACGATCGTCGGCGAGTGCGCAGCGCGCGGCGACACGACGACGCGCGGGGGCTGCTCGGCGCGCGGCGACACGACGCGTAGCCGGCGCAGTTGCGGCTGCGGAGACATCAAGCGCAACTGTGGAAGTTGGCTACATGGTTTTGTGTGTCAAAACATAAACGAGTCGTCTAACAAGCAAACCTCTTGCATTTGGTTCAGCAGCTGTTCCGTGCGCCGCCTGCGGTCGCGGCGCTCGGCACTGGACTCGCGGCGGCGGTGCACACGCTGCTGGCGGCGGACTCCAGGCGAACGGCGGCTGACCCGGCGCCGGCGATCACCTTCGTGACGCGCGTAACGCTCCCCCTGCCGCACGCGAGCGCGAAACTGCATACGGTAAATGCGATGCTGTGCGTCGCGTTCGCCCTGGCCAGGAAGTTCGAGCAGTCGTGGTAGTGGGCGACCCAGATAGGGTTGCCTAAGGGCCCTTTCGATGATCGTTCCCTGGATGTCGAAAAAACTGTGACTGCACGAACTCCCCGACGTCGCGAGTTTTATTAGTACATAAGTGCAAAACGAGGCGCAAACTAACTCGAAGCAAACCGGACGCGCGAGATAGGCCTCGCGGCCACCGGCGGGCTGCAGGGGGGCCCGCTGAAAATTCGGAAGCCGGTACGGCGTGGGGCCGTCGACCGGGTGCCCGAGGACGAGGGCGATGGTCTCGGACTCGACGAACTGGAGGTCGAGCACGTCCGACGGGAACCAGCTGTTGCTAAAGTTGACCGCCATGGTCATGACGCATTCGTCGCTGGGCGGGAACGGGGCGCGGATGCGGCGGCGGTAGTCCAGTACCGTGGGGTGGCAGGTCTGAGGAAAACCAGTTACTACGCTGGAATACTACACGTTTTTCCTTTTTTTTAATTTGTTAGTAAGGTAGAACCACCACAACTAAGATACCACCAATTTTCACTAGAAATGAAGAAAGGAAAAAAAAGATAACAAGCAAAGCACCACAACACTAAAACAGCGAGAAAATAGAAATCTCGAAAGAACAACGTGAACGAGCTACTTGGCGTGTACGAAAAATGAAACAAATATTGTTTTTTTCTAATATTTTCTACGCATTTTCTAGTAGCGTTTTCACGTCGGGCTACAAACTGACCCAGTCGCCAAAAAGGCCAATATCGTGGCCGCGAGCGCTGGCGATCTGCTCCATGCGCTTCATGTAGACGCTGAACAGGTCCTGTTTGCGTTCAACGCAATTGGCCCACCGGTGCTGGGTGGAATTGCAGTGCCAGCAGCGCGGGCCCGTCTCGAAGCGGGCCATGTACGAGCGCGGCTCGGCGTTCACCAATCGGGCCGGGGGCGGAGTCGGAGGCCTGAAACGAGAGACACAGTCAATAGGCACAGCTCTCGGCCCGGTTTCATCTTCGACCTGGACGACATTATTGAACACGGCTAGGACCGTGTACGGCCCCCACCACACTGGCGCGATTTTTCGCTGCGCCACGTGGGGTGACACAAAACTCTGTTTCACAAAAACTTCATCCCCCACTCGGATAGGGCAGTCCCCAGGGGGTTCCGGATCGCCGATCTGCTCCCTGGCCTCCTCGCGCAATTTATCGACCGTTTCCAAGCGCTCCGCGGCGTATATACGCTTAAACCCGCCGCCAGTCTTAACCACTAAATCTGGCATATAGCCATGCAGCACTTGGAAAGGTGCCAGACCCATTGCGCGGTTTACGGCGCAGTTGTACCGAAAACATGCCAACGCCATTTCTTCTACCCAGTTCCGCTTTACAACTTTACCGTCGGGTGCAATTTTTCCTAAGTCGATGAATTGCGCGCGGAGGATCTGTTGTAGGGTCCGGTGCGCGCGCTCTGCCATTCCGTTGGCCCTGGGATTGCGGGGAAGGGTGTAGTGAATTTTATAATTTAACATTTCAGCCAATTTCCTGAAGGCCGGCCCGATAAACTCCGCCCCCCTGTCGCACACCACTTTTTCGGGGCTTCCGTAGCGAAAAATGACTTGGCGCAAAAATATGTCTGCAATTTTCTCGGACGTAGCGCCCGTGACGGGAATGAATATTGCGAAATGAGTGCAATAGTCGATAATGGTCATAATGGCCATGTATTTTCCGAAAGTTGGCATGATCATTAAATCTACTCCGACCTTTCGAAACGGAACTGTCTCAATGCGAGACGGCAGCGGGGTGAATTTGGTTCCCGGTCTCGACTTGGCTTTTCTACACACCTGGCACTGTTCCACAAATTTTTTAACGTCGGCTAACATGCCCACCCATGACGCGAATTGACCCAGTAGTTGGTACGTTCTCTGATACCCAGCATGGGAACCCAATTCACCCCGGTGCGCTGCCGCGATCAAATCAGGCCGCAAATGCCGCGGCGCCCACGGCCGGTAGCCCCACAAACCTTTGTGCTCCAACACACCATTTTGCAGTCGCGCGTGGGGGTTTTCTTCGGCGGCAAGCCCGGTGATGACGTCGACGAGCTGCGCGTCTCGGCACTGCTCGGTTCTCCAGTCGATGTTCTGCGAAATTTTGTCGTCATTTGATTGCAGGGCACGCGCGTGATTACACTCGCCTAGCAAATTTTTTGCTTTGGCCAGGATATCGTTATCCGCACTAATGTCAATCGGCAGGCGGCTTAAACCGTCTGCAAACTTATTTTCAGACCCTTTTTTGAACTCGACGCGCACGCGCTGCGTTTTCATGTAAACGCTCCAGCGCGTTAATTTCGATTTTTCTTTCTTTTCCAGCGTTTCCACTAGCGCGCAACAATCAGTGCGCACCACGATATCCTGGCCGTCGAGAATGTCTGACAGTCGCATCATGCCAAAACAAACAGCCAACGCTTCCAGCTGTGGAATCGACCACCCGGCCATTCCCACTGGCAATTTCTTACTGACGTACGCCAGGGGGCGGTAGCTACCATCGTCTTGGTACTGAGCGCACATGATACCCAGGCCATATTCACTGGCGTCAGATTCTAGATAAAATGGCTGATCGTACCTCGGGAGGCAGAGCAAGGGGCGGGTACACAAAATGCGTTTAATTTTATCGGCATTTTGCAGTTCCGATTCCGAAAAAGTGACCGGCGTGCGATCGCCTTTGGGTACACGCCCCTTCAGGTGCTCATATAGCGGCGCTGACAAATCCAGCCATTTGTCAATAAAATGCGAAAAGTATTGAATTTGACCGAGCCATGTACGCAACTCTGTTTTAGTGCGCGGCAATGGCTGTTCCAGGATCGCTTGAACTTTTGATAACTTTGGCCGGATGCCATCGGGCTGGATTTGAAAGCCCAGATAATCTAGGTGCGTGCTCCAGAATTTTGTCTTTTTCGGATTTATTTTTAAATCAGCCCACCTGAGACGGCAGAGCACCCACTCCAGGTGCTCCAGATGTTGCTCGTGCGACACCGAGCTGATCAGCAAGTCGTCCAGGTAGCAGTGAACCCACGGGAAGCGGATGTCGTCGTTGAGCTGCGACACAACAAGGTTCATAAGCCTTTGAAAAGTGGCCGGCGCGTTACATAAACCGAACAATAATCGATTACACCGAAACAGCCCCTCCGAGCACACAAAAGCGACCATGTCTTTTTCCGCCGATGACGCAATTTCCACGTGGTGATAGGCGTCACGCACGTCAATTGAACTAAAAATCGATTTGCCGCCTAGCTCCTGCACCAAATTAGCGATGCGCGGCAGCGCGTAGGCGGATTTTACCGTCACTTCATTCAAATATCGGCTGTCGATGCACACCCGAGGGCGGCCATCCTCTCGCCGCGCCACCACCAAAGGAAGGCCCCAGGGACTTTCACACTTTTCAATGACACCCATCTTTTCCCACTTAGCGATAGTTTCCTGAATTATTTCCCGTTTTGATGGCGATTCGTATCGCGCTTTCATTTTTACCGGGACAGCGCCTGGCGCCAATTGGATGGAGTGTTTTATCAGTGGGGTGCACCCGATTTCACTTTCAGACAAAGAAAACACATCATGGAAACGGGCCAAAAGACTTTTGAATTTTTCCAAAATGGCGGGGTCTACATTGGCCCATTCTTCCTTGGGCAAAGATTCCAGAACTTTTTCCGCGCGGCTAGGGTCAGGGGCCACTTCAAACGTTGCATCGCCTTTTTTTGGCGGTTCCGGCAAGTGAATGGCTGAATTGGATACCCGCCACATGGATGGTGCGGGCGCCAACTCGGCCATTTTTTCCCCTTTTTCTATGGTACGTTCACAATCGGTCTGGTTCGTCAAAATCGCAGAACATTCAGTGTCTTGGTCCCCCCAATTTTCGATTATCGTTCCCAGCACATGCATCCCACTGGCAAAACACTCATCCACTTCACTTTGACCGAAGGTGGGGGCACTATCGAGCAAGAACGGCCGCTCGGACGCGCCCGTGCGGTTTGAATTCACATGCCCCCCGCGTACCTGTTCCGCGTCCGCGCGACGAAGTTGAATTATTCGGGCCGAATGCGGCGGCATGACCCATTGGCGCGTCGCCAACATCGGTATAGTCGGGCCGGCCGCGCTGCAATCATAAGAAATGTGATTGGCTACATTTCCAAAAGGCGCGTTTGTGTGGATGTGGCGTGGGATATTCTTTTTCTCGAAGCGATTCGCACAAGTACTGGTCCAATGATAATCCAAAATGAATTGCGCCAACCGGTGGCACTGCAGAGGGGCCATTAAATCAGTGCCCAGCAAAAATTCCGTTCCAAATTTAGAACCCGGTTTTCCATCATTAATTACCATGACCGACGCTTTTACCCGGTACGTTTCACCGTCGATGGGGTTGTGATGCACGAGCGTCATGGGATAGAACGCGATGTCGTTGCTTTGGATAGCACCCCCCACAGTGTTAAGCTTATCTCCGGCCGGAGCCATGCGGAATTTTTTCATTTCCACCTTTCTATCCATCCCCGCACGATCCCACAACGCTTGTAGCATCGACGCCGGGCAGATGGTACAGCTGGACCCCGTGTCCAGCAGTACAGGGGTGATAATGCCAAAAATAGTCAAATTGGCAACCGGCAGTACACTTGGCAATTTTCCAGGAATCGGTTCCCCTTGACTATCGACGGAATCGACGGATTTTTGTTGATTAGACTGGCCGGCAGTCACTGCCGACGGCCCCAGGCGCGTAGCCGCCGCAAAAGAGACATTTCCTTCCGAACTATTTACCAAATCGCTATAACTGACGCGTGGGGCCGTGTGGAAAGTTGCCAAGTTACTATGGAAATCATGTTCCCCGGCATTATCGCCCCGCCCATCTCCCGCAGGGGCCCCTTGCAAACTTGTCAACTCAGACCAAAACCCCTCGCCCGACGAATTGTCACCTTCCCCGGCGGGCTCACCTGGCATCGGGCCAAAATCCCCATCTGGATACGCTTGGTTGGCCGCTCGATACTGCGAAACTTTTCGCTGTTGGCCGCCTGCCAATTGTTGATTGAATTGACTCGGTAGCAGGCCACCTCGTTCATTGGCCGGCGGTCCTGTCGAAGCACGGAGCATCCGCTCGGTCATCTGCGGGCGGTACGAACGTCCCTGCGGATTAAAAAAACAATCTTCGGGGCCATGATAAACCGCCCGTCCATAATGTAATTTATGTCTACACAGCGGGACGCCATTTTTATCCCCCGGCGTTTGCGCCGTGACCATTGCGCCGCCCGGGGGCGGTGCGCCCGAAACACCCTGATTCCTTAACCCCCCCGCGGGGAACCTAGCCGGCTGGCCCGAGCTAACTCGGCGCTCTGGTGCCATTTGGCGACGATTTGAACTCGACACAAAATTGTCGCGCCGGTTTTTTTGCTGGCTAGCGTCGCGAGCCTGGTCTAAAACACCTATGATGTGAATCAGCGGCTTATCAGTGAAGTCCAAATCGTCCCAAATTCGCTCCATAACATGGGGATCATAAACGACCCGTCGGTCCAGCGAGTTCAGAATTTTTCGACCCAGAGTCAGTCTGACGTCACAATTATCCGCGACGATTGCGTCCGGCATGCACTCCCGAAGGCGATTGTGATATTGTAAAACACTTTCATCCGCTCGCTGATACGAGTTGAAAAACTCTGAACTCTCGCGCGCGCGTTCGCGTCTTCCCCACACAAATTGTGTCAACTGGTCCAAAACTAGGCACGGATCACATCGATCCGCGGACCGCAGCAAATGTAAAATGTCCTTGGCTTTCCCACTCAACTTTGCGCCAAACAACAAACGCCAAAAAACCGACCGCTGCTCAACGGCCACTTGGATCTCGGCCGATCTCGCCTGCTCCTCCCAGGTGTCTAGCTGTGCGAGGCTGCCCTCCGCGTCAAAGATCTCCACGCTGTCGATGAGGTTGCTCATCTGCGCCTTTGAGTAGGTCAGCGCCATGCCCCGTGGCAAGTCGTGATACTGCGTTTTTGGGCGATTTTCTTCATAGGGTTGGAGATAAGCAGCGTATTCCCGCGCCCGCTGCGCTTGGATGCCCGATCTGACAGATGGTGACTTTTCGCGCAAATTTTCAAATTTTTGATATCGAGGAACCCGAGGTGCACCCGCTCCTAGAGAATTCAGATTTTCATACCCGTTTCGATCTGTCACGGGCGCCGGCATGTGGGGCGGAACGGGAGGGGGCGCAACGCTCTGTTGGCTCGATGCCAATTCTACAGGACATTTTTTTGAGGTTGTCGAGAAAGTCACAGACGCCGTTTTCTTGGGCGTCTTATTCACGTGGTCGGTTAGGTGCTTAATCGTGCGCTCTTGCGCTTGGCACCTCTCCATCAGAACTTCCACCAAACTACGCAAATCCGCTAATTCCCCAGTGGGAGGTGTCAAATTTTCCCCGTTCCCACTCACCACGGCCTCAGGGGGCACTCCGGACAGCTCGTCACCACGCTGTTCGTCAACTGCCACATCGTCTGCTTCCGTGTCGCCGCCGTCGGGGTCGCTTTCCACCTGCGAATGGGAACTGGACGCCCCTTCCCGGAGGGAGGCTATTTGACTCGCGCGGCGCGCCGAAAGCCTACGCGCGGCTTGATCAACTGGAATTTCGCGGCGCAAACGCGCATGGAACTGGCGGAAAAATCCTACAAGTTTCTTTACCCCGAGCTCCGTCAAACACTTATCCTGATCAACGAACTTTTTCTCTTTTACGTCCTCATAGCTCATGAATTTTCCCGCTTCATGAAAACAGCGCAACAACTCGCCATCCACTACGCGGCCGACTTGGACAGTCCTAAACAACATTTCAGACGCCGCCAAGCGCTCTTCCGCGCTGGCTTTTTCCTTTCCCATTTCCGAGCGAAAACTTCTGTCCATGGTCGAAAACAAAACCGAACACAAGTCAAATCCAAAACCGCACTCTCCCAAATTTACCGGGGAACGTTTGCCGGGCGGCGATGGAAACACATCTGCGGCTGCTCCACCGGATCGTTACGTTCGGGGCGCGGCTGTTTTTCGGCCGGTTGTCGATCCTCGCTGTCGTCTGATGAATCGTTGCGCGGGCGTTCTGAAAACGTTAAACGTTTGATAACTTTACTAGTGACAAACAACTCGAATTCGAATCTCGGTGAGACCTCCAAAAATGTAGCAGTGCTACGTTTCCCACAACTCTGGAAGCCGAACACAAGCAAATTTGGACGAGTGCCAAAGACGCGCACTTCTTGGCACAATGCCAGCACCTAAGGAAAAGCGCCGTTCCAGCGAGCCGCTGCGAACGGGAGGAAAACGAGGCGCAAACTAACTCGAAGCAAGGCCAGCCATTGTGGCGGCAAGCGGCGTAGGGCGCGAAGCACGGCGTAGGGCCGGAAAAACCAACGAAAATCCACGGATCTCAAAAACGGCACTTTACTTTATTTTCTGATTTCAACAGACGAACCCGACGACTCGTGCTCTCCCCTTTTATACGGCTACCGCCGCTGGTCAAGGTAGGCGGAGCCTGCACGGTCCGACTCAGCTGGTGATTCGTCAGTTCAAATCACCCGCCAAGTCGGAACCAATCAGAATGCTCCGTATCCGAGTTACCACAACAGAGTCAACCGGAAAAAGCTATGGGCAAAAATGCGCCACTTCGGATACCCCACAGGGTTTATCAGGGCCATCGCAAATACATATGATAATTTAAAGTGCAAAATGACTTTTGGCGAATACAGCAGCGATTTGCTGGATTATCCCACCGGCTTGAGGTAGGGGTGTTGCTGGTCGCCAACGGGATTTATTTTATATCTGGCCGATTTAAGACATCACCTAGAACAGGCAGATGTGGGTGCAAAAATGGGCACGGAAAAAGTCCCGGGGTTGTACTTTGCTGATGACATGTGCTTTTTAAGCAATACTGAATCTGACATGCAGAGAATCATGGATATTTTCACGCAATGGTCCTGGTCATGGGACATCGCAATAAACCCCACAAAAAGTTTTGTCCTGCGATGGGGACAAAAAGCCAAACAGGACAAAAAATGGCGGCTGGGGTATGACCATTCTAAAAAACCACTCACGGTATCAGAATGCGACAAAATCAAGTATCTGGGCGTGACTATCACGAGTCACAAAGATACGTTTGAAGAACACAGGAAAAACTGCGTTCAAAAAGCAGCAGGATTGAGCAAATTGGCATCAAATGCTGCGAGGAGAACATCGGCTAAATTCTGCAGCGTGGACATGATTTGGAAATGCTACGCGGAAAGTGCTGTCACGTACGGATTAGAAGTGACAGGCATTCGCAAAAGCCAAATGGACGCAATCGATAGATCGTTTTTGGGCGCAGTAAAGTCTACTGTTGATTTATGCAAAACGACATGCAGCGATTTGCTGTGGAAAGATTTGGGCCACGTAAAGCCCTCAGATCGGATCAAAAAGCACACAGTTAGCTACTGTGGCTATCTTTCGCGACTGACAAATAGTTTGTGCAAACGTGGCTACGACTTTCTACTACAGAACAAACCGCGACGCGCTGCGACCACTACTCAAGAAATTATGGGTGCTTGTATACCGGATAGAGCGGAAATTTACGCCAGAAGCTGGGGCAATACCTTGGCGGAAATGAATGAAATGAAGAAATTCTGGCTCAAAAAGTTGGTTCGACACCGCTGTATGGAACGACAGGATCGCGCAATTTTACAACGCGATAGCCTGGCCAGTCGACACATGGACTTGTGCCCTCTAAATCTGCGAGCATGCAGAAATGGCCACTTCCGGTGGTTACAAGCGCGGTATAATAGTTTGCGGCTATTGGGCGAGCAAAGATGTTCCCAGTGTGTTGGGATTACGGGCGGAGCAGTGTTGACCGTGAAACATGTGTTACTGTCATGCCAACACACGAAAACACGGGAGAGCAGCAGAAACCTATTTGAAAGACTGGGTGAAGGCTGCAGATGTATCGCAAAACCCGCCATGTCTCCACTACAGAAACTGAGTTGGTTGACATCGACTGATAGATGCGACTTGCATCGCACTGCAGTCAGCACACATATTGAAAAAACATTGGCCAGATGCGCTAATACCATCTGGAGGCCGCACATGACTGCTGTACCATCTCAGACATGATGCGTTAGATAAAATTCCACTGCATTGGAATTTTTAGTTATCTTGTAGTTATTGATACACCGCGCCGGCAGCCGACGACAATTTCAAGGCTCTCCTCGCGTCACTGGTCGACTGATACTAGTCCCATTTTACTTGTGATTTGTTCATTTGATGTACGAGTATTTTATGTAAAAAGTTATAATTGCATATTAGTCATTGCAGTTTATTTGATACATCCGTTCGCGTAATAACTGTGATAGAAAAGTTATTGGTGTGACTCGACACACATGTCTTGCATGGTAGTCACTGCCACGGCGAACCAATAATGAACATATCAAATTCAAATTCAATTCCATCACTTATTCACAAATTTGAAAAATGGTTTCAAAATAGCTGACAGCCACTGCAATCTCACAATTGCTGTGAACGTGGCAATTGTCTGCCATCAGCAGACAAATATCGACTGGGCATTTATTAAAGAACGATAGCAAATGTTGGCACAGTGCCAGCTCATGATTTAGCGCATTTCACTAAATAAAAAATTGTGGAAGGCGCTGCATTCACAGTTGACAAAACATTGATATATATGCAGGACAGAGGCCAAATTTCTACTGTGGGGGGCCAACACAATGACATCCACTATGTATGAGTTCCACCTCTTGGTGACACGTACATATTTAATCTTTGGTTTGCCATTGAACAAAAAAATCAAAGGGACAAACTTTTTTCCAGGCGTGTAGAAGTAGCCACAAATATGGGTGTTACCAGAGTTGCTTGAGGACTGCCGTTTGTTGCTGCTTTGCCTAAATGAATGAAGACCCTAGGGATGGAAGACATCAAAGACATTTTGTCAAACGTTTGCGACTTCAACAAAGGGATTGTACAAAAATAAAGTTTTACAATGAATTTCATTGCGAAAGAGTTTTCATTGCAATGGGGCTCATCTGATATGTCAAGGACATGGTAGTCATACCTCAAATCGCAATAAACTAAAATAACAAACCACCGTCAACGAAGAAAATACATGGCAAGTGATATTTTATGCTTCAAAAGCGTGTGGAAGTTGGCTGGGCCTTAAATACTTCAAACCAGAGTTGTGAAAGTGTATTTACACTTACCCAAAATACCTGGGTAAATGGGTATTTATATTTACACTTAGGGTGGCAGAATTTACCGTACCGTACCGTACCGCATTTTTGGGAAATTTACCGTACCGTACCGTACCGTTTACCGCACTTTTAGAAATTTACCGTACCATACCGCGTACCGCATTTTCCAAAATTTACCGTACCGTACCGCACTCATTTACCGCTGAAAATGCGGTAAATTTTTCTCAGATTGACCTTAAATATGGCAATTTATTGATGCAAATTAATGTGGTTTTCTGAAAAAAATTTGCGCGCGAGCGCGCAACTTTCACAACGTTGTTTTCCTGTTTGAAGCCCTTCCATTTCTGCATGCATAATTGCTATAATTCATGGTTAACATTAGTATTATGTGCTTTATAAAATCAAGCCATGCGCTTCAAGACGCTCTCAAGGTGTGAAACATCACCCTCAATGTATTTACTTCTATTCTGAGCTTTTTTGTTGCAGTGATAGGTTTGATGTATGGTCATATACTCATTTTCAGCTACTTTTCAACTATTTTCAGCTACTTTTAGCAATTTTTCACCCACTTTTAGCAACTTTTTCTCCATTTCTTCCTTCTACACAATAAATAAGCCCCTACATAGTTTCGCATTGATAAATTTCTGTCATTGGAAATTTACCGTACCGTACCGTACCGCGTACCGCACTTTTCAGATTTACCGTACCGTACCGTTTACCGCAAAATTGAAGATTTACCATACCGTACCGTTTACCGCAAAATGGGAAATTTACCGTACCGTACAGTTTACCGCAAGGCCGTACTGTCTGCCACCCTATTTACACTTACACTTTCATAAAATACCGATACACTTTTTTTACACTTTCCTGGGCAAAATACACGGGTACAGAAAGTGTATTCTTTTCTTTCAGATGGCCCTGTTTTATGCTTTTGAGAAAGCATAAAATAGGGTCATGTACAAAAAATGCATTGAATGTAGAAAATATAGCAAATGTACACACTAGCCTTTGACCTACAACCTTTGATCAGTACTCATGGTATTCTACAGTTTCATCATACTTTTGTTAAAAGGACAAGATCAATGGAAGTTCACCAACTGGACACAACGTCAACTTTTGCATTGACATTTGCTGCATGTCCATTCCTGCATTTAAACAGTGTGTATTGCATTGCTTAATCAGTAAAATAACAACACTGAAAAACTGCCATTATCAGGGAACTTCATACCACTACAGTATTTGTTACAGTCTTAAATGTTTCATAAAAGGCTGTAAAATGTGAAATAATGCATGAAAATGATAAATAATTTGATTTAAAGGTGAGAACAGCAGTGTTTTCTAATGCTCATTAGTGAGAGCTCTTTCTAAAACAAATTTTTTACACTTGCACTTTCCTAGGTATTTTTAAAATACCTTACACTTTTTTTACACTTGCATACTCAAAATTTGGAGTGTATTTACACTTACTTTCCAAAAATACCGGTTTTTTAACAACTCTGCTTCAAACATATCACACACTATTCCCGAATGCTAGCAATCAGCAATTTATTAAAAATCACATCACGCACCACGATTTAAAAAAATTCACCTAAAATAAAAATCAGAAAAAATCAAGTGCCACCCCAAAACCAACCACAGCTACAAAGCTGTTGCTACATTCGTGGTGTGTTCCCGTCGATAAAACAACGTGAACTAACTTAGTTGTCGAAATCAGGTAGAGCTGTTTTCCCAGTCCATTCAAACAATTTGAACAGTCGACAACATTGTTCCAACAAAGCGCCATGGCGCTATTTTCCTGTGGCGCCATGCCCATGAAAAGCGCCATGGCACTTGGCGCTATTTTTCACCGGCGCCAGGAACAAAATGCCGTTCGCTGGCGTATGGCGCTAGCGCCAAAGCAAAAAGCGCCATGGCGCTTGGCGCCATTTTGCTCTGGCGCTTGGCGCTAAGGGTTGGAAGCGTTCTGGCGCTTTTCACATCACTATTCCATTCCGGTATATAGAGCAGGATACAGTGGGAACAAAATATTTCGGATCAGGGACCTTATACAAACTTGGCCCACGCCCAACTTTTTATTGCTTTTTCTACAAACGAAAGTGAACGCGCTAAAAGTGCTCTAATCGCTGAAATTAGCTACATTTCACCTTCATAATCGCTATTTTCGTTATATACCCATTCTTTAAGCTATTTTTCAGCCGGTTTTATTTATAGCGACTTTGAAATAATTTTTAGCCGGTTGTTTTTGGCAGAGTTGTACAAATACTGGTATTTTCGGAAAACGTAAACGTAAACGTAAATACCTTTTCGAAATTGTGAGTATTAATACTGAAAACGTAAAATACTTTTAAAATACACGGGTAAACGTAAAAAAAACGTAAACGTAAAAATTTCTTTGAAGTGCACAACCCGTGATCAGATGCATTGAAAAACACCTTTGTTTTTCCTATTTCAAGCATTTCTCTGCTAATACGATCACATTTTTGCTTACCTATGTTATTTATCAAACAATTTAGCGGCTAATTGGCCAAAAATATAAATTGTACTTATTGTATCAGAAAAAAGTTCAAAAATGCACTGTTTTTGTGCATTGCCATACGATTTTTACGTTTTCTCTAGTACCCGGGTAATTGTGCCAGGAAAACGTAACAAAACGTAATGGTATTTTTTGAAAACGTAAACGTTATAAATAACCAAATAACCGGGTATTTCGGGTAAACGTAAATACGTTTTTCCAACTCTGGTTTTTGGCGGTTTGCCAAGTTTATATACGGGGTATCCCCGAATAAGATACATTTCAGACAAATTATTTTGAGTGCATTAAGCGATGCCATATTCGGTTGTTTTACGGATGCGCAGCAAGTCAAACCGCTTGCCTTTGCATCCGGCAGGTGAATTTCCAGTGACTTTGTACTTTTTACTCAAGTACGTGTGAAAATGTAGAAACTGCGAATCACGACCGAAGGTCGGAGAGAATCCCAGTAGTCCACTTTGGCAACCTTACAACGACATTGAAAAACATGAAACGCAACGAAGAGGGCGGTTCATTGTGATTCAAGTTTTACATATC
The DNA here is from genome assembly GCA_964036195.1 of Sphaerolaimus hirsutus. Lineage (NCBI taxonomy): Eukaryota > Metazoa > Nematoda > Chromadorea > Monhysterida > Sphaerolaimidae > Sphaerolaimus > Sphaerolaimus hirsutus. The sequence continues at coordinate 17,982,947 of OZ038454.1, read as the reverse complement.
AATGCGCATATTTAAATACACAGACGTCTGTGAGTTCATTACGCAAGTATTCATAACTTCGCAGACAAGACGGAACGCTTGGGAAATGTAAGCCGGTAGTTACCGAGAATATTAATCTCGATTTATTTTCATGCCCGTTTTCCCAGGCGTGAACTTATAATTCCACAAAATATGCACCTATACAACGTGCTAAATGCTTCATTACGGAAAGCATTGTTACCAAAATACTTGTGAATAAGGTGAAAGGGCGCCAAAATAAATTTTGTCAAAACAAAAGTAACAATAAATTAGTGATTTTCAGGGTTGCAACGAAACATATAAATAGTGCAAAGATTGGACTGAACAAAGATAGCAGGAATGTTACCGTATCTTGTAAAAAATTGTACATCAATCGTCCTCAGAGTCAATGTAACGGATGGCGGGGGGGGGGGGACAAAATCGTGGCTCTTTATTAAGATGGGGCACGGTAAACTTCATTGTAAAGTGTGCAGCCGATTGACTATAGGATATCGAGTATCAACTATAACTGCTATTTGACTTGTGTCGCTGATAGATTGTCACTTGCCATCACATATATGTTTCAGTTCCACACTATGAGTGCTGCACACTTTGTTGAACTGAAATTTATAAAACTGATAACGAAAGCAGTTTTTCTCACACCCGGGCAGCTGTTGCATTTATCCACTCGTAAATCCAAAATCTACTGAATCCTCTAATATTATGAAAACAACACCTGGACTGCAACTTGAAAATATTGTAAATCGGGTGGGCGCGCCAGCGCCATCCCTCGCTGCCGAGGGAGGGCGCAAGCGACCCACCCATAATATGGTCAGACACACCAAAATGCGGAAATCGCAAATTTAAAATCGCAATAACTTCGGAACGCAATGCGCTAGTGCAGAACCGATTGCACCATTAAAAAGCCCGTGTCGAAAAGTACCACCATGCAAATTTTCAGATCCAACGGTTGAGTTCGGAGGAAGTTATTACGCATTTTCTTTTTCAAGTAGTGTTCTTGTTGTTGTTGTTGTTGTTCTTGTTCTCCCGAAAATCTTCAAACTGCAATAACTTCCTTGAAACACGACCGATTTTCATGGTTGATGGCTCATTTGAAAGAGAATATGATGCCATTTCTTATTTTCGGGATTTTTTTTCACAGGCTCCGCCCACTTTGGTACGGTATCTGTTTGAAATTTTCAAACCTCAATAAATTTAAAATTTGAATACAAATGGGGCAATAAAAAAAATTTGTTGATGTGTGCCATGACTAGAGCTTTCAAATGAGCCAATTTTTGGCAATTTTGGTACAGATTTACAAAAGTTATTCAAGTTTGCTTATTTTGTGTAAAATGCGCAAACATGCCTGAACTACTGCTTCATGTGATACTGAGCATGTGACCTTGCATGCTGATTACTATCAGGTCATAAATGTCTAGTGGTTGATGTCAAGTCAAATGTCAAGTTATAAATGTCAAGTCAAATGTCAAGTGATAAATGTCAAGTGATAGATGTCTAGTGATAAAATATAAAGTGATAAAATATCAAGTCAGATATCAAGTGATAAATGTCAAGTTGTAGATTTCAAGTGAAATGTCAAGTGATAATTGTCAAGTGAGGAATTTCAAGTGAAATGTCAATTGATAAATGTCAAGTGATAGATAGTTATAAAATATCAAGTGATAAAGTATCAAGTCAAATTTCAAGTGATAACTTTCAAGTCAAATGTCAACTGATAAATTTCAATTGAAATGTCAAGTTTAATGTTAGATGATAAATGTCATGTCAAATGTCAAGTCAAATGTAAAGTCATAAATTTCAAGTGAAATGTAATGTCAAATGTCATGTCAAATGTCAAGTGACACATTTCAAGTCAAATGTCAAGTGACAAATTTCAAGTGAAATGTCAAGTTTAATGTCAACTCATAAATGTCAAGTCAAATATCAAGTCATATGTCAAGTCAAATTTCAAGTGATAAATGTCAAGTCAAATTTCAAGTGAGGAATGTCAAGTCAAATGTAAAGTTTAATGTCAAGTGATCAAATATCAAGTTGAATGTCAAGTTATAAATGTCAAGTCTAAAGTCAAGTCAAGTCAAATGTCAAGTGATAAATTTCAAGGTGAATATACAGTGATAACTTTCAATTGAAATGTCAAGTCAAATGCCAAGTGATGAATTTCAAGTGAAATGTCAAGTAATAAATTTCAAGTGAAATGTCAAGTCAAATGTCAAGTCAAATGTCAAGTTAAATGTCAAGCTTAATGTCAAGTGATAAATGTCATGTCAAATGTCAAGTTTAATGTCAAGTGATAAGTTTCAAGTGAAATGTCAAGTTTAATGTCAAGTGATAAATGTCATGTCAAATGTCAAGTAATATGTCAAGTAACAATTTTCAGGTGATACCTGTCAAGTTGTTTATGTCAAGTGAAAACTATCAGGTGAAAAAATGGCAAGCAGTTCATGTCAAGTCATAAATATCAAGTGATGCCATTCAGTCATAAATGTCAAGTGGTTTATGTCAAGTTATTGTCAAGTGGGTAATTTCAAGTCATAAATGTCAAGTGATAACTTTCAGGTTCTAAATGTCAGGTTGAAAATTTTTTGAATCTTAGTATTTGGCTTCTTCTTGACTATAGATTGTATTGCTCACTGCCACATTTGGCATTTGCTTGATTTGCAATAACTTATAAACTTTTGGGCCTGTGACCCACAAAAAGAAGTATATCTGATAAAAAATGGCTAAAGCCAACAAAAAGTGGACACTGCACCTAACCATGTGTATGCTTTTGAATGCACAAAAGTAATATATCATATACCATGCCATTTTCTGATTGAGCTATCAAAAGATGTATATCAAGGGAAATGTACACAAATGCTAATAATATAGGCTATCAACACAGCAAACTGCATCACAAGAAACAATTTCACCAAACTTTTGCATGGCAGCGTGAGCTTTTTGTATCTTTAATGTTTGCAGCACTTTGACACAGCTCACGATGCCATGCAAAAGTTTGATGAAATTGTTTTTTGTGATGCAGTTTGCTGTGTTGATAGCCTATATTATTAGCATTTGTGTACATTTCCCTTGATATACATCTTTTGATAGCTCAATCAGAAAATGGCATGGTATATGATATATTACTTTTGTGCATTCAAAAGCATACACATGGTTAGGTGCAGTGTCCACTTTTTGTTGGCTTTAGCCATTTTTTATCAGATATATTGTTGTGCTAAGCAATTTCGCAGATTAACATAGTTGTTAAAAGTACTTAGCTTTTTCAAATTAAACGTAAACGTAAAGTATTTTATTTTTACACACCCCTGAGTAAAGAAAACGTAAAGTAAAACTTTTTACTTTTACGCTGCGTAAAAGGTGAATAAACGTAAATACCAGTATTTTTACTCAGGGAAAACGTAAAAGCAAGAATTGTTTTCGATTTTGTACTTAGAAATACGTAAAAATCAGTAAAAGAATAGCGAGAGTTCTAGTTTTCCCTACCCATCGCAATTTCTATTTTTTCCACTGCACTTTTTGCAGCCATTTCAATTCGCTTGTGTGGTTTTTGCTTATTATGCACCCAAAAATTCCTCAGTAACGTTTTCTGTACTCGCGTACTTTCAAAACGTACGCGAGTGAGTACGTAAACGTAGTTACGCAGTACTCGAGTATATTTACGTATTTGCGGAGTAAACGGGTAAACGTAACTACGTTTTGACAACTATGCAGATTGAATCATAACTAGGTACACTGTAAACAACTTAGAAAAACAACCACTTGAACCCCACGCATCGGATCACACAGATTATTTTTTAAGCCCCGAGCGACTGCAACATTCAATCTTTTGCCTCGCGCGCGCCGGGCGCTTGCAACCTATGGCCCACAGCTTCGCACCACCCCACCGGGTGGATCTCGGAAGACCTGCGTCGATTAGTCATGCACAAATTAAGTAATCCCGCTCACATCAACACGAGCTTTTTTAAAATTGTTGTTGGAAAATGAGTACGTTCTTATAAAACAATTTGCAAAAACAATGCCACGCGAAGAACGGTTACCTAGTGCCAGTCCCAAACCCAGTGAAGTGTAAAGTCCAATGTCAAAAGTCATGTAAAATCAAGGACGTACGCAGGGGGGGGCGGGGGGGGCGGCCGCCCCCCCCCCCCCCGTTCCCGGGCCGGTCATAAAAATTTGCCAGGAATGGCACTTTTGTAAAGCGATTTTGTATGTACTTTTAAAAAATTTTTGCGCGCAAGCGCGCAAACCCCCACCCCGTTGTTTAATGTATAACTTCAGGAGTCCAAACAGCATTATAAAAGTCCCCCACGTGGTCATAGTAACTATATCTAGGTCTTAATATATACCTATATAGTATACGTTGGCGCCAGCACCAACGCCAATACTGCCATGGCGCTGGCGCCTACAAATGGCGCCAGCGCCATGGCTTCATTCCTTTACTATAGGGCCAAATTTTAAGGGGGGGGGCGCCGCCCCCCCCGTTCGCCGGGCTCCGTATACAATCCGCCCCCCCCCGCTCGAAAATCCTGCGTACGTCCCTGTGTAAAATGTCAAGTAAATTTGCAGTGCAGTTCATGCAGTGCCAAAATGCCCCCAGAGCAGCAGCCAACTAAAAGTTCCAACCTGAAGTCGAAATACTGATCCAAGGTGTAGTCCCAGCCCTCGAAGTGCACCTTGAGCAGGCGGCCGGCGGCCAGCACGGCCACCACCGACGCGGGGCACACCAGCGCCGGCTCGCTCATGTCCGTGCACTCGAACAGACCCCCAGCCTATGGGAATGATAATGTTTATAGGTATTTTATACATTTATGCCAGAACACAATTGGTCAACTGGTTTCGGCGTCAACTCGATTTTAGTTCAATTTAGGTAGCAGGATCATTTTTAAGTGTACTCGCGGCAATGTCGAAAAGGACTCAATATTACCATATGCATTTCATTGAACATCGTTTTGTAACCCAAGTAAAATCTTTTGCAGCAAGTGCAAAAATTGTCCATAATTTTTTTAACACCCTACATGCGAACGCAGAAATAGCAATGTAGGTAAATATACCCCGGTTACTTTACACCCTGCACGCGTGGTTCCCGCTGGAAGTGTGCCAAAGATGGTTAGCGCGTGCGAGTTAGGGTTCAAACGGGACCAGTTTTTCGGACCGGGACCGGGACCAGAAATTTTCTAATGTCGGGACCGGGACCGGGACCGGGACTGGGTGGTCCGGACCGGGACCGGGACTGGGTGGTCCGGACCGGGACCGGGACTGGGTGGTCCGGACCGGGACCGGGACTGGGTGGTCCGGACCGGGACCGGGACTGGGTGGTCCGGACCGGGACCGGGACTGGGTGGTCCGGACCGGGACTGACTTTTTTCAATTGTCGGGACCGGGACCGGGACCGGGACTGGGGGGTCGGGACCGATACTGGGATTTGCCGAACCATGTACCAGGACCGGGGTCTCGTTTGAACCCTATTGGTACGTAATATCCAGCCAATGTTGTTCCACACACCTCCATTGTGTGAAGGAACACTCTCAATGCATTAGCCTTTTCTTATAACATTATTCAAGCACTATTCCAATCCCATCTTCACTTGAAGTCATGGAAAAACGATGTATTTATGTAACAAGTTACGCAAGATACTTGTAATAACACCTAAAATAGATTTTTTTGGCAAAAATCACCACTTATAATACTACAACATGGCTCCAAAGCCATTGTATTGCCATATAGACATCATAAGATACTGCTATTTGTCAGACATATTTACATGTACATGTTGACCACATAGTAACTATATTTGGGAGCCGTTGAGAAAAACATTTTATGAAAAAAACATATTTCTTTAAACCCAGGTCATTGAAAAATACGTTACTTTCCATCCCTTGTCGGGACCGCTATAAAATTCCGGGACCGGGACCGGGACTGGGTGGTCGGGACCGGGACCGGGACTGGCTTTTTGTAAATGTCGGGACCGGGACCGGGACTGGGGTGTCGGGACCGGGACAGCCCCAGTCCCGACTTTTTGCCGAACCATGTGCCGGGACCGCGGTCCCGTTTGAACCCTAGTGCGAGTTTCATAAAAAGATGACAAAATTGATTGTTGTTATACTGTTATTCATTAACATATTCACATCGATGAATTTTTTTCATCTTTTTACGGAAATAGCATGACTTAACAATCATTGGCACGCTTCCAACACGAGACATAAATCAGTGCGACGGCAGAGTATCATGTACGCCGAGTATATGTGAAAATGAAGGTGTGGAGTAATTATACATCAGACAGAAAAAACAGCGTTATGACTAATAATAGTGCTGTGCACAATAATAAATGTTATTCCAGAAAACTTTCTTGAAAACAGTTACTGCAGCGGGGGTGAAATCAAAATTGATTTTCTAGGGAAAAAAATAATTTAGAAAAGTAATGAACATGCCTCTTCCCACTCCTAGTAGTTTAATTGTATAAAATTTGAGTGAAAATAACAAAAACAAGTCGGGAACAAATTTGTCCATGTCCTACCCCAACACAAAACCCACCTTGAAACTGCTGTCATAATGTGTTTGATCGAACAGAGAGTCTGGAGCTACTTCAGATCCCGTGTCCTTCAAATATTGCTCCCAGTCAAATGAATTGCATGGTTCCGCTGAAAATATGGAAAACAGGTGCAATGGCTAAAAACAAACTGCGAAAATACAACAAAAAACATACGCTCCTGATCCTCACTCTTTTTGGGTGGCTTGATTTTGAGCAAACCGTCGGTGCTATTGGAGAATCCAGCGGGGAAAATGTAGGGCGATCTCGAGTGCACTGCGTACTTGTCTTCATCACCGTCAACCGAGAGCATCAGCCAGTCGTCGTCGATTACCTTGAGCCAGTGTAAAATGCACGTGCATTGAATTCTTTGGGTGTTCTTGTCATCCAATGTTTATCTTATGTGTTTTGACACAATTCCAATACACTTTCTACCTGCCGTTATTGGAGGATGCCGTTCTATTATTTTTGTGAGCGCAAAAACATGCCAAAACCTGCCGTATATTACAAGAATACGGTGGATTGACAGGTGTAGGCACGTAAATGAGGTACCACTAGTATTCCACTATATCTATCGTGCCTATATTGCTGCAGTGATACAATCAGCAGTGACAAGCACTTTTGCTACTAAAACAATCCACCCTTCTGGAGAAAACTAGTCGCACACACAAAAAGCCCAAGCAAGCACAAAGGAACGCGCAAACAAACTCTGTTGACAGTGACAACGCGGGTGCAGTTCATGTCGAGCACGTCGACCAGCTCGAGCTTGTAGCCGGCGCGCCACCTGAGCAGCGGGTCGCCCTGCCCCTCTTCCGGCTGCCTGCAGAGAAGTTCATAAAATACTGCGCAAGGGATGTAGCGTCTATTTTTGGGAGTTGGGGGGGGGGGGTAAATTTCCCCCATAGAATAACGGAATAGAGCCATGGCGCTAGCGCCATTTGTAGGCGCCACGCAATGGCATCGTTTGCGTTGGCTTGGCACCAATGTCTGCAAATTTTCCAACTGTTATGGCACCACTTCAATTCTATCTGGGGACCAAGAGTATGGGTGGCCAGGGTGTTCTTAACACATTTTTAGAGATCGTTTTTTTCAAAAAATGGAAGCCAACATTTACACCATTTAGTTGAATTCAAGTATTTCTCAATTCTCCGCGTGCAAACGAGCAGCCCAACTCACCAAGTAGGCGGAATCGCGTGCGCTCTCTCAGTGAGATCATCCACCTCGGGGATGTTACCCTTGGCCAGCTGGGCGCAGTGCACCCTGTACGCGGAGTTGCCGTCGTACTGGTAGTCGTGCGCGTGCGCCCAGCCCACCGGGAACACGGTCCACGAGGGAACCGACATCCAGTAGTAGGTTTCCGGGTCTTTCTCGGGTTTCTCGTCGGGCATATCCTCCAGCTGCGCGAAATGACCATCATTTTAGAGAGCACATTCAATTAAGCGTTGGTGGTTTCAATAGAGCGACATACGTATCGATCGGGCAACGACTGCGCGTCCGGCTCCACCTGAATACGATTGCCAACGACGCGTCTAACTCGACACGGGATCATCTGTGTGGAAATGGAAATGATTCAGTTACAGTTGTTCAAAACGTATTTACGTTTACTCGAAAAGTACCTATACTCGCGTACTGAGTAAATACGTTTACGCTTCCTCTGAAAAAGTACCCGTGTTCGCTCTTACTTATATTTCTAGAAAGTACTCGAGTACAGAAAACGTATTTCAGACAGGCTTTACATATGCTTTCTCAAGGCTTACAAATTTTTAACAACTTTGTTACAGACGACGTTTAGGCAATGTTCAAGCAACACATCAACAAAACGACCTTCTGTGGCTCTGACTGCTTAAACGTCTCCAATCGGGTTCCAATCTTGATGCCGCTCGGCGGCGACAGCCCGCTGGACACCATAGACGGGAACTTGCTGGGCAGCGTGCGCGAGCCGACCAACTCCTTCACGAGCACCGCGCGCCAGTCGTCGTGCAACGACTGGGGGGTCAACACAAAATGTTTATTGACACTTTTGATAACAAACAGGGGTCTCCAAGATTTTCAGGGGGCCAAAAGGCCCTCGCGGGGGCTGGATTGATGGCAAATCGCTCCTCTGGAGGGACAGATCAATAGCTGAAAATTCTTCTGGTGGCTTGGGGGGGAGGGGGCGTGGGGGCAGAATATATTGGCTTTTTCAAGGTATAGAAGGCAGAAAGGGAGAAAAATCGCTAAAAATATGTATATAACCATATATGGCCATAAAGCGCGACTTAAAAAAATAAAAACTATTTACAAAGGTATGAAAATTGGCGATTTTGCGTAAAAATTTGAGCAAACTTTTCTCAAAAGATAGATAGCTGGGCGATTTGGGAGGCAGCCCCCCCCCCTGGAGACACTGATAACAAACGGAAAGGTGTTGTATTTCACCAGAATGGCTTTCGGTGGGGAGGTCGGCGTGCCGCCCTCCGAGGACCAGCCCACGTGGTGCATGTCTGCACTGCAAAGGTTCATCCAAAAATCGTTGGAACCATCTCCTTCCTCTTGACCGAAATAGCGCAGCAAAGCACGGTAGCCTGCGTGAAGCAGAACGTAAAAAAAGTGTTTAGAAATCAAATGGGATATTTCGACAACCTTAAAACTAGTTTTTTTGAACAATTTTTACAATTTTAACCTTTAAAATCGCTATTTTCGGCCATATACGTGATTAGATACCTGTTTTTAGCTATTTTTCACCTGTTTTGGTTATTTTAAACCTGTTTTGGTTATTTTAAACCCATTTTTAGCGATTTCTTGCGCCGTTTGCCTTGTATACCTGGAAAAAGCCTAAATATTTTCCCAAAAGCAGTGTAGTACCCAAAATGTCCCTATTAAAAGGTAAAGTAACAAAAAGAACAGCACCCGGTGAACTTTAAAACCAGATTCAAATGAACACACCAGCGACTTTAATTATGGTCGCATACCAATACGTGTTATTATAATTTTCGTTGGGGACCTCTACCCTCAAATCGGGGGGCAGATTGGACACGGCCCTGCGCAACGCTATGCCCTGGGTGAAATCGCCAGCGGGAACAGCCCTAGACGCCACGTCCTGCATGGTATATTGCTCAGATAAGGATACGTTGACCCCGTGCGCATTAGCTTAAGGCAGAAATTTAGAAAGCTAATAGCTAGAAGCTAATAACCCAGCTTTAAACACGACTGCGTTCACTGGAATGATTAGTCAGTCAACTACTGTTGACAGTGATCATTATGGCAAACTCAAATGTGATTCAAATATAGATTCATGAGTTTCGGAAATTTCGACGGTAAATCTAGTGTATATAAAAGCGGTGTGACGAACCGGGTACAACGCCCAATCGTACGATTTGAACTCTGCAACAACGGCAGCTTTGCTACGCTTCGCAGCCGGCTGCCCATCGCTTGAAATAAGCGGCTGAGAGGTTAAAGTCCGGTGCTGCTTCATGTCAAGCCGTTCCGCTCGATTTTCAAACTTTTTTGTTATTTTTTTCTTCAAAAATACCGAAATTGCGATTGAAAACTGGATTCCTCCAAAAAAGCAATCGAATGCGCGACAACGACGCGTGCTCCTTCCCAGAATCGCGAGGCGTGTATGTGCGGCGGTAAATTGAGTTATGCGTCCAGTTAACGGATTTTCATTTCAAAAACATGTATTTTCGAGTGGATGCAAGTTTCGCGGGATTTACGTACACAACAAAAAAAACGAAAAAGGAAGCGTAGAAAAACGATTTCGAAAATGCCGTACGGCGCAATGCGCTGCCTTTGTCGCAGCAATACAGCTGCAACGATTGTGACTAGCGTCTGTGCTTCCAGCTCAACTGCAGACCCATCGCGTCTAGTGTTTGACAGGCGTGTGAAACGCCTCCAGAGGAACATGGCCGCTCAGCGCAGCGATTTGGATAAGTGCCAATATCTCAAAGAAGAAATTGCATATAGGTGTGCTGGGATGATGGTGCATTTGAAGGGTGTGCTTCTAAAAGTACCGATCTACAAATTTTTCAAATTTGAGTTAGGACCATTTTTGGGGTCCCCATAAACATGCGCTTCAAAAAAATATATAATATGTGGGGGGTGCGAAATTCAATTTTGAGATATGGGGGGTCGAAAAAAGCAAAAAAATCGCAAAATACGGTTTTTGAAATTTTAAAAGTACCGATCTACAAGCTTTTTCAGCTTTTGTGTCTTTAAAAGTACCGATCTACACACTTTTTTCAAAATTGTTCTTTTAAATGTACCGATCTGCACATTATTTTTTGTGCTTCTAAAAGTACCGATGTCAGATCGGCGTCCGATTGAGCAAAAACTCATTTTGTGCTTTTTTATTATGGGTAAAAGTACCGATCTACAGCTTTCTGATTTTGTGCTTTAAAAAATACCGATCTACATGCTATTACCAATTTGTTCCTTTAAAATGTACTGTACTACAAAAATATAATTCACTAAATTTTATATAGCTAGTGTTATGTGTATAATCAATGATTATACCCATGCATGTGGATACCCAACAATATGGCCGAAATACCCATACCCAAAATTCCCATACCCAATACCCATGTATGGGTATTGCATACTCCAAACTTTCAATTGCGATTATCTCAAAATCGATTTTTTGTAGATCGGTACTTTTAGAAGCACACCCTTCATTTGTCTGTGCTTAAAACGTGTATGTAGCGAGTTGTGCATGATTTGCACTTTGTGGCAAAATGTCTTGACATTTCGAAAAGTGGCACCAGCGCCCGCAGCCCGAGTAGTATACATCACTCCATAAATGCCTTGCGCGATGTCGGTTTTGAACTCGCTTATCGAATGGACTGGTGCCAGTTCCGCAAGTGGCAATCAAAGGAGTAAGTAAATGGTGAAGTAAAGAGTAGAGTCCAGGTTAAAGCTAAAGAAAAAGTAAAATTATAAATGGAAGGTAAAGAGTAAAGTTAAAATTTGTTGCCACTTGCGGAACCGGCTCCAAAACTTGTACCTGCTGTTAAACAGTTGTGCACTCTGTGTTGACTGTGCTGTCCCCTGCCTTGAAGGGTGGCCGACCGCGTGTATGACTGCACCGACTTTTTCCCTGTAGCGCTGGACCTCGGCTGTGGGCTGGGCGCCGTTGCCAGTCACGTGTTCAAGGTATATTGGCCCCACACACTAGTTTTCACCGTGACTTCTGTGAAAATTGAAATGACGACATGGCGACATACAGCCTACTCTTATTGTATGCCTTTATGTGTTTTAGTTTTCAAATTTAAACTTTCACTAATTTAAATTCACATTAAGATTAAATAATATCATTCAACCGTGTTGATTAATCTGCATTTGAAAAAATTCAGTTTTCCCACGAAGTCACGGTGTGTGTAAGCACATTGTCGCGTTGTTTGATGGAATATGGATTTGCCATGTGCCTGAATACATGACCATCTTTGCAGGAAAATGTCGGCGTTCTGGTGCAGATGGACATGAGTGCCGGCTTATTGAACAGAGCTGCAAAAAGTCCAGAAGTACCCACCTACAGGTGCGGGTTATCTTTTTCTCACAAATTTGTGTTCGGCATGTTCCGAACCACAAATTCTCAGATTAATTGCTGACGAAGAAACGCCTCCATTGCGAGCGGGAAGCGCCAATTTAATTGTCACAAGTCTGGCCATGCATTGGATTAATGATTTGCCCGGCTTTTTCAGAGTGCGTGTACTGTTTTCCAGCTTTTTGGTGAGACTTCTTGAATACCGCAAATTCTCGAATAATACCCCTTTAAATAACCCCCGGCAAAAACCTGATGAAAAAACTCATCTGGGGTCTTATTCGAGGATTTAGGGTATAATCATTTCGCAGCGTTGCTTCGACAGCTTAGAACCTGACGGTGGATTCATTGGCGCTATGTTCGCCGGCGATACGCTGTACGAACTCAGGTGCAGTCTTCAATTGGCGGAAATGGAAAGACACGGCCGGCTTACCAGTCACGTCAGCCCTTTTGTGCAAGTGAGTTCACTGGATGGACATTCTGCTTTTGTGGCGGTGTTTGTGTCTCATTTCTGAGTTTTTCTCATTTTTTTTCGCGCAAATTTTCATATTTGGGAAGTTGAACCTTTGAAGTTCAACGAAACACGAATCAAAAGTCTTTTTTTTGTTCCTTTTTTAATCGAGACTGAGCAATGTGCCCACCTGCCAGCGATTTTGAATGCTTCACAGTTGCATGAATTAAGTTAACATTCATTAAATTTTTATAATTAATATATTCATGCTTCGTCGATATTTATTGACAATTAGAATCCAAACAGGATCGACTTTTCAGGATCAGGGTTGTTTTTTTTTTGGGATAGGGATTGGGTCTCGGAAACGGGGGCTTTGTACAAAGTTATGGTATTAAGGGTGCTTCACTCCAGGCCAGCGACCTGGGCGGCCTGATGTCAGCCGCCGGCTTCGGCTCGATCACCCTGGACAGGGACGAGATCTGCGTGGCCTACCCCGACATGGTCGCCCTCATGGACGACTTGCAGGCGATGGGCGAGAACGGGTGCGCTTACACCCGCCCCACTCATCTGCGACGAGATGTGCTCACTGCCGCCGCGGCCACCTATCAGGTGCCTTTGGGGATTTATCTCTTTGTTGTGCTGTCGGGGTTTGGTCTAGTTTTCGACGACCCCCTGGTGGGTTGGAAAGGGCGCCCCGGTTGGATAGATTAATTAAGTAGTGATTTTGAACGTGAAAATCTATAAAAGGTATGAAAATCATGATCTTCAGCAAAAATTTTGGTAAGTTTTTTCAAAAATTGCTTCAGATAGCTGGGCGATTCGGGACGGGGGTTCAGGGGGTATAACCAAAAATTTACCTCTGGGATAGATGCTGGGTGTTTTATTTGGGTGTGGGGGTTACCACCAACCCCCCCCCCAACCCCCACCAACCCCCCCCCCCCCAACCCCCACCAACCCCCCCCCCCCAACCCCCCCCCCCCCCACTTTTCCTACCCATGTGTGGTACTCCATCTGAAAACGCCATCTTTGTTCCAAAGGCAATGTACGGCAACGAGGACGGCAGCATACCGGCCACCTATGATATTCTGTACGTGATTGGGTGGAAGCCCGGCGCCAAGATGCCCCGGCCAGCCAGGCGCGGCTCAGCTACTGCATCGTTCAAAGATATAGGCACCATCACTGGTGGAACGGGTCAATCGTGACGCGCTGTTAACTACTGCTGTTCATATTGTCAGATCAGGTGATCAGGTGCCACTCCCAGACCCAGTAAAAGACCCTGTAAAGTGTAAAATACGCTGTAAAGTGTCATGTAAAAGACCCATTAAAGTGTCATGTGTATCCAAATCTTGTTTTATCGTATCCAACTCTTTTTGAATACAAAATCATAAGATTTGGATACGATAAAACAATATTTGGATACACATGACACTTTACAGGGTCGTTTACATGATATTTGACACCTCACAGGGTCTTTTAAATGGCATTTTACAGGGTCTTTTACATGATGATACATAATATTTTACAGGGTACTTTACACTTTACAGGGTCTTTTACACTTTACAGGGTCTTTTACAGTATCTGAGTGTGCCCCCAGGTATTTGATCGAGATTCCGTTTCATCTGGCTTTAATTACGTTTTCTACAACCGCTTAAACGCAGAGCCGTAACCAGAATTTTAGAGCTAGGAGGCTACCTATATTGGCTGTGTCCTTGCTTGGGCGTCATTCAAAGCAAAGCGGAGCGACAATTCTGTTGCTGATTTATTAGATAATTATCTATCAGTGCACACACGTAATTTCATGTAATTAATGTTGACAGTTTATTGATGCCATAAATATGTACATTATGTTAGCGGAAAAAGTACCTACCTATATGTAAAACTCATGCAACACTATGATGAAAACAACGCTTGTATTTAATGATGGGAAATTGCTTGCTGTGTACGAACTTTCTGCAAATTATCTAAATGACTGGGTGCCAAATATCTTGATTCGCGGTGCCCCTTTATTTATTTATTTCACATTTAAAACTCACATTTATTTCAACACTCTCGCGTGAAAACTGTCTTAAATGCCGCCGTTATGTAAGTGCGCTGTTGTATTGGCGGCCCACACACTAGTTGACACACGTGTGTCAACTGGTTTGTGCCAACTCAGATTTCGGCTTCACGTGTCGCAGAGCCATCTTCCAATGCACTTGGCGTAAAATGGCCGCATTTTTCAACATTGCTGCATGTGCATTTGGACATCGCTCTTCGACACCTGAAGCCGAAATCTGAGTTGACGCAGACCAGTTGACACTAGGGATGGCGAATAAATGTTTTTTAACGACCCTGTTTTGTTTTGTTTACGTTTTTTTTTAAAGCTCTCAAATGTGGTTATGAGTCAACATATACAGGTATATTAGACTATCACCAGTATTTCGTGATGTTAAATATAGCCATAGAATGGCTGTGGAGCCATGGGATAGCATTATAAGTGGTGATTTCTGTCAACAATATCCATCTTTTGTCTACTTGTTATGTAGTCAAGTTTTGCATGGAATAGCACTTGTATAAGGTTATAATAGAAGGCTAATCCATTGACGGTGGTGGATCACACCGTAGAAGTATGTGGGAGCACATTGGCTGTATATTATATGCTACAGTAACATATCAAGGCTTATTATTACACAATAGCATGAACAAATGGAAGCTTTCACACTAACAATGCCTCAAAACCAATGAAAACAATCACCAATAGTAAAGTGTATGTGTAATTGCGCGCAAAAAAATTACAAAATACCTAGTGCATAGTACAAAAAAAATTGGCTTATGTTTTAAAAAAATGGTGTCGATGCCTCTGTTTTTTTTATAAAAAAAACAACAACATTTTTTAAAAAAAGGACAGTTAAAAAACACCGGCCATCCCTAGTTGACACACGTGTGTCTGTCAACTAGTGTGCGGGCCGCCAATAAATGTGCATGAAGAGTCAAATGTTCACAGAATGCTTGAAACTGCCTGCTGTATATTGTTGGCTTCCCCGCTGTGTATTCCGGTATTTTTCTGACCACTGATTTTATTTACCATGTGATCGATAGGGCAGTGCGTATACCGAAAATGGTTGAAAATTCGAAAATTTTGTCATGGCAGAAAAACGTATGAACGCGGTTTTACTAGTGTTAGTGGTTGTTTGAACGTACTACACAATTAATTTCAAGCAACTATTGCATTAGGGATGGCCGGCGTTTTTCAACAGTTTTTAAGAGCAACGTTTTTTTTTAAATTCGTTCATCGGAACCGTTTTTATTGCAGCCAAAAAATAGTACTCGTCGAGTCGGTTGTCATTTTTGCATACAAGTGCATGATTTCACATACCGTATTACCTCGAATTAACCCCCCCCCTCGAAATACCCCCCCCCCTAAAATTTGGCTGAGGAAATAATAACTCCCTCCCCCTCGAAATACCCCCTAACATTTGGCTGAGGAAATAATAACCCCCTCCCCCTCGAAATACCCCATAAAATTGAATGTAAAGAGAACGTACATGACAAATACCATAGTTTGTGATCTGTACAATGCAGAACACACGTTAAAACCGATGATTGAGTGACGTTAGGGAAGGGGTTATGTGTATATACAGTCATATATGACTATAAACACATGTACATCTATGTAATTGTTTGACTTTTATATGTCTAAATGTCTGAGTATGGGGAATTTCCAAAAATTTCTGGCGAAATGATAGACCCCCCTCGAATAACTCCCCCCCTCAAATTTTGCTGGCGAAATAATAAACCCCCTGGGTGTATTTCGAGGTAATACGGTATTTAAATATTGCCACTTGTGTTTGTTTTCATTGGATTGTGGAAAAATATGCGTGCGCTGATGTGATGCTGTTGAATAGAAGTGATTGAAGAATGATTTGGTATAAGCTATTTTTATACATATTTATGTGTATATTTATCATCAAATCTAGGTGAAATAATTGTCAAACTAGCTGCAATAATCTAGCTAATCTAACTAGCAAAAATTGTAAATTCAGCTCTAATTAATCGTTGACAATCTGCTTTTCGTTGCTCATCAAAAGCCATCAATTTGGTTGTCTACTTTTTTCACCGTAAAAAATGATCAGTACAGCGTGATTAAAAACTGCACTGATGTCTCTCACAAGAACACGTCAGTGTACGTTTTTACCTTTTCCATAATCGCGCTAGATTTCCTGAAAACGGTTTGAAGGTTTGAGTCTGTTATCTGAGTTTCAATCATCTGTATCCTTGCAGTTCCCAGTCCCACGGTACATTATTCGTTGTAAATACTTTTCCATGTGTACTTAAATATGTAGGCACATATTAACCTGGTTTTGTACGGGGTTCAAACGGGATCCCGAATCCCGATGATTTTCGGGATTCTCCGGTCCCGATTAGGGTTGGCCGATGTTTTTTTTAAAACGTTTTTTATTAAAAAAAACGTTTTTTTTTAAAAAAAAACATGACGTCCGAAATGTTGTTTTTTTTTAAAAAACATCGGCCGAAATTTTTAGTACTAAGCACTAGGTATTTTGCAAAATTTTTGCGCGCAAGCGCGCAATTTCACGCACAAATTGACATTGGTGGTTGTTTTCATTGGTTTTGTGGCATTTTTAGTATCAAAGTATCCATTTCTATGTGCTACCATGGGTTAATAAGCCGTCATATGTTGCTGTAGTATATAATATTGAGGTAATGTGCTTCCATGTACCTCCACAGTGTGTAACTTCACTCTCAAAGTAACAACCTCCCTTTATAACCTTGTTTGATCACTATTCCGTGCCAAACTTTACCTGAAGTCACGAACATTCGACTATAACGTGATATGCGAACAATATGTCGACGAAAAATGGATATTTTTGACACAAATCACCACTTATAATGCTATCCCATGGCTCCACAGACATTATATGGTCATATATAACATCACAGAGTATTGCCACTGTCTGATATACCTATATATGTTCACACAAGGTCATATCTGGGAGCTTTTAAAAAAAACGTTTTTTATTAAAAAAAACGTTTTTTTTAATAAAAAAAACGTTGTTTTTTTTAAAAAAAACATCGAGTTAAAAAAACAACGTTTTTTTTCCAACCCTAGTCCCGATCACGTAAATTTTCACATCCGAATCCCGATCTCGATGAAATTTGCTTAATCCCGATCCCAGAAAAATTGCCAGTGAAAAGTTAACCAAATGACAATTTTCATTGAGCAGTGTGAACGGAAACCACCAGCGTGCATGTCATGCCACTTTTCCGGTATCCAAGTGTGTTTTTGACTTTTTTTGTGAAAAATAGTAGGAAAGCCTTTAATACCACAACTCTGTTTAAAATCCGGGTACTGAGACCCTGCCCCCGTTCCCGATCCCGAAAATTCAAAAACCTATTCCGATCCCGAAAAAAACAACCCCGGCCACGTGAACCCGAAAATAAAAATCCCGAACCCATGACCCCGATCCCGAAAATAATAAAAAATCAATCCCGATCCCGAAAAATCGAACCCGTTTGAACCCTAGTGTTGACTTGTATGGAAGTTGTATGGAACCTAGTATGGAACTTGACATGATTTGTCGCGTGCGTGCACATGGATCTTATCTTTAACCATTTACATGCATGATAACATGCAGCTGGGTCTTAATGGCAATACCGCTTGTCGCATTTTTGTACTCCGCGAGCGGGCATAACCAACCTCTGGGGGTCTCCAAATGGGGTGGGGTCGTCAACCCCCAACCCCCCAACAGTTCAGCTATTCTAAATATATGGTTTGAAAGAAAGTTTTTTCCGATTTTAGAACTTCTTTTCAGTTGGGAGTTAAAAATAACTTTCTTTCCGACCTAATATTTGTGTTTTGGCATACCGTATTTCCTCGAAATACCCCCGGGGGGTTTATTGTTTCAGAGTGAGAATTTTGAGGGGGGGTTAAACGAGGGGGGGGGGTTTATTATTTCGCCAGAAATTTTTTGAAAACCAAGTACTAAATTGTCGTCTGAAACGTACGCAGACGTCGAAAATGCAACAAAAATCGCCATTTATAAGACTCTAAAGACTTGTAAATATAAGTGTGTAGACGTATAATCACTGTTCTCACTAGTGATGTAAAGGCACCGGGGCACCGATGCCCCGGTGCTGGGCACCGAAGGGCACCAGCACCGGTGCTTGTGCGGTGCCATTGCAATCTTCAGGGGTGCCATGCCGGTGCGGTGCCATTTTTTTCAGAATAGCACCGGTGCCGGTGCGGTGCGGTGCCATTTTTTTGCCGGTGCCAAAGGTGCTAGCACCAGGGCCAATGTAAGAGGCACCGGGAAAGGCACCGGCGAAGGCTTCATGTGCTGTGCAATTTTGTCCATAGTATGTGCTTAGTCATATTTCAAAATACAGCGATATATTTACCCAACAGTTTTTGCCTATTTTGTAACCCTCACATCAAATTAATATACCTACTGTGAAATCCATTATACCCGATACGTGATCTGATGAGCGAATCTAAAATTTTGTTGTATTCTAAATCATTTTTATTTTTTATATTTATCTTACTTTTTTGTTCAAAATTTGTTGTCAGTTTATGACAGAGATAGTTCCATTCTCTGTACAGCAACGACTCCGATCAGTAGACAATAGTGGCTATGGACATTGTAGTGAATTAAATATTTTATCTTTCATTTGTAATCATTGTAATTGCTTCATAAAACAGCCACATAGTGATTGCCACATCATTCTGATCATTTTAAGTGCTCAACCATCAAAATCGGTTGAAAATTCATGGAAATATGCACTTCCAAAGGTGAGACCACTGAGAAACTGCCCAATATTTACTTCAGAAATTCCAGCCCGGTGCGGTGCCTTTCGGTGCTAGCACCGGCAACCCGCCGGTGCCCTTCGGTGCCAGTGCCATTTTTTCGAAAAGGCACCGGTGCCGGTGCGGTGCGGTGCCATTTTCTGGCCGGTGCCCCAGGGTGCCAGGTGCCCTTTTCATGCGTTGGCAAAGGTGCCGGTGCGGTGCGGTGCCATTTTTCCCGGTGCCTTTAACATCACTAGTTCTCACACAACAGAGTCGTCGTTTTTAACGTGTGTTTTGCATTACCCAGATGACAAACCGCAGCCTTTGTCATTTACGTTCTCTATACACTAAATTGGGGGGGGGGTATTTCGAGGGGGGGGTTTAAAAGTTCATAGTGTCCATTTTGAGGGGGGGTATTTCGAGGAAATACGGTAGTTGTGTGGCGCACAGCGAAAACGCCTGGCACCTGGTGCCAGTTCCGCAAGTGGAGAAGTGAAAGCGCAAATGACAAAAGCTAAGTAAAATGGAAAAAGCGAAGTGAAATTGCAAGTAAGTTGGCAAAAGCGAATTAAAATAAGAAGTGAGAAGTGAAATGGCACATTTGTTGTTTAACTTGACTTGCCGTTTTACTCCGCTTTTGCTAATTTACTTGTCATTCCACTTAGCTTTAGCCATTCACGCTCTCACTTCTGAACTGGCCCCTGGTCTGGTCCTCTGTGCCAAAGCATGAATGCTATGGGCGCTTGGCGCCGTTTTTGTCTTGGCCATTGCTCTGGCTCTCCTGCATTACGTTGAAAAAGTGCCTTGGCACTTTTTTATGCTAGGCACTTGCCGCTTCACACAAGTGTTGCCGCTTCTTACAGCACTGCGCGTGGCACTGTTGATTTAGGCAGCATTTTTTTACAGACACATCTTACTGATTTCTTTTCACCGAGTTAGGTATTTGTTCCAATTTGATGAAATAAAAAAATTTAAACATTTTTTGGGTTGAACATTGCGTTTGGCGAATGGCTACCGTTACGTATTTAAAAAGGTAGTCATGCTTAAATTGTTTGAGCATATTTATCACTAGATTGAAACATGACATTGAAAATAAGTGTTGTCTATATCTTTCCACCTGACGCCATTTACCCACCATTCGGACCCTCAATAAAAAACTACCCCCGGTACTCATATCTGTGCGTAAAAGTACGCATGTACGCAAATACCCTTCTTCTGCAGGGAGTAAACAGCGGGGCGCTGACCCGCTTGGCTCGCTGATAAGAGGCTTGTTCATCTGTTATTCGGTTGTGCGCGCGTGTTCTGCTAGATGCTGTTTCCACACTGTGCTGAGCGCTGTGCCCGTTTGTGTTCCGGAATTTTCAAGACAAATGGAATATTCGCGAAGGTCTGCGATGAGTATACGTTAGGTTTTTTATAGGTGATTGGTCCTGCATGCCACTTTTGCGAGATACGCAGTTGCTTTTTGTTGACTCGTTGATTTTGAGGATAACATTGACACGCGTATTCATCGTAAACCAGGGGCCAGAGTTGTTCAAAGTACCGAACTTTTTTCAATGTATACGTAAATGTAAAGTATTTGTTTTACTCACCTCCTGAGTAAAGAAAACGTAAAGTAATTTTTTTCACTTATGAGTAAAATAGTTTTCCCCTATAAAACGTAAAAGTGAGTATTTTTGGGGGAATTTTGCCCCAATTTTTACTCAAAATCACTAATTTTCATACCTTTTTGACAATTTTTACCTTCCAATTCACTAGTTCGTGTGTTTTGTGCCTATTTTCAGCAATTTGTTCCCTATTTTTTCCGTTCGTCCCCACCTATGCCTTGAAAAAACCTATAACAAAGTCTATCTGAAATACGTTTTCTGTACTCGAGTACTTTTGAAAAGTATACTTAAAAGCGAGTACAGGTACTTTTTCCAAAGTATACGTAAACGTATTTACTCAATATTTGAGTATATGTACTTTTTGAGTAAACGTAAATACGTATTAACAACTATGCCAGGAGCCAGTTCCGTAAGTGGTTAAGTGAAGAGTAAAACTTTACTCTCCACTTTACTCTTTACTTTTTACTTTACTCTTTACATTGCCGCTTGTCAGACCAGCACCAAGAGGCAGTCCTAAGCCCCGCAAAACGTAAAGTAAACATTCAAATGTCAAGAAGGTGTCAATTGTGTATCCAAACCTCTTGTCTTTGTATCCAAATATTATTATCAAAGATTTGGAAAGATAACCACAAGATCTGGATACAAAAAACACATAAGATTTGGATACACAATTGATACTTTGGGATAGGGATTGATCATAAGGTGAAAATATGTAGCAGTCTACTTAGAACCGCGGGCATCGTCCTGCACTTGGAAAAAGTGACCAGTAAGTACACTACCGTGCATAATAGTGCGGAATGTGGTACCACTCATTGTTCTGGTGACACTCCAACGCAGAAAGGCATGGCTGCCAAGTAAATAGGCATTCGTTTGATGCACATGGGTGGTGACAACACTCATGCAAAAAATTTATTTTCTATCTCACTCATGAGCCATTCTAGAACAAACGATTCGCACACACCTCATTTTGTTCATCGTGCATAATAGTCCGGAAAACGTCACGAAAGGTATTCTAAGTCAAAAAATTTTCGTTAAAAAGCTAATGTTTTAATGGAGGGAATAATTCGCAATAAAAATTTTCAGTATACATTCCCATATTTATGTTAAAACTAATATCAAAGGATAAAGCAGAATGAAAGTGACAATGCTTAGCTTAGCCTGTTTCCCATGGTATGGGTCAGTAATATACAAGCTGGATTACATCTTCAAACTGCACATTGATGTTTTGAATTGTTGATCATTTAGAAGACACTTGGGGGTACCTTGATACAGTACCTACAGTGTTTCTTGATGACCAGAAAATATTTGTTCTTAGGCCAAAAAATATGATGATCAGATTCATCAAATTAGTTCCTGAAAATGTAGAAAATTTCTACATATTCATTTGGCTTAAGAACATGATTTAACTAGACTCATATGAGCTTTGTGAGTTGGCTGGTCAAGTACCCTTAAGAACGCTCTATATTGTGCACCAGTCTCATATCAGCTATTTCTGGTTGTACATGGTCTGTATGTCAGTTTTCGTGTTGTAGTAGTGCCAGTGCCTTGTGGGTGCAGTTTTGTGTGGGGGCTTATTTATAGTTCAAATCACTTATTAGCCCCATTTCATCATTTTTAGATGAAATCTACATTCTGTACAACATACAATGTTCATTATAAAGCTGCTTGTGAGCTAATAATAGTGCCCCATTCATCTATTTTGTAGCAATTGCTACCAGGTGATATAACTCGATTGTGAACATTTTTCTTTAAAAGTATTACCTGAGAGTAAAAAGGGTGATATTTTCTGGCATTTATGTTGTGAATCATGCCCTCTATCAAAACAATAGCTTTTTAACGAAATTTTTTTGACTTAGAATACCTTTCCCGACATTTTCCGGACTATTATGCACGATGAACAAAATGAGGTGTGTGCAAATCGTTTGTTTTAGAATGGCTCATGAGTAAGATAGAAAATTAATTTTTTGTATACGTGTTGTCACCACCCATGTGCATCAAACGAATGCCTATTTACTTGGCAGCCATGCCTTTCTGCGTTGGAGTGTCACCAGAACAATGAGTGGTACCACATTCCGCACTATTATGCACGGTAGTGTAGTAGTTTGAGTGACACTTTTATTTTATTTATAATGATGTACCTATTTTACTAAAAATCTCCATGAAAAATGACGCTTACCTAGTTTGAATAAATCACTAATAAATTCTTTCATCAAAAATGTATGTATGACGAAAATGATTCCCCTGGATTCCCCTAACATTGGATTTCTTTTTCTATTTAAATTTCTACCCCATTTCTTATTTCCATTTCTACTAATTTCTAATAGTGTGGAAAGTATCATGAATGGATATCACAGGGGCGAATTGATATTTATTACAAAACCAACTACAGTGTGCCTTTATATCGATAATTGATGCCCGTAAAATATGTTTGTTTGTCTCTAGGCGTGAAAGTGTAGAATCCTGCGAAACCGGTCCGGTCTGGTTGAAAATCTTTCTTTTATTACATGTTTATCTACCTAGGTACATATTTAAATTTTTCACTAATGTTTAATTTGATTAGTGATGTGAAAACGCCCAGGGTTTTCGCGTTTACTTTATAGCAGTTTATTTTTCATGGCCACACTTGGTACACGGCGTAAATGTTCGCCTAAAATTTCTAAAGTTTTAATCAACCCTAAAAAATTATTTCTATGACTTGCAGGTTCTAATTATTTGCAGTGAAATAACTGTAATATTTACGTAACAAGCATCTACCTATATTAAACATCTATTTTGTAATTGCATGCAGACAGGTTAACATTGCTGCCGGACAAAACTTTTCGGTATCGGTATCGGTATGGCATCAATGCGACGAGTGATTGTGTACGGCGGCTGCGGGGCGCTGGGCCGCACCTGCGTCGACACATTCAAGAGCCACAATTGGGTTGGGTGACCTTCACGTTTGTGGCTACGAACACTGGTACACCACCGAAAGTTTGGAAACTCAAATTTCGTTTGAACACATGAGTTTACCGGAATCAATGATTTTTGATCGTCGTCTACGGTATTTAGTTAACTCAAATGTGTTCAAAACAGATTTATGAGTTTCCCAAATTTCTGTTGTGTGCGAGTGTGCGCTGCGTCATTGTTGCAACTATTTGGCTACTCACTCGACCATCTCGCAGTGGGTGTGCAGCGTGGACTTGACGGCCAACCCGTCCGCCGACGCCAACGTCACCATCGACTCGGGCACGTCGGGCGACTGGCGGCAGCAGGCCAAGCACGTGGGCCAGGCGGTGGCTCAGGCGCTCGGCCGTTACAAGGTGCAGGCGATCTTGTGCGTCGCCGGCGGCTTCGGCATGAGCGACGCGGCTGCACCTGGTGCGTGCGCTGCGCGTTTGGGTTGGAAAAATGTAATATGTAAAACCCTGCAAAACTTCATGCAACATGTTGAAAAAATATATGGATAACCGTATTTCTCCGTGTAAAGGACCCCCCCATGCACAACACCCGGGGTGTTACACAGCTGCATAGCACCCCGCGGTGCTATGCTCAGTTGCAAAATATGTACCTAAATATGTAAAGACGTTCAAAGAAAACAGCATTTTTACACTTGACATTTTGCTGTTTTGCTTGTTATAGTCACGTTTCCATGTAAACAACCTCATTGACATAACACCCGGGTGTTATACAAGTTTTATAAAAAAGGTGGCTGAAAAGTGCCTCAATTTTGTATAACACCCGGGTGCTTTACACGGAGAAATACGTACGCTGCATGACATTTTTCTTTTGCACGACATTTTGCGGGTGCTGGACTTTCTCACATTTTTATTTTTCGTCGGAAATA
Organism: Sphaerolaimus hirsutus; assembly: GCA_964036195.1. Taxonomy (NCBI): domain Eukaryota; kingdom Metazoa; phylum Nematoda; class Chromadorea; order Monhysterida; family Sphaerolaimidae; genus Sphaerolaimus; species Sphaerolaimus hirsutus. The sequence continues at coordinate 17,958,226 of OZ038454.1, read as the reverse complement.
AGACACATCGTCCCAGCCCGTCACTCCGCACTTTTCTCACTCTGTGTATATAACATAATTACGATGTAATGGGCAGACTTCATCGACGTGTGCGACGCCATGTGGAAGCAGAGCGTGTGGTCGAGCTGCGTGGCGGGCCAGCTGGCTGCCAGTCATCTGTGCGACAACGGCTTGCTGCAGTTGACTGGCGCCAAACCGGCCCTGGGCCCGACCCCTGGTTCGTTGGACCGTTTAAGCAGGGGCCAATTCCGCAAAAAATGAAGTGAAAATTGAGAAGAGCAAAGTGAAGTGAAAAGTTAAACAACAATTGGCAAATGGGTGAAGATTGGAGAAAAATGCGAACATTTCATCGATAGAAATCAGAAACAATGCTTTCAAGTCAAAATTTATCCTTTACGTTTTATTAGTATTTTTATTTTACTTTTCACTTTGCTTTTCACGTCGCTTTTCACCTCAGTTTTTGCGGAATTGGTCCCCGATCGTTTCTTCGCCTAGTCTTTGTGTTTATGCCGCGTGCCAATGCAGCCTTGATCGGCTACGGGATGGCCAAGGCGGCGGTGCACCAGCTCACTTCCAGTCTTGCAGCACCGAAATCTGGCCTGCCTTCCGGCTGCGTTGTTGTCTGCGTTGCACCGTCGGTTTTTGCCACAGTTTTTCTGACACTGTTTTTTGGAAAACGTAAACGTAAAAATATTTTCTGAATTTTGAGTGTCAATACTAAAACGTGACATATTTTTAAAATATTTACCAGAGAAAACATTTTAAAATATTAGTTTCCACCACCAGAGGATTATTTACTAGTATTTTTGTTTCAAATAGATTTGTGAAAATTGGATACACCCGTATTCTGGGTGAACGTAAGTTTTCGCTACTCTGGTTTTTACCCCTTTTGATTGTAGAATCTGATCGAATGTTTGCCAATAATCTCTCAGCATTACACTGGACACCCCAGCTAACCGAAACGCGATGCCCAAGGCCGACTTTTCCAAGTGGACGCCGTTGAATCATTTTGCAGAGTTGGTGACACTTTTTCTAATTAATAACGAAATACACTAAAAATTACTCTCTACAAATCTGTCAGTGGTGTCTTCCTGCCCACAAAGTTTTGCACGATCAATAAAAATCGAAGCGTATACCCCGAGGACTGCACGCTATGCATTTTTTTGTAGGAAACACCCCATCATGACGCCATCGTTTATAAAATCAGAATTGTTCCAGCAAAAAAAAAAGAAATAATGTTTCGGGAAGAAACATTCTTCGCTTGTACTTTTAAAATTTTTTTAAAGTGCGTACATAAGTATCCTGCTCGCGCGTTATTACCTAAGATATACGTAATTTTGGGCGCATACTTTGCGGTCCGCCGACTATACGTGTTTACAGGGACAACTACCTATTTAAATCTTTTGAAACGCTTGTGAACTGCCATGAATTTAAACAATACTTAGGTCGTAGGTCTTCAATTTAGGGTCATTGTGTGGCATTTCGTTTTAGTGACTAGGATTGTATCGATCTAGTATCGAGACAGGGGTCTCGAATGGGGGGGGGTTACCCCCCCCCCTAAACCGCCCAGCTATCTATCTATCCCGGAGGCATATTTTGGGCTACTACCCCCTAACCCCCCCCCCCCCCCAAATCGCTCAGCTATCTACTTATTTGGAGCGATTTTTGAGTAACTATACCCCAATTTTCGCTCAAAATCGCTATTTTTCATACCGTTTTATAGATTTTCACCTCCAAAATACTAGTTTTTGTTCCTTTTTACCTACTTTCAGCTATTTTTAGTACTATATGCTCTTGTATACGCATTTTGAGCTATTTTACACCTACTTTTTGCGATGTTTTCCATTTTCTCCCTTCTAAACCCTCAAATAGCCTATATATCGAACCACCACAATCCCCCCAACCCCCCCCCCCCAATTTTTTCCAGCTATCTATCTATCCCGAAGGCCGCTCAGATATCAATCCAACCACTCGGAGTGTCAAAATTCAAGATACCCCTGTATCAAGAACTTTTTCATATGTCGAACATCTTGATCGAAACGTGATGTCGTTTCAACCCTATCCCACAATAAAAGCGATACATAGTCAGTTGTATTGATAATCTGATCGCATTGTTTGCGCAGTTATCTGTACAAATGGTCGTGCGGGGAGGAGCGGCCGTCCAGCGGCGCCAAACTCGTGATGGCCACCAACGACGGCAAAACGCATTTGGAGGCCGCCGGCAATTGAAGACAGTTCAAAGACCGAACTATCGCTAGCCCCTAATTGAAATTCAGATCAGTTACCTACATGCGACAGAAAGTTCATTGCGTGCTTACTGTCGTTTGATTTTACTTTAAGATAATGACTAACGGATATTTACATGTTAAAGAGCCGGACGAAAATAATGAGAATAATGGACTCTGGGGCGGAATGAAATTTGATATAAAATTTTCTTATCGAATTCTCATTTTTTTTGTCCGGCTCTTTATTTGCTAGGAATACTTTTTCAACCTTTTTCTTACATTTATGCACCTTGTTTACATTTATTATATTGTGAAAAATATTGCATCGATTTTCGTAAACGAGTATCGCAGCTGAGATCAGGATGATAAATATCGCACTATTAAAACGAGTGTTTATCGCGGAAATAAAACATTGAATTGGCAAGGCTAGGCAGTGATCATTGGTAGCAAAATCACATGGGCGGAAAGATCGGTATGGGTTGTTTCGCGTGGACCAGTTCGTTGCACTCGCGCAGAACGTGCCGCAGCTCGGAGAGCTTGTTGCGGAAGTCGTGGCACTCCACGCTGGCGCTGCGTCGCCCCGCCCCCGCCGCTTGTCTGCGCCACAGATGCTTGATTACCTTCACTTACGACACCTCTACAGCGGGCTGTCTTTACGGCACCACACACTAGTTGACATCAAAATCACTCAACTTGGTCGTCAACTAAATTTTGGTTAATTATGTAATCTCAACTTTCCTTGGTGATAAAGCATAGTTAATTTTATATCGTGACACAATTTTCACTGTTTCTGTTCAGTGTGATTTTTTAACACATTTTTTTGTGTTATGGTAGTTGACATTCAGTTGACATTTATTTGCCATGTCAACTAGTGTGTGAATGGCTTTCGCAGCGCACTTCCACATCGGCCTAGCATTGGCGCGCTGTTCGCGCAGCGGCACCGGCGGCGAGGGCGGCGGCTCGGTGCCGTCGCTGGGGTCGTCGGGCGGCAGCGTCTGCGTGCACGACTCCGTGTTGCTGACGGTCGCCTGCGTGCGTGTTGTCGCTTTGGGGAGTGTGTGTGTGTGTCAATAGCCCTGCACACACTAGTTGACATCGACACTAAGTCAACTGGTGCCGATCCCAATTCAAAGCTTGCTAACGAGCCGACGAGCGACGTTTAAATGCAAGCTATGACTTGGGATCGGAGCCAGTTGACATTTGATGTCGATGTGAACTAGCGCGTGAATGCGGGTGCCAACGCCATCAGCAGCGCACGTCGATGGCGATGTTGGTGACTGGGTTGAGCGTCTGCACGGCCGTGTGGCACAGTCTGGCCTGGCGCTGCCACTCCTCCACCAGTTGTTCGCGGCGGCGGCCCTTGAGCAGCAGCGAGCCCAACAGCCCCCCCTGCTCGCTGGCCAGCTTGTTCACGCGCGCCTCGGCCGCCTCGTCGTTCTCGTCGCCTACGCTTTTGATTGCGGTTTTGACGGCTTCTCGGCGTGCCCACGTGTGATGTGGTTGTTCTTTGAATAATTCCCCCATTTGACATATGTACATACATTGTCAAAAATAGCGTGCATTTGTATGACCCGTTAATTTGAGCTAAATTTTAGTGTCTTCGCAAGGAAAAAAACTTCCCATCAACGCACCCGCCAAAGTCGTCTGAGGAAAATTGCGACCACAGAAAATGTGCGAGCGGCACGCTAACCTGCAGCTTTGGCTTCCGCTTGCTGCAGTTCCTTTTGAAGGAAGGCATCTTGTATTTTCTCCATTATTTCCTGCGCAAGTTTCTCCATCTTGAGCTGGGCAAAATTCCAGCACATTGACACCAACGTCATGCCGATGATTATCAGAAAAAACGAGAGCACCATGTAGCGCGGCCGAGTTGGCGTAACATCGCCTGTGATAAATACATCGAAATAGGCCATACACCAGAGTTGTACAAATACTGGTATTTTTGGAAAACGTAAACGTAAACGTAAATACATTTTCCAAATCAAAAGTATAAATACTAAAACGTAAGGTATTTTTAAAATAACGGGGAAAACGTAAAATAAAACGTAAACGTAAAAATTATATTAAGTGCTTCCGCTATCAGAGAATAGAAAAAACACACAATGTTTTTTAAACAATATGGATGTTCATATGATCTCCATCAACATTTCCTGCTTACCTGTATTATATATATATATACCTATTTAGAATGATGGGATCGGGATATTGAATTGGGCTTGGAGTTGACATTTTGCATTGTTGTCAACTACTGGGTGTAGGGCCATAAGGTGCCAATTTCGTAAGAGGAAAACTAAAAAATTATGAGTGAGAAGTAATGGCAAGTTGAATGGCAAGTAAAAATTGAAAGAAAAGTAAATTTGTAAGTGAAATGACTAGTTAAAAAACAAATGGTCAGTCATGAGAAAACACTAAAAATGTTTTTGACTTTTTTTTGCATTTCAGTTTTCCCTCACAAAAATACTTTCCTTCAACTTTTTACTTTTCACTTGCAAATTAATGTTTGAGTTCTCCAATTGCGGAATTAGAACTCCTCAACATTAGAACATGTTGAACTCATCATAATATACTATATTTGTCAAACAATATGGTTCCGTGTAGCATACTTTTACGTTTTCTCTGGTACCCGGGTAATTGTGCCAGGAAAACGTAACAAAGCGTAACGGTATTTTTGGAAAACGTAAACGTAAACGTAAGTATAAATACCCGAATAACCGGGTATTTCGGGTAAACGTAAATACGTTTTCGCAACTCTGTCATACACACACTAGTTGACAACTGAAACTTCCAAAGCTGCGAAATATTTATGTTTGAGTTTGAGTTGACTATTTGAGTTGACCGGAATGAGGTGTTCATAAACTACTGTTGATGGAGATCGAATATGATTGATGCTGGTAAACTCGAATGCCTTCAAAACAGATTGGAAATAAGTTTTGGGAATTTCAGTTGTCAAGTATTTATGCGTTAGCACATCGTGGTCATTGTGTTGTGTTTCTTACTGTAAAGACACTCACCGAAACCGATGGTTGTCAGGCTCTGAAATAAAAAGTATGCCGACTCAAAGTAGGTCCATTGCTGTTCCCACACGTTGAACAAGAGGGAACCAAGTGCCACCCATATGATTGTGGTCGCAAGAGCCAAGAAAAAGGGAAAGTCTTCCCGTTCGCCAATAATAATTTCGCGTCGCGCTATCCTGCGAGGCACATAAATATTTAATTACAACGAGTAAAACACCTATTATCTTCCTGACTTGCGCTTGAACAGACTGTATTTACCGTATTTCCTCGAAATACCCCCAGGGTTTTTTTCAGAGTGAAAATTATTACTTCGTCAGAAATTTTCGTGAAATTTATGGTAAAGAATACGCTGATATAATACCCAAAACCAGTACCTATGTAGTGTGACCAAATAGGATATATTCGGACTTAGCAACGTAAATACATCGCTACACCAGCTACTATATTTATGTGTTACTGCGATGCAAACTGGCAGCAATAAATACATCGTGTACATTGCATACATGTTGTTCATCATTCCAGACGGGGGTATTTCGAGGGGGGTTATTTTTTTCCTCAACTCGAAAAGATCTGAGGGTATTTTGAGGGGGTTTAATTCAAGGGGGGTATTTCGAGGAAATACGGGTTGAACATGGAGTGATAACATTCAATTGGCCCGACGTGTTCAAGTGCTGCCAGTCGCAACTGTATTTAATTGGGCGCCTATTCACACAGGAACCGAACTGCCGTAAAAAACCTCGGTCCAATAAAATTTCGCGCCTGATCTCACGTTGTGCAGATGAATATCCTTCCTCTGGCCCAAATGTACCACATGATTTGCACCATAACGTCACCATACTGCGTGATGCAATAGAGCATGAGCGGTATGCCAATTATTGCGTACAACACGGTGAATATGCGGCCGGACGTGGTGACGGGCGTCATGTTGCCGTAGCCGATGGTGGTGAGCACGGTGCCGCTGAAGAACAGCGAGCCCCAAAAGTCCCACAGGGTGCGCACCCGCGGCTCCGCGCCGTGCGCAGTCGAAAAGCGCCGCACTAGATGCTCTGCGAGTTGCCGCCGCGGCGTGACGAATTCTTTGGCTCCAGGAGATCAGAGTTGTTAAAAGTACTGTAATTTTTTAAGGTATACGTAAACGTAAAGTATTTATTTTTACTCACCTCTGAGTAGAGAGTATTTAGCCGTATTTTCACCTTTTTTCTCCCTTTGCGGCCTCGAAAAAGTCAGTCTAGCTAACATACGCTTTCTGTACTCGAGTACTTTCAAAAAGTATACGCAAAAGCGATTACAGGTACTTTTTAAGAAGAAACGTAAACGCACTTACCCAGTACTCGAGTATACGTAATTATCGAGTAAAAGTAAATACGTTTTAACAACTATGCAGAAGATAAGGTACCCAAGTGCCCACCTAATATATACATGGTCTCTTCATCGTCGGCAGTCTGATTGACGTGGCTGTCATAGATCTCAAACAGGTCGCTCAGACTGACATCCGTGCCATTGGTGCCATTATTGGTGAACAGTGTGTCATTAGACAGGTAGGATGCATTGTAGTCGAAACATCTGGCTTCAGTCACCTCAAAGATCATCCTCGCTGTGTCGTGCAAGCCTCGCTCGTACCTTGAAAAAATGTTCCAGTTTAACGCGTTTTTTTATTAAAGCTTACCGGGAAATTTGCACTACCGTAAATTCTCTAATCATACGAATGTCGCATTATAGTTTTCAGCGCATTTTAGGGGTCTCACTATAGGAGAGGTCGCATTATACTCACACAACGTGGCCAAACGGGTCGCACTATTGGAGGCGTCGTAATAATACAGAATTTACGGTGGTTATTGTACAGACCGGTGCCGCAGCGTTCTTTTCGCATTGATATCGTGCTGCCCTTCGATCGCGGCGAACACGATGCCGCCGAGCACCATGTAGACGATGAGCAGCGCCGTGGGCACCGTGCTCAGCGCCGCGTCGCCCACAGAACCGCCAGTTGACTGTTCGTCTGCGGCCGCGCCGCCGCCCCGCTCCACATCCTCTGCTAACGGCTGCTTATTCTGTGTGGACGCTGGTCGTGGGTAAATTGGTGTGGCCTGTGCGACCACCTTGATGCTCGCCTTGTGAAACGCCATGGAACTTTTTAGATCTTCTCAGTTCAGACCGATATCACACGGAGTGGGTAAAATGAACGCGCAGTGTGCAAAATATCTTTTCAGTATTTCTTCTACAGTATAAAAGTATATGTCTGTCATCGTTGCACTGTCACACTTGCAGATACCAGTGAGGAAATAAATACGTACGTACTTATGTACATTATCAGACGTGGTTTCACTGAAGTGTGTCACAAAAGCTGTGATCACTCAGACATTGTTTGAAAGTCTTCAGAAGCACTTATTTTGAAGTGTTTCATTATTATTCAGTTTGTAGATTCGGTCAATACACTTATGTGCCATATTTCTTTGAATGGGTTCTCCATTAGGATACCATGTGCTAATCTTGACAGGGAAACTTTTTGGAGGTATATTCTTCCATACTTGATGTACACTGGTGGCTTATTCAGAGGCGTTCCTCCAGGGTATACGACGTGATATATAGCAGAGCATTGTGTGGATGTCATTCGAAGTGTCGCCACCTATTTGGCGGCCCACACATTTGTGTGTCAACTGGTCTGTCAACTCCAATTTCGGCTCCACGTGTGCAAAGCGATCTTCCAATGCACTTGCCGTAATATCTATTTTTCAACATTGCCGCATGTGCATTTGGAGATCGCTCTGCCACACGTGAGGCCTAAATCTGAATTGACACAGACCAGTTAGTTGACACACGTGCGTCAACTAGTTTGTGAGCCGCCTTTAATGTGCATTTCAAGTTTCCACGTCAAGCATTGCAGTATCTTTGAAACTTACTGCGAACTCCTCGCAGAGCGGCAAATGCTCGTTGCTTTCCTTCTGCATGGCGACACTTTTCGGCGGCGAGCTGCGCGTTTTGATAGCATTTTTTGCATGCTTTTAGTGGGCAAAAACCATTCGAGGATTAGGATGTGAATAATGTTCGGCTGTTATTCGGCGGGGTTGTTTTTCGAAATAGTGTTTTTGCAATATATTTACCGTATATCCTGGAATAAGTCCCCAGGTAAATTTTTCGCAAGACTTTTAGATTGGGGAGTTGTGTATTCTGACGAAGGAATTATCTTTTCGGCAGAATTTTGGATAAAACGCGTCATCAATTTACAGTGTTAATGGAGTTAAATTAGTTTCAGAAATTATATGTTGGAATACAAATAACAGCACTAGATTCAATACTAGTGCCCGCTAACTTCAGAATAACATTTGAATTTACAGAATCCATCCATAAAAGATTTTTCATACATGTGACGTCTTTCGTACCCATCAAAGTAGGGGGTATTCGAGGGAGGAGTTATTTTTTCCTCACTCAGCCAACATGGGGAGTTTTTTGAGGGGGGACTTCTTCGAGGATTCACGGTATGTGCTTTCATGCCGTCAGCTACCATTTAAAAGCTACAAAAAATTGGCGGCAAAGTGGATAATCGTTTACAATGGGTTGTGAAAAACTGCTTGAATATTCTTTTGTTGAGCACTGTAGAACGGTGAATGAACACTTCACAATAAGATCACTGTAGCAAGTGAGCTGACAATAGTCGTACAAGAGTCGTATTTACCTAGGTATTTACGTACAAGAGTTGTGAAAAGTACTGAACTTTTTGAAAGTAAACGTAAACGTAAAGTATTTATTTTTTACTCACCGCTGAGTACAGAAAACGTAAATAGATTTTTTACTTTTACTCTTGAGTAAACGTGAGCAAATTACTTTTGTTGCTGGAAAACGTAAAAGTCAGGTTATTTTGAGTAAATTTGCCCCAATTTTCACTCAAAATCACAAAGTCCCTAATTTTTTCACCTTCAAATTCACTAGTTTATGTGGTTTTATCCATTTTAAAGCTATTTTAGATTTTTCCCCTATTTATAATTTTTTCTCTCCCTTTTTTCACTTTATGGCTTTCACAAGCCAATATACATGGTCCGGCTGAAAAGTCCCCGGGCAGTGCTCGCCATTCGCGCTAGGGGTAAGCTACGGTTATAAAATTTTGACAGGTGAAGATATCATGTGTTTTGAGTTTTCACCCAAAATTTCACCCCTCTAGCTCCACCCACTGCGGAACTGTGGGGGTTACAATTTCGGTCATTTTGTACTGATGTACAAATGGTGCTCTAGCTCAATGCTGCTTTAAGTTGCGATCATGAAACTTTGGCTAGCGTAAGCCACCAGTGTTGGCAACGTGCCAGCACTAACCAACATTAGCTATGATATCATAAGCCTAGTTCATAATGGCATTACTGCCACTTCTCTCACTACCAAATTCATCATTCTGCCTCTCCTTCTCAAATACAGGATGCATTTTGCATGCACGCTGCTGTTGAACACAGGTAATGTGTCCACTACAGATTAGTAATGAAACATAGGGAATTTTTTAACACATAACTCACTTACTGCACATTTCAAAACAACATTAAAATCACAACATGATCTCAAATGATCAGCGATTAAATCCATCACAGTTCCCACGTTTCTTGCACATCACCCTGATCTGCATATTGATTTTACCTTAATAGCAGAGTTGTGCAAATACTGGTATTTTTGGAAAATGTAAACGTAAACGTAAATACCTTTTCCAAATCAAAAGTATAAATACTAAAACGTAAGGTATTTTTAAAATACCAAGGAATACGTAAAAAAAACGTAAACGTAAATTTTTTACACACAGTATTTGCCGATGGAAAATACCATTATATTCACCTTTAGATGGGTCAATCGCTCCATCTGCACCACTTTCTGATGTAAGTGTGGCCAAATCCAACTACGCTGGTGATTCTGGGGGAGTCCCAGACCCTGTAAAATGTCAAATGGCATGCACAGTGTCTAAAGTCATGCAAAATGCACTGGAAGGTGGCAAATCTTTGCCATTTTGCTGGGCATTTTACATGAGTTTTGACATTTGCATGAAATTTTACATTTTACAGGGTGTCCTACAGAGTCTGGGATTGGCATCAGAGCTTGCACTCGCCCTACCAGTTTCAAGACGTGTACTACTCACAGTTGTTGCACGTGCGTCATCCGAACTCATCACAAAAAAATTTATAAACGCAATTTATTTTTATGTTACTTTTATGCAAAAACATGAGAATATTGTTGGCTGCAGGTGGTGCGCGTGTGAACGATCACAAGTTTTTTTACGTTTTCCCTAGTACCCGGGTATTTTGGTCAGGAAAACGTAACAAAACGTAATGGTATTTTTGGAAAACGTAAACGTAAACGTAAGTATAAGTAAGTGGGCTATGAATGTTGACGCTTTCTTGCAACCTGAATGATCACTGATTCAACCTCGAAATGAAATGATCTCTATGTGTATCTAGTAAATTGTAATGATGTATAACTACAACTATAAATGTAACTGCACGCGGTGTTATAGTTTATTATTATCTGTGACCAAAACGTGTCTTGTAATTTTGCTTGTAGTTGGTGCGGGTGGTGTGGGGTCGCTTATAATTGCGAGCTCTGCCATGCCACACTCCTCAATTTCACTTACTGTACTACTTTTCACATTGTATAACTACCTCGCTTTTTTGAAAATTCACATTATTCGTAGCATTCACACGTTATAACGTTGCCTTGTGAAGTCAATTGCTATTTTGAGTTACGGGTGTGGTTATGTGTTCGTGACAGTTTATTTTGTTGTGGTATTACCCGTTTGACGCGCGCCGGCAGTGTGGTAATAAAGTTGATTTGATTTGATTTATAAATACCCGAATAACTGGGTATTTCAGGTAAACGTAAATACGTTTTTCCAACTCTGCTTAATAGCAATGATGTTGATAAAAGTGTTGAATATTATCAGCACATTACCAATACTGGTGGCTTACACTAGCCAAAGTTTCATGATCACAACTTAAAGCAGCATTGAGCTAGAGCACCATTTGTACATCAGTACAAAATGACCGAAATTGTAACCCCCACAGTTCCGCAGTGGGTGGAGCTAGAGGGGTGAAATTTTGGGTGGTAACTCAAAACACATGATATCACTACCTGTCAAAATTTTATGACCATAGCTCACCACTAGCGCGAATGGCGAGCACTGCCCGGGGACTTTTCAGCCGGACCATGTAGAAGCCTACTAATCTGAAATATGTTTTCTGTACTCACGTACCTTAAAAAAGTAAGTGAGTAAGTGAGTACTGGTATTTTTTCTGGTAGGAAATGTAAACGTATTTACGCAGTACTCGAGTATACATATTTATTGAGTAAACGTAAATACGTTTTAACAACCATGTTATGTATTTACTTCGCAATTAGTAAATACAAAGCCTCACGGCAAGGATGCACTGCAAGTGCTATCAATTGAATTGAAATTTCACTTGCAACCAATTCCAAAGGCAAATTGCTTCCAAAGACTCTGCATGTTTTTGTGTGTACTAGGGTGTCAAAAAATTTTTTTTATGGAAAACGGAAAGGTAAAAAAAATTACCAGCCGGAAAACGGAAAACGGAAAGGTAAAAAAATTTCGCTCAGCCGAGAACGGAAAACGGAAAGGTAAAAAAAATTATCAGCCAGAAAACGGAAAACGGACAAATGAAATGCCGGAAAACGGAAAACGGAAAGCGAAATTTTCATGGAAACGGAAAAAAATAAAGTGAAATTTGCACGGAAATGGACAGAACCAAGAAAAAATCATCAAAATGTAGCAAAAGTACACTACAACAACAATAAGAATTTAGCAAAAGTGAACTTTGATGTATCTGAACAGTAAAAAGTATACTCAGCAGACTGCAAAGTATGTGTCCAAAATCACTTTGTGTTTTTCACAGATTTGGATACAGATGAAAATTATGAACGACACAAGAACCTGGTGGTTAAAAACACCATAGTGAAAATACAGATTGGAAAAATAATGGAAAAATGCTGGAAAACTGAAAATCGAGCCAGAAAATGGAAAAATGGCCTGGAAAAATGGAAACGGAAAGGTAAAAAATTTTCAGCCGGAAAACGGAAAAATGGGCCGGAAAAATGGAAACGGAAAGGTAAAAAATTTTCGGCTGCCGGAAAACGGAAAACGGAAAGGTAAAACATTCTCAGCTGCTGGAAAACAGAAAACGGAAAGGTAAAAAATTTTCAGCTGCCGGAAAACGGAAAACGGAAAGGTAAAAATTTTTCCTGCGGAAAAGCGGAAATGGAAAACGGTAACGGAATTTTGACACCCTACTTAACATACACGTATTTTTGCTCTATACCCCCATTTTGAAAAAATCTGATTTTAATTTTTTAAATCAATTTTTTTAAATCTAGGCGTTTGAGAAATTTGATCTCTTTAACAACTGTAACGTTGACTGACTGCTTGTCATGCAGTAATTGCCAATGAACTTACGAACAACCATACTATTGTAAAAAGTCATGCTCGTCAGCCTCAGAATTTTTTATGTAGGAATAGTGTCTGTTTTCAGGAAATGGAAAAGATGAAATCAGCTTGCAACGGACTATTTTCCGCCACAGGAGATGAATGTGTTTTGGCCAGAAATTGAGTTAATTTAACCTTCTTAATCTGTATTCAGCTCACCGTGCAGTGCTCATGCCAAACTTCAGGGGAATATTTGCAAAATTTACAAAATGTCGAGTATTTTAAAGTGGTATACAAAATGCATGACAAGGTTTTTAGCTGAACAAATGAGTTTTGCTAAAAAACGTTATTTGGGTGTGGTATGTCAAATGCTTTTTTTGTGCAGTATTTTAATGCATACATATTGAGTTTCCATTGCATTTTCAATGAGGAAAAAATGCTTCATTTAGGATAAATGCTAACTTGCTCAGAACTTCAGAAGGCGAGTGTCAAAAAGTATAAATCTGAATGTAACTGATTAGTTAAAGGGTGGCGGTAAATGTTGCCAAATTGCTTGGAGAGAATTAAAATTACGTAAAATACCTAGGTATAATAAATATATGTGTCACTTTTCGTTAGCAACAGATTTCATTTACGACATCAAGCGGGCCATATAATTCTAAATTTGTCATGTGCCATAGAATATCATAAATACACCTGCTTCCATACACAGGCAACTACGGTAAATCGTAAATTGGCTTGCAATACCACACTGTCTCACCTGGCAACAAAGGGTGCCTTGCGATCCCTCCCGTGCCCATGTATCAACATGATTTTAAAAGTCGAAATTGAAGATGTTTGCGTAATAAAAAGTAATGATTGATTAGCGACCGGGAAATTTATCGTTGGTCCGTACCTTTGGGATAGATGGGTGCAGCGAAATATCAAAATCCATCAAATACATAAATATCAGTTTTGTCCGAAGGATCAAAGAAAAAACCCTATGGCTTTTGTTCACTCGCGGATGTTGTAATTTTTGCAAATCTACATCATGATAAGCATATATCTACTCATCTAAAACTGGACCGCTGCGGACCTGCGGTGCATTCCGTTGGTATCGTTTCCTTTGGGAAAACACACACAAAATCTAAGTGTGCGTAATTCAAGCACTTGGGTATGCATAGCGATGGAAAACAAAAATTCAAAAATAAGAACTTAAAAATTTTTTATAGACTTTTCGATGACTTTTAGACTATTGAGTTTTTCCTAGGAAAATTTGGGAATTCGTAAAGTGTTTTAGATTTTTTCCAGTATTATGCTTAAAGACCCATTTAAAAATGCAAATTTAAGTCCAAACATCTACCGTATTTCCTCGAAATACCCCCCCCCTCGAAATACCCCCCCCCCTCGAAATACCCCCCCTCAAAATGGACACTATGAACTTTTAAACCCCCCCCTCGAAATACCCCCCCCCAAATTTAGTGTATAGAGAACGTAAATGACAAAGGCTGCGGTTTGTCATCTGGGTAATGCAAAACACACGTTAAAAACGACGACTCTGTTGTGTGAGAACAGTGATTATACGTCTACACACTTATACAAGTCTTTAGAGTCTTATAAATGGCGATTTTTGTTGCATTTTCGACGTCTGCGTACGTTTCAGACGACAATTTAGTACTTGGTTTTCAAAAAATTTCTGGCGAAATAATAAACCCCCCCCTCGAAATACCCCCCCCCCCCTCGTTTAACCCCCCCCTCAAAATTCTCACTCTGAAACAATAAACCCCCCGGGGGTATTTCGAGGAAATACGGTATTTTATACACGTGGATCAACAAGGTCAACCAGTTGATGGCGGTAACACGAAAATGTGCAGACTACAGATGCCTCTGGCGCAACAGCTTGGTGGGCCCGAAAACATTCATAATTAACCAGAAAAATTCGAAAATGCTATAACCACTCGGTAGCTGACATTTTAAACTTTGATTTCTTCTGTGTTTTTTTTGTTGAATTGGGTGGGTTGCTTGGATTTTGCGGTACTTTTGCTTGGAATTTACTGCATTTCGTGCTTGGATAATGCCTTATGATTATGCATACTTTGATGATGATGCAACCGCTCCGATAAGTATTCATTCTCTGGTATACACACAAACAAGTGATTAGGTATGCATCGTCTCCTCTAAACTTCAATTTTTTTCACAAAACATAAACAATTACTACTACACACAATGAAAAATTTGCATTTCTTCACGATTTCAGTGGTAGAAAACCCTGGATAATTTTCCTGGAGTCCTGGATAATTTTGGCCCAGAGACTAAGGCTCAAACCCGACTCGACTCGACTTGACCCGACCTGATCCGGATCTTTGGCAACATCGGGAAAGTGAACATGTGTGATAAAAAGTTATATTTTTACTTTATCTTGATATTAAAATGAACTATCGGCATTTAGACACCATTAAGTGTATGTGAAAACATTGGTAGAGAAATCAGTATCTAAAATTTCTGCAAGTGTCATACCAAAAGGTAACACATCCGACTCGACTCAAGACTCAAGATTTTTCTCTGACTTGCACAACTCGGCTTACCGTATTTCTTCTAATAGAATGGCATACCTCCAATAGAACGGCACCTCCAATAGAACGGCAGGTTTTGACACATTTTAGCGATCACGAAAACAATAGAACGGGAGCCTCTAATAGAACGGCACCTCCAATAGAACGGCACCTCCAATAGAACGGCACCTCCAATTGAACGGCACCTCCAATAGAACGGCAGGTAAAAAAGTTGACGAAAAAAATAGAACGGCGCTGTTCTACTAGAAGAAATACGGTACCCACTCCATCGGAAAAATTTTGGGGTTGCGACTTGAAATCGAGTTTGAAAAAATCGGGCCCTACCAGGGACCCTTCACTGATTAATATTTTACGGACCAAGCCTTCTGCGGCGTGGCCGGCGGTTGATGGTCGGCCCAGCGGTCGCGCAAACCCCTGCTCACTTCCCTGCCGCCGCTCAACATTATCGCACGCCTCGCAGTCGCAGCGCGGTCGCGCCGCGGCGAACGAAACAATAAATATAGCCGCCGGTCGCTTGATATTAGCCGAATGTGAATATATAGTTGACCTCTGCGCGGCGGCAACAAGTTGACGGCGGTTATGGAGCTATCGCGATGCGGCGCGCGGCGCTGTGCCTGTAGACATGTAAACCCGCTCGACATGTCGGTAAAATAAATATATGTAGCAAAAATTGGTTATTCACCCACGTTTATAGCTGAAAATAGCGATTTTGAAGGTGAAAAATGACAAAATGGGGCAAAAATAAGCGATCTTGAGTACCAATTATTGATAAATTGCTCAAAATTTGCTCCACATAAATAGTTAGATAGCTGAGCGATTTGGGGAGGGGGCAGCCCACCCCTCCATGGTCTACATGTCGTGCGGGTTTACCTACATGTCTAGGGAGCCTACGTCGCTGCGCGCGCGTCTTCAGCTGCGCGGCATAACTGCGATTGTGCATCGCATCGGCAGCGCAGCCGAAAGCAGTGGCTTGATCTTGTCTTCTTGTCCACGTGCTCCAGGGACTCGGCGCGCGCCAATGCTTCGGATACCATTACACAAAACGTCTCTACTATTTACTACACATGTACTGTTTGATTTCCACTGAGCTTACATTGTTTCAAGCTCGAGAGTGTGGGATCAGTTGAAGGGAAAATATAGTACGACATTTGGGAGCGTACAGAAATGTGCAAAACGGTATAAAATACCTATACATTACTCACATAAACTACTCACCTACCTAAGTACTTGAGTGGATTAAACAGATTTTGTTTCGTTGTTTATTGTATCCGCACTTCCGAAAGAGGTAAACATGAACCTCCATGCCATAAAGCAAAAGAATGGGAATCATTGACGCCTTCAGCGTGAAAAGAAAAGCATGGCGTGTCGTAAAAGCACTCCGATGAGTGCCGTGCGTGCAGGTGCCTCTTCCAGACCATGTAAAATGTAAAATGCCATGCAAAGAGTCAAAAGTCATGGAAAATGCCTGGTAAAGTACGTTTGCCATTTTACCGGGCATTTTACAAGACTTTTCACACTTTGCCATTTGACATTTTACAGAACATTTTACAGGGTGTGGGACTGCCCCCAGAAGGTGAACCGTCTAGTGCTTTTGACATTTAGTGCCGTAGTTTTCGTGATGTGTGCATTACCGGCTCATCGTAATCGATTCCGGGCCGGGGTGGAGCAGGCTTTCAGGTTATTAGAAAAAATGTAAAATATCATCAACTGTGAGTGTGGCTCTGTAGTTATTAGGTATTTTTTTGTAGATATCGGAAAGTGTCAAGTATTCATGGATGGTGGTTCGGGCCAACTTTGATGGCATCTAAAAAAATGAACATTACTTTAAATTGCGGTAAATTACATTTCAATTACAAATTACATTTCAATTTAGGTATACCTGAAACTAATCCTGCGTCAAAGAACAAAGTTCATACAAATGGTCAATTCTGAAAAGCGCCATAGATAGCTTCAACACAAGCTAGTTTTCAACCGAAATTTTGAAAACTCGTAAATCAGCATTGAATGCATTTGAGTTTGCTAGAATGAGTCATTTTTACTCTCTGTCAACTGTAAATGACAGGCACCTCATTCTACAAAACTCAAGTGCGTTCAATGCTCATTGACGAGTTTTGAAAATATCGGTAGGAAGCTATTTAGCTTGTGTGGCCACATAGTGTCATTGGCGCTTGTGCCACTAAACAAAAAAACAAATGATATGTGCCACCATTAAAGCCAGCTGTTTAGTGTGATTCGTTTTGTCACAGACTTGCATGTTGCAGCATAAATAATTATTCAGTTCAAAATTATTTAGTCAAGGGTGGTGATGTAAAAAACGCCAGGACTTTGGCGCCAAGCGCCAATGGCGCCAGAGCGAAATGGCGCCAAGCGCCAGAAGCGATGTGGCGCTTTTTGCTTTAGCGCTAGCGCCAGGCATTTTGCTCCTGGCGCCGCACAAAAATAGCGCCAACCGCCAAAAACGCCATGGTGCTTTTACGTCACTAATCACTAGTCATGGGCTTATCAGCTATGGATGGCTTAATTTAATGGATGCATTAATTAATTCAGATAAATACATCTGTACAATATTTATGTCATCTAAGCACATGCGAAGAAATTATCTACTGGATCGATTCAATTTAGTCAACACTTTCTGATAAAAACCTGACCGTATTTATATTTTGTGCAGTTATCTAAATACTAATGCCATAGGGCAAAGTTTGTTTGTGACAACTCGAACGCAGTTCAATCGTCACTTAAATGTGTGCTTTGGACAGTCCGATCGTGTTAGGGCAAAGCGAATTCACGCTTTGCAGTTGAGAATCACCCGCGAAAGAAATGTTTACTGGGTAGGTATTTACGTTCGCGTTCGAGCGCACACGAGAAAATAACTTGACAAGTGACTTTGTGCAACATTATTTCTGGCAATTTTTGAGGGATGGGAAATCATCGCTAATTGCTCACCATACAAAATTTGGATGAAACTGCATCGTGAAACCAGGTATAATATTTTTTGATTGACCGCTTGAACACACAATGGCATGAGTATCTCAAAAGTATTCAAGTTTACAATAGCTATGTTTCATCAATACATTCAGAGTAACAAAGATCAACAGGTAGCCGCGGAACTACTCTGTGGTTTCCGGTGTTAATCTACTTCCGGTGCCGTACACTCATTGTATTCGATTAAAAATGCCATTATCAAGAAGAGTGCGTACGAGCGTCCACTTACCAAAATGTAAATAAATAAACAAATAAAAAAACATCTGGTCACGTACGTGAGTTGGCCCACGTTCAAGTTACTGATTACGTATTGTACTCTAAGCAATATTTTACCTTTTAAGCTCAAAATCGTCAAAATGTGCTCTATTTTGTCAATTTTTAGCTTCATGATCGCTATTTTCGACTATATACCTATTTTTTAGCTATTTCTGGCCTATTTTAAATTTCATAGTAATTTCGAAATTTTGGCCAGCTGCCAAGTTCACATACGGGGTATGCTCCAAAAAAACGTAAACTTGAAACGTGAGGGGCGGAATGGATTCAAGCAGCGGGTCGACAGGCTCGCAGTCGTGTCTGGCGCGACCGGACGACTTCGCCCGTTTGCGCATCTGGGTGCGCTGCGTCAGGTCGCAATGCGCCGCCCAGGGACAGCTCGGCCGACTCATGGACAGGCTCAATCGGATGCACTCGCTCAATGGTGTGGCACTGCGCCAACTTTCATGATATAGATTTTCAGCGTTCCGGTTGACCTTAGGAACTTCCAAAATAACAGGGGGAACGTTTGGACATTCTTGTATAATGCGGAATAAATTTTATACGGTGTGGCAAACAAAAATTCAGGTTTCGTCCCTGCTCATAGACCCGCTTCCATCGAAACATGGGACTCATCACTATGAATGCAACTGGGTACTTAATGATGTAAACAACGCTTAACAACAATCTAACAACACCACAAATGATTAGTGCCAACATCCATTAGAATCAAAATTAAAATGACCACCAAACCCCATTCTATGCCATGTAAAACACGCTTATTACCCTGCGCAGTGAGCGAAAAGGACTCTCCACGAATGTTGTACCCAGTGTTCCAAACTTCTTCTGTCGCCCTGCAGTCGTGCCAGCAGTGGGCCGAGTTGTTAGCTCACAAGCGGGTTTTCGGTGTGCTGTGGGTGGTTTTCGATCGGTGTTCGACAACGGCGCCGAACAGTCCTACTGAGAAGCTGGATGATGTTTCTGTTAGAAGGGGGTTTGGTATTTATATTTCATAATGTTGATGTTGTTGACACTTTGGAAGTAAAATTGGATGTGAAAATAAGCGGGGCAACGTTTCAATTAATTTTATCTTCATGGATCTGAAACTGCATTTCAAAGATTGAAACAGCGACAGCCTCACGTTTGAGCGACAATTCTTGCTACATTGAATACCTCAGACATTTATCTACATCATCATTTCACTTATTATTAACTCTTATTTTACATCGGTATAAACTCTAGTCTTGCCTAGGGTTGGCCGATGTTTAAAAAAAAGGTTTTATTTAAAAAAAACCACGTTTTTAAAAAAAACACGAGGTCGGAAACGTTTAAAAAACAAAAACATCGGCCAGAATTTTTAGTACTAAGCACTAGGTAGTTTGCAAAATTTTTGCGTGCAAGCGCGCAATTTCACACACAATTTGACATTGGTGGTTGTTTTCATTGGTTTTGTGGCATTTTTAGTATCAAAGCATCCATTTCTATGTGCTACCATTGGTAAATAAGCCGTCATATGTTGGTATAGTATATAATATTCAGGTAATGTGCTTCCATGTACCTCCACAGTATGTAACATCACTCCCAAAGTAACAACCTCCTTTTATAACCTTGTTTGATCACTATTCCGTGCGAAACTTCACTTGAAGTCACGAACATTCGACTATAAGACGATATACGAACATGTCAACAAAAAATGAACATTTTTGATACAAATTACCACTTAAAATGCTATCCCATGGCTCCACAGCCATTATATGGTCATATATAACATCACAGAGTATTGTCACTTGTCTGATATACCTATATATGTTGACCCAGAGCCATATCTGGGAGCTTTAAAAAAACGTTTTTTTATTAAAATAAACGTTTTTTTTATAAAAAAACATGGAGTTTTTTTTGCCAACCCTAGTCTTGCCCCATTGTTTAGAATTGTGCAACAACGAATGGACCGTCTGCGGCCTCGTGCACATGCAGCAGCGAGAGAAGAAAATCTTCTACCGATTCCATTGCGCAGCAAGTTGACGAAATAAACCATGGCGCCTTATCACAACAGGTACTTTCATTCATTTTTCCGCACGGCCGGGCTCAACTTGTTTTTTTTTATTTATTTAAAAATCTCAATGCCATAGGTGATCGACTATCGCTGCGTGTCGTTTGGCAGTCCAGTTTCCAGCGGCCCCGGCGGTTTGGATGAAACCCGTTGCGTTCACTACGATCGATTTGATGAAGATGCCCTCACTTCTTTGGAGGCTGACGTTCGGTCCGTCTCTAGTGGTTGCAATTTTTTTTGTATCGTAGACATAGACCGGGGGTATCTTACATTTTGACCCTTTTTGACATTCTGACCATTTTGACCGGGGCGTTGGGTATGTGGCAAATCGTTCTTTCAGATGGATGGATACCTGAGAAAAATTAGAGGGGGGTTGCGGGGGTTCAATGTATAGGCTTTTTTAAGGTGTAGAGGGAAGGGAAGGTGGAAAAATCGCATAAAGTAGGTGAAAAATAGCTCAAATTTTGTATATAAGGATAGGGATGGAAAAAAAGCGCTTTTTTTTAACGGCCCCGCTTTTTTTTAAAAAAAGCGCTTTTTTTTAAAAAAACGCGCTTTTTTCGCTTTTTTTCAAAAATTGTCAAGATGTTACCTAAAAAGCTCCCAAATATGGTCCTGAGTCAATATAATCAGGTATATCAGACAAGTGGCAGTACTTGTGATGATATATAACCATATAATGGCTATGTAATCATCTGATATCATTATAAGTGCTGATTTCTGCCAAAAAAATCCAATTTTATGTCGACTAAGTATGTATATTGCCGTTTTTGAATGTTTCTTGACTGCAAGTGAGATTAGGCATGGAATAGTGCCTCAATCTGGCTATAAAAGATGGCTAATACATGACAGTGATGTTTCGCAGTGTAGAAAAGTGGGAGCACATTGGCTGGATGTTATTTACTACACTGACATATCTCCTCAACTTATTATTACATGATACCATGCAGGAATAGAAGCAATGTCACTAAAATGCTACAAAACCAATGAAAACAACCACCAATGGCAATTTGCATGTGAAATTATGCGCTTGCGCGCAAAAAAAATTGCAAAATACCTAGTGCATGAGTACAAATTTTTTTGCCAGCGCTCTTTTTTAAAAAAAAGCGCTGGGACCCTTGCGCTTTTTTTTAAAAAAAGCGGCGTTTTTTTAAAAAAAAGCGCTTGAAAAAAAGCGCTTGCCATCCCTATATAAGGACATATAGTACTAAAAATAGCTGATAATAGACAGTTAGACAGATAGCTGGGGGGGGGGGGTCTTCCTCCCCATTGTAGACCCCTGACATGACTGATTGACACTGTGAACTGTCTTGCTCAGTGACCTTGTGCGCTCGATTTTTTGGGTGTTGGAAAAGCGGCGCCTGGACACATCGTTCGAGAAATTGGACGCGCCGCCCTGCCCTTCATTGGCGATCGAAGAAAAATACAGCATTGGCGTGGAAAACAAATCCAGCAAGTAAGTTCATACACATTTTTCAGTTTAGGAGGTTTTTCATGTTTTTCAAATCAGCTCAAATTGACACAGGTCGTTCAAGAAAAAGTGCATCGGCCGGTGTCGCAAACAGATGGGCGATTATGCGTTTCTGACCGGGTTACCCAATTTAGCATTGGATTCGTATTCTCAAGCTATTGATACACTCAAATCTGCAAATGATCTGTTGTGGCTTGCAGGTGAGCTGGTTAGGGATGGAATTTTTTTGAATGGCATTGTCTTTTATAAAATAGGTGCCTGTTTTAATAAGACATTTTTACAAACCGTTTTTTAAATCCCGAATATGGTTATGAGTAGGGATGGAAAATCGTTTTTATATGACACTATTTTTCACAAGAAAACAACGTCTTTTAAGCCATTTTTTCCAAAAAAAAGAAGTAAAGCCGTTTTTTTTATAAAACCCCGTAGATATGGTTATGGATGTATGTTTCTTGCACAGCCTCGTACGAGGGCTGGGCGTGCGCGGCGCTCGTGTGCAAATGGGGCGTGCCTTCACACACTCTGACCACCGCTGAAACTCGACCGAGCGGCGCGTCGAGCAGTCTGCGCCGGTCGCCCACCGCCGCCGGTGCCTTGCGGCAGGCGTTGACGCCGACGCACAGCGCCCGGCCGCAGTCTTCGCAGGGCATCGACCCTGCGCACGGCAGCACGTGGAACGGGGCCCGCGTGCAACCGACGGACATGATTGAGAGATTCCGGCTGGCTATTGAGTGCTACCAGCGGGTGAGCCATACTTCATGGTCCTTGTAGAGGGACTAAGTAGAGGGACAAAGGTTCCCAACCCTATTTAAACATTTTTTAACACTTTAATCTAGTCTAATCAATATATTCTTAATTGGCTAAAGATTTGCTCGAAAATCAAAATACCTAAATGATAAGAGTAGAAGGTGGTTTATTTGGGATTCTATTTTTGCACATATCGATGTCATAAATACATTGGGTGTGCCGAAAGTAAAATTACTTAGAATAAACAGTAGAATAGTTTCAGAATAAAACTGTTTGAAATTGACGGTAACAGTGATGTTCATAACAGTTAAATGCCGATAAATCGACATCAAAGTTTTAAAGCAAAGCTATATATTATTCAAACATCAAAATTCTTACCACGCAGTTTTCGTTCGCTGCGCGCGTGGAGTTCGAGTGCGTGCTGCGTGCAGCCCGCGTTTTCCGACTATCCAATGTGAGTTGCAAATTGCCAATGGCGGCCCACACACTAGTTGACACACGTTTGTCAACTGGTTTATGTCAACTCAGATTTCGGCTTCACGAGTCGCAGAGCGATTTTCCAATGCACTTGCCGTAATATTTACTTTTCATCAGTGGGCCCCCACACACTGGATGTCAACTGAATTCGTGTCAACTAAATGTCAACTGAATTTAAGTGATACTTTGATTTCAACTTATCTAACTGATAGAGCATAGTTAATTTTACATCATGACACTTCATTTTCATTGTTCCTGTTAAGTGTGATGCTTTTTACAAACTTCTTGTTTTATTCAATTGACACTGAGTTGACGCGAATTTGCGATGTAAACTAGTGTGTGTGGGCCCTTTGCCGCATGTGCATTTGGAGATCGCACTGCGAAACGGAAAGCCGAAATCTGAGTTAACACAAACCAGTTGACATACGTGTCGGCTGCCATGTGCCACTATCATTAACACATGGTAATTTACCACTCAGCGCCTGTGCGACATGGACCAATTCCTGCGCGAGCACGCGACCAAGCTGCTCGACACGCGCTACGTGCTCTACGACAGTGCGGACAAGGCGGACGTGTGCGACCTGCTGTCGCGCCTCTTCGCCGAGGTGAACCTGCACCGCAAAGCGGCATTTTACGGGCGGCTGGGCGTCATGTTCAGACTGACCCCTGTGATTCAAAACAAGGAGCAGGACAAACAGGCGTGCAGACTGGCGCACAGACGGGTAGGTCTATGGGACAGTCCCGGACCCTGTAAAGGCCCTGTAAAGTGTCAGGTGTCATCCAAAGTGTCAAAAGTCATGTAAAATGCCCTGATGACTGGCAAACGTACGTGCCATTTTCCAGTGCTTTTTACATGATTTTTGACACTTTGCATTACATTTGATATTTCACACGACATTTTACAGTGTTTGGGAATGGCACCTGGTCGGTTTTTCCAATGCCCCACCGCTCCTTGACCGTCGTCTCGCAGGTGTACCCGCAGATGGTGGGCGCCCTGTCTGCGTTCGGTCTAGCCTCCAAGCAGCCCACCGACCCGCACATCACCGACGGCTGGCAGTCGTTGCAGTTGCGAACGCTCATGGAGTTGACGCGAACCGCCGACATGGCTGGCTATTACGATGCCGCTATAAGGTCTGTGCCATAATTGTGTAGTCTACTCAGGAACTCAGCTGTGTAGGAACTCAACCTACTAATTACAACCTGCGTATACTCGGCGGACAGCACACCTAGTATGAAAACCTACCATACTTTCGTTAATAAATTTTTTTATATATAAATTTCGCAATTAATTATTAAATAGTAAAATGAAATATTATGATGAAAAATGTAAGAGTTTTGGTTCATTATTCAGATGGGTTATGGTAGGTTATCATACTAAGTGTGATGTCCGCCGCGTATAGCAATGTGGTCATGCACACTAGTACAGCGTCGCAATTTTGGAAAATTTATCTATTTTGAACACATTTGAGTTAACCAGAATGAATAATTTTTGATCGCCCTCAACAGTAAATAGTTCCTCATTCTGGTAAACACAACCGTGTTCAAAACAGATTAACGAGCGTCCCAAATTTCGGCGGTTTAGTGTGCGCAGCCCCATTGAGCCATCTCCTTTTCAGGCACATCTGCTGCGTGCTGCAGCGGTTCGCCCGATCATTGGATCCTCAACTACTCTACGACACTGTGGAACATTTAGCGGCAGTGAGCGATCGCCGGCGACAGCAGCACGCTGCCAAAACCGACGTCCGGCCGCACACCGTGCACACGCATTTGCGCACCGCTAGTGGGGCTATACTGCCGCCTGTGGCGTTGACGATGCTGCCTGTTTTGCTGTGCGTTTGTCTTGTGACTTGGATTTAACTAAAAATGAAGGTCTGGTAGAGTTGAAAATGTCGACATTTTCGGTATAGGGTTTTCTTTTCTGGGCAGGTATCTTGTATGAAGTTCGGGTTGCTGTTCGGCTCTTCGGGTCAGAAGTGTCTAAAAATTCATTTATTTTAATTGTACATTTTGTTACATCGTTTATACACATCCAGATCGGTGGAGCTGGCCCCCCTAGCTGATGAGTATGTCCCATCCTTGAGTGATTTGCGTGCACCCGAGGCATCAGTTTTCATCTATACACCCATTCGTATCAAAATTGCTGCATCCAAACGTTGGTATCTTGACTTTTTAAATTTTAATATATATTTCACATGTTTTCAAGTTAATTCAGTGTGAATGGTGCCATAAAATAGCATTTCCCTTCAAGTTCTATGGGTCACTGGCTGCCTATGCACCGTACGCGTGCGATTGAAAAACCTAATGCCATTTGAGTTGCAGATTAGCAACTTTGTGAGTTTCACAATTTTGGTATAAAATATTCAACATGTAAAAAAATCAGCTTGTCCTTTCAGCGGCTAGAGACTAGTGGGATTGGAAAAATCGACATGGCTCCCGTTTCTATCACACTGCCCCCGCTACCCAGACCGCCGTTGATAAATCTTTGGGAACAGGTTTTTTAGCTTGTTTTATCAAAAATAACCTAATTTTCTCAACAAAGTTATTGTGTGAGAGTTATTTTCCTGATCATTTTTTTCTCACCAGATGCCGTTGGATGACAGCGCAAGCATTGAAGTGCTGATGAGTGGAAAAGCGACTGTGCCGGGCGATGTAACTTTCATTGGTGTGTTTGTTGTTTGTCGTCTTATTCAGCGTCACCGCGTTTTCACAACGCTGACTAGCTGTCTGTCTACACGGTTCTACAAGGTGCGGCAATTTAGACGTACGCTATAGAATTTGAATAACTTGTCACTGTGTGGTCGGATTGACGTCAAAGTTTGGATCAACATTAACAACTAAATAGGAAAGGATCCCTGAAAGTATGGCTGCGATAGCTCCACTCGTTCACAAGTTATTCATGCAAACGCGTAATTGTCACTTTTCCACCACCTAGCTTTACGACCAATTACGCAAGCGCCAGCCGATTTCCTTATGGGCATAGCGAATTGGTGGCGGGCGTGCACGCATTTAGGCATGCCGCTGCGAAAAGAAAAAAACTGAAGAAACAATCCGATCCCGATCCTGGTCCCGAAAAGTCAATCCCGTTTGAAAAGTAATTGGTCGTAAAGCAAGGTGGTGGTAAAGTGACAATTACGCGTTTGCTTGAATAACTTGTGAACGAGTGGAGCTATCGCAGCCATATTTTCAGGGATCCTTTCCTATTTAGTTGTTAATGTTGACCTAAAATTTGACGATAATGCGACAACTCAGTGACAGTTATTCGAAATCTAGAGCGTATGTCTAAATTGCCGCACCCTGTATATGAAATTAGGGTGTATATGGATTTTAGGGGTTTGACACATCTAGAAAAATAGTTAGCAGTTGGGGAAAGGGATGGATCTTTATTTTTTTCAACTGATTTAAAAAAAATCTGATTTTAATTAAAACATAAATTTTTTAAGATTGATTTTTTTATCAAGACGTTTGAAACAAAATCTATTTTTCCCAACCTTAGTTGGGCAGGTATGTAAATATTTAGTCTAGTTGTCTGTTGGAGATCTACTTTCTAAGCTAACTAATTAAGCTCGCACGCAGGATACACATACCAGATGTTGTGCGTCGAGAGTCAGTGCAGTTTGAAGCAGATCCCTTGGTTGAACAAAACTACCGCGCGGTGTTCAGATGAAACGAATGCACCCTGTCTCGATGTGACCGTAACACCAGCGCTTCCAAAATTGACAGTGTTGACCAGTCTGAATGATTGTATGCCTGTGCTGGCAGAGTGTCCGTTGGAGATCACTGTGTACTCCGGTCAGAGGTGCGCTTTTGTTAGAATACATTTAAATAGTTACTAGAAAATTCGCACGGCATGTGACAGTCTCCGACCATATAAAGTTAAAACTAAGTGTCAAATACCACGAGTGAAATGTCGTACAAATTTGACAAAGTTTTTCCAAACCAGTGTCTAGACGAAGCCAACTGCCGCTAGATAAATTTTACTCTTACCCTAGAATCCAGATGTATTTGATGAATTGGCAAGATTCCAATGTCATGCAAAATGTCTAAAGTTCAGTAACATAATTTTTCCTTTTTATTTTAACTGACGTTTCACACGACATGACACTTTACATTATACTTTGCAGGGTGCGGGACTGCCTCCATAAGTACTGTGCCAGTAGCTAGGTAAATATGTGTATTCCAAAAAAGCATTTAATTTAATTGCATTAAGCTACAGTTAATTCTTACCTTTAGCGCGTAAAGAACATTCAAATGAGCGTATGTTGTCCGCAATTAGTTATCATTCAATCGACTGTCGCATTATGTGCAGCTTCGAACATTACCTGGAGGTGGCGAACACGAGCGACCGCTTGGACGTGCATGAGTTCAGCGTTGAGATAAGGTAACAAGCCCCGCCCACTGTCGTTATTATTATCTGTGCGTTATTAGTACATCACACGCAGACAGCCAACATTGTCTGTCGGGGAAGACGACTCGCCCCTGTTGCGTCTGTGCGAGGAGGACCTGGTGGCCGGCTTGGGCAGGTCGCTGCCGCCCAAGAGCGGCCGCCGCGTGCGCTTCTCCCTGTTCGGCTTGGACCCCGCGCTGTGCGGCGCCGACGCTAAAACGGTTAGGCAAATTTTTCATCCATCCGTGATCAATCGTTGACCGGATGCTCAATGGGCCCTGTACCTCTCTGCAAGTAAACTCTCTCTGTGCAAGCGGTAGCAGCATGCAAGTAGTTATGACTGCCCTGCGAGTATGCACCCCAGCTAGCATTGAAAAATGTGTGACTTTGAGAAAATATACTTAGATAAATATTATCTCAGAATCTTTCAAAAAATATAATCAATCTGTCTGGTAAAATGCAGAGATAATGCAAGGAAAAAATAGAGATATTTTTATACGTTCTTCTCATAATGAAAAAAACTGTAGAAAATGTAAATAAATATTAGATTTTTTTAAATTTCTGATGTTTTAAATAGGGTTCAAACGGGATCCCGATCCCGATCCCGGATCCCGTGAAATTCCGGGATTTAGCAGTCCCGATCCCGATCCCGAAACTTTTCAAATCCCGATCCCGATCCCGAGAAACTCCAAAGTCCGGGATCCCGATCCCGGAAAAATGAGTGGAAATTATCAAAAGTGAAAAAACGATGTTATTGCATGCAAAAATGTAAACGCAAACCCCCAGCGTTCATTTTATGCCACGTTTCTGGCATCCAACAGTGTTTTTAGACCTTTATGAACAACTGTGGATGCCAAAACATTGCCCAAAATCTCGATCCCAGGACCCCAATCCCGATCCCGAAAAAATGCCAATCCCAATTCAAAGCTTGCTAGCGAATAACAGTCGGCTCGTGAGCAAGCTTTTCATTGGGGTGGGAACCAGTTGACATCTGCTGTCGATGTCAACTAGTGTGTGTGGCAATTCATTAGTGCACTCTGTCACACTCGCCACACACACTAGTCGGAGTCGGATCTAGTCGCAAATCGGCACCTTTGATGCTTACCGCTCTGACCCCTCAAACGTGCAAATGTAAATGGCGCGCGGCGTGTCGAAAAAATACGAAAAACAATCGATACTGACCCAAGCGACGCCAGGACTATAAGTATACTTTGCCATCCCGAAAGGTCAATCCCGTTTGAACCCTAGTTTTAAATCTCCCAAATTTTTACAATGCTAACCCTGCCATGCTTCAGATATAGGTATTTAATTATAGTTTCTCAAAAAGAAGAATCACACACACTGGGGTGCATGCTTGCAGGGTGTGCGCACTCGCAGAGCATGCTTACTTGCAGAGAGAGTTCCGGCCTGCTCAATGCAGTACAGTAGGCGGCAATTCAATTCGGTGCGCAGGTTGACGTGTACGGCAACGAGGTGCGGCCGCCGTCCGCGCGCCCGCCCGATATCCAGCAGGTTGGCAGCTCGGCGCGGCTCACCAGCGAGGACGGCAGCGACCTACTGCAAGTACACGCTGGTGCACGGACTGCGCACACACCTACTTCTAATGATGGTTAGACCGCAAACTACACTACTACTGGAAAAAATGTCTTTCATGTAGAAAAATATAGAGCATTTAATTGAGATTGAGCTTGCACCTGTCAAGGCATTTGCTCATGTGATTATGGCTTACATTGCAAGTTGTCGAAAGTGCTACGGTTTAAACAGCGTCAACGCAGTCGGTCACAGCGCTACGTGCCTATGGAGTTTTTGTGTCAATTAGTGTGGTCATGCGTGCAGCGGTGAAAAACTTCCGCGTCAGGTGTCACACAGTTCTCACATATAATTGACATGACTCCAAACACCGGTGGCGCCACAGACTTCGTTTTTCCCTTACTGCTAGACACCCCCGCAGAAGAGTGCGACGCGCTCTTAGCCCCGTCGCCCCTGTCCCGGTCGCTGGGCGAATCGCCCTCAGATCTGCAGTCGCGCGACGACGATCGACAGAAATCAGACAAACACGACAGTGTGGACGACCATGGGGCGCATGTGCTCAAGCACGCTGATGATGAGCTTGGGGAGGTTGCGCGCCGCGACACTGCTGTTGGGGATGCCGTCGAGGCTGAGGGCATTCCCTATACGGGTGTTGGTTGAATTTTGCTGTGTTTTTTTTGTGGGGGCTTGCACGCTGAAAGTTTCGCTTTCGCTGTTTTGAATAGTCAGATCAAGGTGTATTTCATAATTTTACCTGTGCGACTGTGCAAGTTTTTCAAGATAACCGGTAAGAATTAACTTTTTGTAACATTAGGTCATAAAATTTCGAATTAGGTCGAATTTCTGTCATAAATGTGTTTCCTCGGTAATTTTCATTTTTTATATTCACAGTAAAAAATTCCGCAGACTGCTTAAAGTGACGAATGAACCGAAACCTTCAGCGTGCCAGCTTTCAGCTTTTCATTGGCCAAGAAACTAAAATTATTGAGTGACTATTCATTTGCTATTTCAGCGACTGGTGCCGGCAGCTTTTGTGATCCGGTACTTGCATCGGCCGGACGGCAGCGACGTGTGCTACAGCAGATGCTGCGAACTGGCTCTTCACGTTGTGGTCATACCGGCTGTTACGGTAATGCACTTTTTCACATCGTGTTGGATTTGGATGGTTATCATTTATTATATTTATCTAGGGTTCATTAATATACTGAGGCTCACGATTTTGCTTTTCCATATTTGGGTTTGAGTGTTTCTTTCCGCGGAATTGTGATGGCTTGGGATTGTCACAATCGCTGTCGGGCTGCAAATTACCATATCTACCTAGCCCTGGACCGGGATCGTTTTCCCGTTTCATTGAACCCTATTGTAGACTGATCAGCGTAACGTTTGTCAACTGAAAGAGAAACTCTGCCCCCCCCCCCTCAGGTGTGCGGCTGGACCGTGCTGCCGGGCGAGGGGGCCGACACCCGTTACGTGGCGCTCGACGTGATCAACCACACCGAAATCGAGACCGAAATCGAATTCGGCACCGAGGCCCGCTTCTTGATAGCCCAAGCGAAGGAGCAATGCAGGGTGCCCATATTGGTGCCGGTGCTCACCACTAAATGGCGCACCGAGGGGGAAGACAAGTTTCTCGGTGGCCAGGCGCGGGCGGAAAATGCGGCGCGGATACATGCGGAACGGATGAGGGCCCTGCGCGCGCACATCGTCCAGCACGTGCGCGTCAGGTGGAACTTGGTGCATTGGCGCTGTTGGGTTTAGGGGTAGTGCTTGTTTTTATACTGAATTTATTCTAAAAATGTTTGATTCTTGTTTAATGATCAAAGGGGTTTAACAGATTGTTTAATCTAGCAGCTAGAAAATTTTTTTATTTTTTTCCATTGTGGTAACTGTGCTGGTGCTGGCAGCGCGGCATCGGCGTGGACGGCACCGTGCCGCTGGGCGCCTTGTTCGCTGGGCCGCAGCGCGCCCTACGTCCATTGTTACGACCGCCCTTCTCCATAGGTGGGCCGGGTTGAGAGGTGTTTACATTTTTTGTATGATAAGGCTGATCGTTTTCCACCATCCTATCGGTATGTAGATTTCTCTTTATCAGAGCGTGCTAAAGGGTTTCCGGTTCAACCGCCTAAAACCGAATAGAATTAACCCCTTTAACCCAATTTTAGTGAAAGCGGCGGTCGAAAGTGTTTGTACAATTTATATTTATTTTACAATTATTTATTTGTTACACAAGTTTTATCGCAGTGTGTAAATACGAGAGCGACGAGTCAGACGAACGCAGTACAGGTATCGCTGCTGTAAATACACTGCAATACAGGATATTGGCTTCTGGTAGGTTAACACCTTATTGTTACGTCGTTGGGCCAGACTCATTGAACGTAAGGCGCATTGCTCGCGCGTCCGCGCCTTACGTGCGCCCTACATGCTAATCAATCCGCTTAATCAAATTTTGGACTTTCGAATTTTTGATCACGCGGTGAAAAAATACAAACAAATCGAGTTTTTTCTTCAAAAAATTCGAAAAATCATTTTAGAAAAAAAAACAATAAAAATTTAAATACTTTTTCTGGAGTATTTGCCAACGTTACTGATCTCAGAGGGCGTGCGCGTGGACGGCTGCGTCCGGCTGCACATCTGGCAGGAGGTGCCTAGCGCAGCCGCGGTCGACCCACCCGCCGCTGACGCCCCGCAGCCGCAGTCGTCCCAGCTGGAGCGGTCGGCGCATGCGGCCGCCGTGGGCAACAGCGCCAGACGCGTGCTGCTCGACGCCGGCCAGCCCGTGGATGTGGCCTTTGCGCTCGCGTTCAAATGCGAGGGTGTTTATAGGGTGAGGTGTTCACTTGTAGCATTCAGTCAGATTAGTTTAGTGATTTTCGGTTTGCGTGTCGACGCAAGCTCTTCGATTTTGCATTTGTAAACTAATTAATT
This sequence comes from Sphaerolaimus hirsutus, assembly GCA_964036195.1. Lineage (NCBI taxonomy): Eukaryota > Metazoa > Nematoda > Chromadorea > Monhysterida > Sphaerolaimidae > Sphaerolaimus > Sphaerolaimus hirsutus. Next base: position 17,926,221 of record OZ038454.1, on the reverse strand, counting down.
TATCCGCGAGTGTCGTTTTCAACGAATGCAGCTGAATGAAGCAATGTACGAATGTATGAAGTAACACAATGAATTTTTTTGCATAGATTGCACCCTTGTGAAAGTTGATTATCTCATGCATCCACTCACCCAGGTTCGGCCGTGGTTAGAAATCAACGAAACGAACCTATGCATGGCCGACTTTGCTGTGGAGGCGTGGCATGCAGTCGGCGATGCGGACGACACCCGTCTGTGCTATGCATCCGTGCTCACATTTACTGTACTCACATCGAAATGATTTCTTTTCCATACTCAATTTTATAAGCACATATGATATTCAGACAAGTTTGGCTTTAAAGCCTATTTCAACATTTGACAATTTTCACACATGTGCCGTAGTCGATTGAAACGTTGAATCAACTACTGCACATGTTTGCCCTGTTTTCATAATATTTATTGCACCTTCTGCATTGTGTCCACCAGCGACCTCTTAGATACCGTATTTGGTCAAATAATTTTCCCTGTTTAACTAGTGAGGAAAAATATCCTTCCTCAAATAGTTCCCACCACCCACCGATCGACGAAAAAAATACTGCCGATATCTTTGAAAACGATCGATGAAGCCAGAGCAAGCAAATAGCTGCGTCTGGTAATGCATATGCCTCTGTCTGTATTCGGCGAATGCACATCCGGTATGAATACCTAGATGGAATGGAATGTGCACTGAATTGACAGAAACATGCTTGAAAATTTTGACGACAAAAGTTCCTCCTCCTTGAATAATTCCCCCACTCGAATAGTCCCCCCCCCTCAAAAAATCTACCAAAAACAATTTCCCCAAAAAACAATTTCCCCGGGAAATTATTCGAATAAGTACGGTTTGTTCTATTCTGTGATATTATAAGAGTTTTTTATAAGCCTGAGTTCGACATACGTTTATGCTTGATTTTTAGCAGCAATCTGGGTTGGTAGTGTCTTATCGTGTGCCAGTTTTCTTGTCAATTTTGTACTCGCTGTGATTCGGTTCTTACTGCAATGCAACCATCATCATATTTATTTACAATGCGTTGTGCGGCATTCGATTACACTTTCCTTATTCAGAAATTTGAATTGAAAATAATTACATTAAAAATGTCATCAGACAAAATCAAAATCAGTTTGATTTATCTAACATTCTGCCAGCAACTGCAGGCCGCGTTTCGACATAGTGCAGCCCACACTAGTTCACACCTGTGTCAACTGGTTTGTGTCAACTCCGATTTCGGCTTCACGTGTCGCAGAGCGATCTCCAATTGCATGTGTGGCAATGATGAACAATACAAAGGTAAATTATGGCAAGTGCATTGGAAAATCGCACTGCGACACGTGAAGCTGACATCTGACACAGACCAGGGGGCAGTCCCAAGCCCTGTAAAGTGTCAAATGTAAAGTCAAATGCAAAGTAAAGTGCCAATCAAAACAAAAAAGAAAAGATTTTATTACTGAACTTTGCATGACAATTGACAGTTTACTTTGCATTTGACTTTACACTTGACAGTTTACTTTGCATTTGACTTTGCATTTGACACTTTACTTTACACTTTACAGGGCTTGGGATTGCCACCAGTTGACACACATGTGTCAACTAGTGTGTGGGCCACCATTAACGCATGTGTAGCATGCACGATCTTGGCGACGCCGATGGTTCTGATCTGGAGGCGTCGCGCGCGGCCTTCAGCGAGCTGTCCGCCCGCACCGAGGCGCTGTTTCAGTCTGCCGTCGATCGGCTGGATGTGGACGGCACTGTGCGGCAGGATGGTGGGCAGCATGAACACCTCGCTGCTGGTGATGGCGGCAGGAATGGACTCGCGGAGGCCAGTGAATTGTCGCGGGTGGGTGACGCTCAGATGGATGTGCTTGGCTGTGGCGATTTTCTGGGTTGGAATTTTGGCCTGACCCCTGTGTGTTGGGTGTTTGTCACTCCATTGGAGCAAACTTGTCTTCGGGTGAATTTTTTCCCCTTATCTAATATTGATTCTTTCAAAACATTCAAGAGTTATTATATTTAAAAGATTGATTTAGGAAGCATTTATTTTTTGTTTGTCGGACTTCAATATTTTTCACAGCAAAATTGTGTTTAAAAAGTTATTTCAATTTTGTAAACAGTTATATTGAAACTCGGTGCATCATTATGGAGTCGAAGCACCATTTTCCAGTTAAAACCCTCGTTTTTGGAGTCTATAACACCATTGCATGATAATGGCGCCAGAGACAATACCAAATGGAATTATCAACATTCGAATGAAATTTCACCTGAATGTTCTTAATGCATTTAGATTTATAATGTAAATGTGGGAAACGTAGCGATATTTATGGGGTTTTTGAAACGTGTTGAGCGCGGATTGTCTCTCAAACATTTCCCACATTGGCCAATATTTCAAATGTTATTTTGAAGAAAATAACTGAGAATCATGGGGTTATCAACATTCATAACAAAACTGTTCAAAACTTGTCCCCTGCACCTTTACAGTTTCTGGGCGAGTTCACAACTGCTGAGACGGAGGAAACGGGCAAGATGATCGCTGCGACCAGGTAGTAGGGTTGGGACACCGAACCGAACCGCGGTTCCGAGCAAATTTTGGAACCGAGAACCGGCACTTATACCCGGAACCGAACTTAGTACCCGAAAGAACGGAAATGATCGTATAATTACCTAGAGACGTGAAAAAACTCTGTAATTTTGTGAGGTTCTATGCAAAAAAATTTGCGCACAAGCGCGCATTCTTCCACTATACACATGTATTCTGGGGAAATAGGTACCATAATTTACTATCAATCCGTTGTAAAAAAACACTCAATGGTGTGGCTGTCGGGGCAGGCCTGATACGCACATCTGCCCGTTACGCACATTTGCCCGTTTTTTTCACTTGACACTTTTTCAAGTGATTTTCAGATATGAGTAAAGTGAAAAAAAGTTGCGCAATGACATAAGTACACTTTTTTCACTTCACTCATATCTGAAAATCACTTGAAAAAGTGTCAAGTGAAAAAAACGGGCAAATATGCGTAACGGGCAGATGTGCGTATCAGTGCACCCCCGTGGCTGTCACTCTATATTTACCTCGAAATACCCCCATGGGGTTTATATTTTCAGGCTCAGACCTATTTAGGTGCATTTCAAGGGTGGGTGTAGTTCAAGTGTGTGGTTCGACTTTGCTACACTATGTTGCGACTTGGCTACACTGTGCTACCCTTTGCGACTATGTTCTTACTGTGATAATCAGGCAATTAGTACCCGATATCCGATTATTTTATTACCCGGAACCGAAATTTTGGAAACTTTGTAACCGAAAAAACCGAACCGGAACCGAACTTGAGAACCGGAACCGAGAACCGGAACCGAAAATTTTGAAATTCCTAACCCTACCAGGTAGATGCAGCTAAGTCGTTCTCCATTTCGCCGCTGTGCCATTTTACAGTGCACCGTGCTACACCATAAAAATTGCATAATTTTGGAGTTGACTGCACCACTGCAAAAATGGTACTGTTTTGGGTCAATGGAACCGCTATATAAAATGGTGCTGTTTTGGAGTAGATGGTGCATAAACAGTGATGGTTTATAGTCGAAAGCATTATTGCATAAAGTGGCACCACTACATTAAAATGGTGCCATGCTATTTAGGGGTCCATGCGGTGCCACTGCATAAAAGTGGTGCTGTTTCGGAGTCAATTACACCACTGCATAAAAATGACATTGTTTTGGAGTTGATACATAGCACACCATTTTGGCACCATTGAAAACCCGGAATGTCGCATACACATACCTAGCTACATAGAAAATACACATAAATACATAGCATATTTACAAGCACTACATACATATTTACATTGTAGTATTGTCGCAGCTCGGAAACCGGTGCACTGATCGCCCTGGCCGGTGAATGCACCGCAACAGCCAAACACATCGAGCAGACGCGCGCCTTGCTCACCGATCTGCGGACCAAGTTAGCACGACCCCCCGCCATACTTTACATCGATTTGAAATGCAGTGGATGTGGCCCTGCGACGTTAAACTACCGTATATCCTCGAATAAGTCCCCCTCTTGAATACCTCCCGCCTCTCGAATAAGCCCCTCTTTTGAGTGAGGAAAAAAACTCCCTCGAATAAATCTCCCCACTTTGATGCTTAGAAAACATTTCACAACATTCCACAGTTACAACAACGTTATATGTATTTAATCTGTAAAGATATGTATTATCTTGCAGCTGGAGTTCACTAACATTGATTTCACTGGTTGAATTGTGAATTTTATATTCCTACAAATGATTTATCATACCAAATTTACCCCATTTGTGCAGTAATCTAATCATACATTTTACTGAAAATTCTGATGAAAAAATAACTCATTCGAAAAACTTATTCGTAAAAATAAAATAACTTATTCGAGGATATACGGTATTTACAATTTCAGATACGACGAAGTGTCTGGGCGGACGTCGGCGCTGCACGACCAATGCGAGCGAGCGGCCGCCGACCACACGCGCCTGGCGCAGCACGCAGATTCGCTCAGACACTCGCTCAATTATTTCGATCAACTCGAGCAAATTACACAGGTAGCTCAGGGTCTGTTTTTTTGTGGTAGGCGTGTCACATTCTCTTAAATGTCTATTTTTGAATGCAGAAATTGGGCTCGTCGCACGTGTCGGTGAGCGACGAGGCGTTCATGCGTCTGCTGGCCACGCTCGACTCTGGCGTGCAGTTCATGCGCGATCATGTGCGTTTTGCTTGTTATTAAATGAGTGATTACACTTTCAGAATACTTAAGCTGAGATGTAAATAGTAATAGCAAATTTGTGTAAAATTGGGTGTACTGCAACAAATTCTGATAATATTAAACGTAAATACTTTTGTTTAAAATATTTGTTTCCGTTTTTCTCGTTAGGCCTTGAACAAGTTCCATGAATCCCTTGAATACCCCCCTCCTAAAATCTGGTGATATCCGTTTGCAGCCAAGTTACAAGGAATCGTCCGTCTACTTGCTGCGCTACCAACAGGCACAGGGGCGCGCGCTGCACTCACTGAAGTCGTTTGTGCACAAAAAGATTACCGATTCGACTGCTTCCATCAGGGCGCAGCTTGACGTTTGTTGTTCTCTCGTAATTGTAATTTTTACATCTGGTTCCAGTTCCAGACACTGAAATGTGATGTGTCGTGTAAAAGACCCTGTAAAGTTTCTTGTGTACCAAAACTTTTTGTACAGTATCCAAATCTTATGTTTTTGTATCCTAGTCTTACGTCACCGCAAGCTTTGAATACAAAAACATAATGTTTTGATACTATACAACAAGATTTGGATACACATGACACTTTACAGGGTCTTTTACATGACATATGACATTTTACAGGGTCTTTTACTGGGTCTGGGACTGCCCCTGGTAATCTAAAGTGTATTGTGCAGTCAGCGTCGGGCGAAGAGCCGTACACCCTGTATTATGGCGTGTTTGCTATGTGCTCTGGACAGGTCAGACCCCTCACGTCCGTCCTAGAAGCCAAAGCTGATTTTGATACACAGTCAGTTTTTGATGCACAGAAGTTATTTAACCTTCATCCAGTGAAATTCGAAATCATAAATATGACTTTTTGTGTTATACACGCAGGTACAAAACAACATTGGAAGATTGCCACGAAGCTTACTTTACTGAGCGACGCGCCTTGGTCGAACCTTCGCTGAGACAAGCCCTGGATCGCATAGACAAAAAGCATGAACGTAGCACTTGCGCCATGGTAAATTTTGTAAACTTGTTTATTTTCTAGTCAAGGCCATTCAGTCAGTCAATTAAATGGAATTTCGACGTTGCTTAGACTCGCGCCGGCTGCTCGCTGCTGCTTCGATTTTGCGACGACGAACATCAACTATACACACAATTCTTCGGCAGACATTCTCCGCTATTCGAGTGAGTCTATGGCATTTTCATGTGCTGGGCTATACATACACTCTGAGTTGACGGTAACGGTGCAGCGAGTTCACCGGCGCGTGTTGCGGTCAACTGTACGACTTGCTGCGGCCGCGCATCGTGCACACGGTGCACATCGAGACGCTGAGCGAACTGTGTTCCATTTTGCGCTCGGAGATGCTAGCCGACCGCTGTGGGCTGACGCTGTCAGCTGTCGATGATGACACAGGTGTGCTCGATTTGGGGATGGAAAAACGATTTTTAAGCGACCCCGTTTAAAAATAGAAAACTTGTTTTTCAAACCTTTCAAATAATTTTATTTTCAGGTAATTATATCAGAAACGTTGCAGTACTTTGAGCTGTTGCAAATTGCGATAGTATGGTGGAACGGGATAGCGTTATGAGTGGTTATTTCTACCAAAAAAGATCATTTTGTGGGCTCGTTCCTTGTATTGCCTTTCATCGAATGTTCACTTTTGTATACATTTTTGTATATGAAATTGCGCAAAACACACACATTTTTTACATATGGTAAAAGTATTCCCTTAGTGGATAAGTATTTACTAACAATTTCAGCTGGGTCGATTCGTGCGCATTTTTCAGCTACATCACTGTGCTAATATCACAGGGTCGATGCGTGCCACCTCCCCTCTATCGATGGCCATGGCAAGCCTAACAGGCCCGTACGCTGGTTTCGCGCGCGTCGCCACCGAGCTTTCAGCCGACTGCAGCGAGCGACTGGCTTTCCGCGCGCTCATGTACTCGCGCAGCGACGTGCTCGAGTACAAGCCAGCCAAGGGCGACTTGCAGTACCCGGATAAGCTGATCATGTTTCAGGTGAACTGCGAATTGAAAAGCTTTTGCTGTGCGAGTCGTTAGATAATTTTTTCATCACAGGAGATCGCAGCATCCCAAAATGAACATGCGAGTGCAGTCGATTTGCACGCTCTGTGGTACCCGACCGTCCGTCGGGCGATCTTGTGCCTTTCAAAGATTTACAAGTGCCTCGATGAAGCCGTGTTCGAGGGCGTGGCGCAGCAGCTGCTGCAGCACTGCGTGCAGTCGCTCGCCGCCGCCAGGGATCAAATAGCACAGAATAAGGTTGGTGTGTTGTGACCTGTGCCATCAGTTCCCACGACTAGGGCTTCAACTTTCCGTTTTCCGAAAGCAATTTTATTCCCTTTCCGATTTTTGTCGCTAATTTTTTTCGGCTCATTTTCCGCTTTGTGACAATTTTTCTGTTGTTTTTCGCCTTTTTTTCATTTTCCGGCTTTACTTTTTGATTTCTCGTTCAACCAAACTGGTAAACCTACATGCAGGGTTTTCAATTATGCCAAAAAAGTGTTTCCGCGGAATTTCTGATATTTTTTCGGTTTGCAGCAAAATTTCCGCATTTTTTTACGTTTCCGGCAAATTTGTGCAATTTTTCCCTATCCATGCAAATTTTTTCTGTCCGTTTTCTGACATTTCATTTCTGTCTTCCGTTTTCCGACAAGTGCAAAAAAATTCCGTTTCTATTTTGGCCCCCCACACGCTAGTTGACATTGACACCAAATCTCAACTGGTTCCAATGCCAATACAAAGCTTGCTGACGAGCCGACGAACGACGTTCAAATACAACCTTTGAATTGGGCTGGGAACCAGTTGACATTAGGTGTCGATGTCAACTAGCGTGTGTGGGGCCTTTCCGACAAGTGCAACATTTTTTTCCGTTTCGTTTTCCGTAAATTATTTTTTTTTGTCACCCTTATACTGTGGCCGGTTGCGCAGAGGCCGCTGGACGCGCACCTGTTCTACATCAAGCACGTGCTGGTGCTGCGCGAGCAGGTGGCCCCCTTCCGGCAGCACCACGTCGCCGCCGACGACGAGGACGCGCCGCGCGACACCAGAGTCGACTTGAGGAAACTTCGCGGTACGGTTTGGCCTGTTTATTGGGCGCTTCGATTTGGGGGTTCAGTTGATGGTTCGGCGAAATATCCAGCTATTATCTCCTGGATATTTATCTACCACATTTACTACAAAAATCCGAAAGTCCGGAAAGTCATTCATCCCGACATCTCTCATTTTTGTCCAAAAAGTGCTCTGGTATTCGGTTCGCCTCGGGTTCCCAACCATATTTCCAGCTATCCCGTTTGGCTGTTGGCGAGGTGCCAAATCTACAAAATCATTGCTTCTATTTAGCGTCATTTCCATTATTGATGCAGATTCGGCAGTGAATTTGTTCAACGATCCGTCGCGCTGGTTTTCGCTCAGCAGCAGCAATTCTATACTAGAGTTTATGTTACAGGTTTGTCTCTTTGCTATTTTGTCTGAAACGGTCTAAAATTATTTGTACTTAAAAACTCGTTTAATGCGCACATGCGATGCACCAGCCATCAACACTTTTTCCCTATAAATCACCCATCGGTTTGCCAAACCACCTATTTTGTGGCTGCGGGAGCAAAGGTCTCCCACCCTTCAATGTAATAAACCACACTTATTTAATATTTTTCCTGAATTTATTTTTTAATTTGTTGTGTCAGTGATAACAAGGTGAACGGGATTCACCTATAGATGAGAAAAACGTTTTTGAGCTTATTTTTTATTAGATATTTCTGACGTTTTAACGTTTATGTAAAGTATCCCATTTACCCTAAGGCAACACTTCGCACGCAGGCGCCTCTGGGCGCAGTGAGCACGCACGCGACCGATTGGGGCAACGAACTGGACGCTGCTCTGCGGGCGGCCTGCCTCGAACTGGTCGCCTACAGCGTGGCGCGCTCGCTGCCCGGCCTGGCCGCCATGGTCGCCGCCGCCGATAACACTGGTCGGTGATGACCTTGGTGGCTCTGTGTGAGCCCTGTACTGCTTTTAACGCTTTTTTCAAGTGTGGAGGCCCAGTTTCGATGGGCTCCGCCCACGTGATTTTTTACACACATGCGCCCTCACCGAAAAGTGTACGTTGCGGTCAGGCGAGCATGCGCACGCGCTCAATTGATTTTTATACTTGCTGGCCTACTGTCTTGCAACACCCAACACAAAAATTTATCGGTAGATCCGCATGTGGCAAGCTTCAACGCATTAAATATATGGCACCATCGCAGGCTCCGAAGTGAACAAATCGGTCGCCCAGAGTGACCCGAAAGACCTGCGCGAGCACGTGTCCGCCGCCGGCCGAAGCCTCAAGGAGTTTCTACCCGTTTTAGTGTCTGCGCTGCGCCTATACATCGCTAATGTGCAGACGGAACGGATCTTACTGACGCCGATAAAGGTAAATTTTTACCACCCACACACTATCATGATTTTGCGCTCTTTTGTTCACAACCGTCTCTCTTTTTACTTCCTTCAATTTCGCAGAAGCGAATCTACGACACGCTGGCGCAATTCCGCTTCATGGTGCAGCACAATTTCGACGAGGAGCAGCGCCTGGTGATCGGCGCCATCAACAACGACGAGCTCAATGTGCTGTTCGCCGCCGCCAGCGCCGGGGCGGCCAACAAAACTGGTGGAAATACAGCTGCAAGTGATTCACCCAAGGCTGCTGTGCCAGTTTCTTTTGGGTCTGACACTGTGCCTGTAGTTCAGCCTGAGTTAAATGCTGCCGCTTGTGGTGCATTGGATGCTGGCACTGATGCGGCCGTTGGCAAAGAGCCAGTATAATTTATTGAAGTAAATTTATTTAAGTTTATTTATTTGGTTGTTGGTTTTGTTGTACCTGGTTGGTTGTGTTAGGTAGGAAAGAAAGTTGTGTCAGTTTTTGTATTTTTGGGTTTGCTGGTCCGGCTTCGGCTTGGGCGACGGTTCTGCTTCGGCCGTTTCCCAGAAACAAAAGTTGACACTTGAACACCACGGCTCTGCTTAGTTTCTACAAACTGACACAACTTTCTTTCCAACCGAATAAACTACCGTGAATCCTCGAATAGTTCCCTGAGAAATTAGTTGTTCATCAACTGCTTGGATGGGGAATTTTTCAAGGGGTCAATTTTATATGGCAAGAAATTTTGACAATTGCTGCAAAATCGACACCAAACTCCATCAGGATGGGGCTAAACCGCAGAGAGTTTTGATAGGGTTAAAAAATTGTCACGTAAAAGTTCAAACATAAAGGTGCCTTATTTTACACGGCTGACAACTGGTAACTTATCAAGGATTTACGTTTTTCTGCTGTATTTCAGCTTTGCTGTCTCACTCTCCAATTTATTGCTTGGGTTGTCAATGTTGCACGGCACACTCGAATTTTCAGTTGCAGTTCGAACACTTTTTCAAGGGCGGAATTAAAAAACGGGGGCGGAATCCAAAAACGTTCGAACTGCCCTCGATTTCAATTCCGCACATGAAACGTTCGAACACTTTGCACGATGGCAGAATTGCCCCGGATTGTGCATGGGCGGAATTATTTCAGACAGGTAGGAAAGTGCACAATGTCTGAACCACCCTTGGAATTCAGCCTTGGCGGAACTCAAAAACGTCCGAACCGCCCTTGACAATTTTGAGTGTCAGTGCGCCATCTAGGCGAGAAAACATTCGGACACTTTCTAGAGGGTGGAATTCAGTTTTGGTTTTCACAAATATACCACATGGTGAACTTCAATATCTTTTAAGCAAGTGGATATTACAAAAAAATTTCTCTATTCATTTTTGAAGACAAAGCCTAGATCTACCTATAAAATTTTTTTCACAAATATGTTTGGTAAGATAAATAAGATGTGTTTCCCATAACAACCTTCTCTAAAGGGCGTATCTCTTAAGTCAAGGGCGGAATTGAAAGTGTCCCAATGTTTTTGAAACGTTTTGTTATGATATGCAAATGGACAAAAACTGTGTGAATTCATCCGGATTCGTGTGAACTTCATCCGAATGTCCCAAAAATGCCACAGTTTTCCTAAATAAAAATGTTCGAACCGCCCTTGGAGTTCTGCCTTGGCGGAACTCAAAAACGTTTGAACCGCCCTTGAAAATTTTGAGTGTGCGGTGCGCCAATTACTCGTCTGTGATAATACGATATGTCTTTTCGAGAAGTGGTGGTGTATAACTTTTATTGTCGATCTGTCGTTAAATTAACTTGAATTTCAAGTTGAATGTGCGTATAAAAAAATTCTTGCAAATTACCTCTTGATTATGGTACCAAACAAAAATCTAATCTCTTTCTTGTAATTCAATTCTGCCACAATGGCCAGTTTACTCGACCGGTTCGTTTTTACATGCCCCATAAATACACTGATCTTTTTCAGTGTTCCCAGTGTTGCTATTAGTGATGTAAAGGCACCGGGGCACCGGTGCCCCGGTGCTGGGCACCGAAGGGCACCAGCACCGGTGCTGGTGCGGTGCCATTGCAATCTTCAGGGGTGCCCTGCCGGTGCCGGTGCCATTTTTTTCAGAATAGCACCGGTGCCGGTGCGGTGCGGTGCCATTTTTTTGCCGGTGCCAAAGGTGCTAGCACCAGGCCAAAGTAAAAGGCACCGGGAAACGCACCGGCGAAGGCTTCATGTGCTGTGCAATTTTGTCCATAGTAAATATTGCTAAATAGTGCTTATTTATATTTCAAACAACAGCAATATTTACCCAACCATTTTTGGCTTATTTTGTAAACATCCCATCAAATAAATATACCTACTGTGAAATCCATTATACCCGATACGTGATCTGATGAGCAAATCTAAAATTTTGTTGAATTTTAAATCATTTTTATCCTTTATATTTGTTTTACTTTTTTGTTCAAAATTTGTTGTCAGTTTATGACAGAGATAGTTCCGTTCTCTGTACAGCAACGACTCCGATCAGTAGACAATAGTGGCTATGGGCAAGGTAGTGTATTAAATATTTTATCTTTCATTTGTAATCACTGTAATTGCTTCATAAAAGTGATCGCCACATCATGCTGATCATTTTAAGTGCTCAACCATCAAAATCGGTGGAAAATTAATGGAAATATGCACTTCCGAAGGTGTCGCCACTGAGAAACTGCCCGATATTTACTTCAGAAATTCCAGCCCGGTGCGGTGCCTTTCGGTGCTAGCACCGGCAACCCGCCGGTGCCCTTCGGTGCCGGTGCCATTTTTTCCAAAAAGCACCGGTGCCGGTGCGGTGCGGTGCCATTTTCTGGCCGGTGCCCCAGGGTGCCAGGTGCCCTTTCCATGCGTTGGCAAAGGTGCCAGTGCGGTGCGGTGCCATTTTTCCCGGTGCCTTTAACATCACTAGTTGCTATAGCGCCGCCCGCCAGTGCGATATGCTGTCGCGAACGATGTGCGTCGCGGCCGGCGCGGCCGCAGGCATATGTAAGTTCAGTGTTTGGGGTCATGATGAAGTTGCCACATTTGGGGCCTCCTGTGGTTAGAGTAAACTATGCACCCCGGAAGGCAGGCATCGGGTGGGGCTGCGCCGACGACCGGCTGCCGCTGCGACTGCCGCGTGTGCACGCAGCGGAGAGTTCCGATTATTCTAGCGTGTGTTTGTTTGGTCAGATTTGGGGTTTGTTTTAGTCATCGAGATTGCTTGCCTAGCTAAGCTCTTCCATTACTTGTAATATGAAGTGCAAGTATACTCTGCGGACATCACACTCAGTATGGAAACCTACCATAACCCATCTGAATAATGAACCAAAATTATACAGTTTTTTCATCATAATATTTAGTTTTTACTATTAACTTGAATTTCAAGTTGATTATGCGCCAAAAAGATCTGGAAAATTACCTTATGATCAACAGTCGCATATCTTTTCTTGTAATTCAAGTCTGCCACAATGGCCAGTTTACTCGAGCGGTTCAATTTAATTACGAAATTTATCACAAGATTTTATTCATTGAATTATGGTAGGATTTAGCTTTAGTAGGAAACTGCTCAGTTATCTGTAGTACTCAGTTATCTGTAGACACTACTTAATGAAATCGCTTACTACAGTTGTCCACCGGCAGCAGCACTGAGCCGTCGCTGGCGGGCGAGTCGCGGACGGCGCAGGTGCTGCGCTACGGCTTCCCCAGCTACGACACGCTGCGCACCTTCGACGACTTCGTCCTGTCCTATGACCGACGGAATAGGTTGGCATTTTCGTTGTGGTTTGTTGTAAGAACAAAGTTCAAGTCAAACAGACGTCTAAAAAAATACCTAAATAAATGATTAAAGTAAGGGTTGTGGACTCTTGCCCCAATCGTGCATTAGTGCCTCCAAAAAGATGAAAAAGTGGATGGCATTGTGTTAGTTTAATGTTGACAACATGGTGCTTTTTTGTAATGGTGTTAGTGACTCCACCCTTCAATTATCGTCTGTATGCGCCAGCATGTTTTGCACTGGACTTGAACGCTATTGCTTGTATTTATTTACTGTTGTGGCGGTCAGGGTGCCCGCGTGGGTGTTCGAGCATCTGACGCCGGAGAGAGTGGCGCGCAACGCGACCGTCGACCGCAACAAGTGCTACTTTTCCGAGGACAACTCCGTCCATCATTACTTCAGAGCGTTAAACGCCGACTACAAGGTCATTTTCTTTGTTGGGCGCTGCATTGGGCCCACACACGCTAGTTGACATCGCAAATTCGTGTCAACTGAATGCCAACTAATGTCAACTGAATAACACAAAAAATTAAAGCATCACACTTAACAGAAACAATGAAAGTTAAGTGTGACGATATTAAATTAACTATGCTCTATCGCATAGGAAAGTTTAAATCACAAGTCACAAAAATTTTGTCGGCACTAATTCAGTTGACATCTAGCGTGTGCGGTGCCATTGAGGTAAAATAAATCGTAACTAGAATCTACTGTAGCGCACGCGTTCGCAGGGCTCGGGCTTCGACCGGGGCCACATGGCGGCGGCGGGCAACCACAGACAGTCGCAGAACGCCATGGGGCAGACGTTCACGCTGAGCAACATGGCGCCGCAGGTGGGCAAGGGCTTCAATCGGGACAAGTGGAACGAGCTGGAGCAGCACGTCAGGCACTTGGCCAGGCACGCGGCGCACACCTACGTCTGCACCGGGCCGCTCTACCTGCCCAGGTTAGTCGATGCATGTTTTTATGTTTGTGGTTCTATGCATCATTTGACGGCGGAAAATCGGAAACTGATAAATCTGTTTTGAACACATTTGAGTTGACCGGGGTGAATGATTTTCGGTCTCCGTCAACAGTATTGCTGATTGACGTCTTATATCGAAGCTGATTCATCAGTTTCCGAAATAGATTAATGTACGTTGCGCTAATGAATTTCTTCTGTGTCTAGAGTTGGCCGATGTTTTTTTTAAACGTTGTTTTTTTTAAAAAAACATGACGTCCGAAATGTTTGTTTTTTAAAAAAACATCGCCCGATATTTTTAGTACTAAGCACTAGGTATTTTGCAAAATTTTTGCGCGCAAGCGCGCAATTTCACACACAAATTGACATTGATGGTTGTTTTCATTGGTTTCGTGGCATTTTTAGTATCAAAGTATCCATTTCTATGTGCTACCATGGGTTAATAAGCCGTCATATGTTGCTGTAGTATATAATATTGAGGTAATGTGCTTCCATGTACCTCCACAGTGTGTAACTTCACTCCCAAAGTAACAACCTCCTTTTGCAACCTTGTTTGATCACTATTCCGTGCCAAACGTTACCTGAAGTCACGAACATTCGACTATAAGGTGATATACGAACAATATGTCGACGAAACATGGATATTTTTGACACAAATCACCACTTATATAGCTATCCCATGGCTCCACAGACATTATATGGTCATATATAACATCACAGAGTATTGCCGCTGTCTGATATACCTATATATGTTGACACAAGGTCATATCTGTGAGCTTTTACAAAAAAACGTTGTTGTTTTTTAAAACGTTTAAACAACAAAACAAAACATCGAGTTAAAAAAAACGTTTTTTTCCAACCCTATCTGTGTCAACTAGTTTCACCGAATGCGCTCAGGAAACTCGATGACGGCCACCTGTATGTCATCTACAGGGTAATTGGCTCGAATCACGTTGCAGTTCCCACACACTACTTTAAGGTAAATAAGTATATTCAGTTGACATTTTTTCGTTCAAAATGTAGACGTTTAAAACGTTCTCAGGTTGTTCTCACTGAAAAGAGTGACGGCAGTCTTAGTCTGGACAGTTACGTTATGCCCAATGAACGAATAGACGACGCCACGCCTGTCAAGTCGTTTATGGTGCCGCTTGAAAGCATAGAACGGGCCGCCGGCTTTTTAATATTCGAGAAATTGCCGAGAAATAAAGTCACATCAGTTAATGGGAAGAGATCGTGATCAAAAGCGGCATTTCAATTTTTCACATGTTCGCACACTTTTTCTAATAAATATCACGCCTTATTAGCTAATCTAGTCCAGTAAACTATAAATGAAGCTGCACCACCACATGTGTATGGGAAGAAAACGTATGAAAATGATGAAACTGCCGTTCGATTGGAGGGTTCCGTTCTATTGTGTTTGTGAGCGCAATAACGTGCCAAAACCTGCCGTTCTATTGAAAGTGCCGTTCATTGGAGGTATGCCGTTTTATTAGAAGAAATACTGTATCTAGTGAGTCAGTTCGGAAGGCTCTTTGAAGTGTCCCAGTTCTTATTAACAAAACCTAAACTGAATCTAGACCTCGTGCTCGTGCGTCAGTTTTTTTAAAATAGGTAAATATGAGGAAAAGTCACTGTCAGCAGTAAAATGAGGGCACTCGTTTGATTTATCTAAAAGGTAGTGTTTATTCGCTTTTCATCAGTTATTTAGTAACGCATCAGTTTGACTCGACTATTGAGTCACTAATCAGTTTGTGCTCATTTCAGTTCGATGGATGTTATTGCTCGAAATCGCCAGTTCCGCGCAGACTTCAGGACACGTAGCTGACGCCGCCGCCGCGCGGGTCGTCGATCTTGCGCCTGTTCAGACGCAGCAGCATGCGCACGTGCTGCACGCTGCGAGTGTGCTGCAGTGTTAAAAGTATTGTGTCTACCGTATTTACTCGAATAATTCCCCCCACTTGAATAATTCCCCCACTCGAATAATTCCCCCCTGTTAGGCGAGTGAGGAAAAGATTATTCCCCCACTTGAATAATCCCCCCCCCCCAATGATGGAAGGTAGTTAATGCATATTTATTTCAAAAACAATCGATGAAGTCAACCCAAGCAGAAGAACTGTGTGTGGTTTGATTCACTGAATGCAAATGCAGTACATCGGGTGTTCAAAGATGCAAGTGTGCACTACCAATGGAAACAGGATGTGTATTTATGTTTTAACAGCTCATCCACTAATAAATAGAACGAAGAGAATGAGCACTGCATTAAATGCATGAAATGCACTACAACGCGGGATTTATCCGCGGATCAAAAACGTGCACTGCACTCAGTATAAGAGTACGCCGCAAAGGCAGTAATAACATTCTCTTCTTCTGCAGCGCTTCAAAATGGTCCGTCAGAGGTCGCGTTCCAGTTCAACTTCGTCTTCTGGAAGCAGCTCAAGCTTGTCGAGCTCAAATTGGGCATCGTCACGCACCGCTGGTTCAAATTTTAAGCTCTGGTCATTGGTCTGCCAATTCAAGCGCTTTTGCCAAGCATTACAATAAAGAGTTGATTTCTGACATTTCTGAATTATGGCAGAAAAAGTTGGTCTTATAACTCGTTCTATTTATTAGTGGATGAGCTGTTAAAACATAAATACCAATTTGTGTGATCAACTTGTTGTGAAACACAAATTTATTTATGAGCAACAGCTCATACACTAATTTCCCACCCACCCAACTTTTCCCTTTTAAATTTTCCTCCTTTTTCAGCGCCGGACAGAGGCGTCAGGACGACAATCAACCCGGGCCCTCCACGTCAAACTACAAACCCCCTTTCAAGAAAGGTGGTGCCAAAGGAGGGCAGAAGTTTCCAAAGAAAGGATGATTTGGGCGGATTGATTTGGGAATGTTTTTAGTCTTGGGGGGCTCCGCCCCCCAAACCCCCTGTTTTTTGGATATCAAGTTATATCAAATTTCATTTGATTATTGATATTGGGGGGCTCCGCAAAATAAATTTAAAGTTAAAACAATGCAACCAATCCAGATGAAAAAAGATGAAAATAAAATTCACCCCCAATTAAATCATCCACGACTTTATCCGTTTTCTTTTTCTGCTTCAGCCGTTGATGCATGCGTTTCAGCAGGGCGTGACCGAAGAGAAGGGGCGGCGCGTGATCCTTGTCGGGGTACTTGACATCTGAAATGACAAGTTGACAAGTAAAACATGTTACGACGCCTTGACAAGAAAACGAAAATATTGAAGAAAAGAAAGTGAAAATTTCAAAATAATTTGAAAATAATTCACCTATTTCTTTTTCGGTGCGCTTCTTGACGCCTTCGAGCATCAATTCCTTCAAAATGGCTTTGATTTGATGCTTGGAAATGTTCCTGAAGAAGGGCGCCAGGCAAAGAAGCCGTCACATTCCGTGAACAAAAAGACGGGCCTGAAATTGCAACAAAATGAGCCAGAACAACAAAATGTCAAATGTGAATAAAATTGTGAAACAATTATTCACCTGCAACAATTTGGCCGCGAGCCAAGACATGGCTTGAAAAGTGTCCTTGGCCAAAACAACATACTGCTCGCCCGCTGAAGCGACGTCGAGCGAATTGGATGCACCTTGGTGAATGGCCGCCACATCACCTAAAAAAGTTAAGGATGTGAGAACGAATTCACAAATAAGGAAATATGCACATAAGGAGACAATCGAACCAAGTGCGAAAGGAATTCGATTTGCTTCATTCAGCACCTTATCGAGTTCAAAAAGGTTGTCGTCCAAAATTTTCAAGTGCTGAATATCGATGGTAGCTTTTGCGGGGGTGGCAAACTTGCCACCCTCGGAAAAGGGTTCGTCTTTTCGAGGGACTAGATCCAAAAGCGGGTTGTTCAGGGGCTTGTAGCGATTCTTAAAAGCCACTGATAAATCTGATGACAATCGGACACCAGCGCCAAAATCGCGCACCCAAGCCTTAACTTCATCAGTTACCACACCGTCGCCATGACGTTTTGCCAATGCCATGACTTTGGCAGGAGTGGCCCCAGCACCAGCGACTTTGCGCTGCACTTCAGGACGATGAGTAACCTCATTGTCGTCACGGTTGGAATTGTCGGGGTCCTCACTATAACAAGTGAAAAGTTTAGGCAATGCAAAAGCAAAACCTAAACCTAAACTAAACCTACTTAGGGTCCAACGCCTGAGCCTCGGCTGGGTCGTTGTCCTGCGGCAAGAGATCGTTCTCTGGCGCCACGTCCGACGGTTCATGAACCACTGCCGCGCCGGGCAGCGAGT
This sequence comes from Sphaerolaimus hirsutus, assembly GCA_964036195.1. Classification (NCBI taxonomy): domain Eukaryota; kingdom Metazoa; phylum Nematoda; class Chromadorea; order Monhysterida; family Sphaerolaimidae; genus Sphaerolaimus; species Sphaerolaimus hirsutus. The sequence goes on along the minus strand of OZ038454.1, from coordinate 17,908,059 downwards.
CGAGAACCGGGGCCGACGTGATTTTTGACTTTGAACCAGCGGTGCGTGACGATGCCGAACTTGAGCTTGAGCTCGACGAGCTCGAGCTGCTGCTACCAGAAGACGAAGTTGAACTGGAACGCGACCTCCGACGGACCATTTCGAAGCGCTGCAGAAGAAACGAATGTTATTACTGCCTTTGCGGCGTACTCTTATACTGAGTGCAGTGCACGTTTTTGATCCGCGGATTAATCCTGCGTTGTAGTGCATTTCATGCATTTAATGCAGTGCTCATTCTCTACGTTCTATTTATTAGTGTATGAGCTGTTGCTCATAAATAAATTTGTGTTTCACAACAAGTTGATCACACAAATTGGGATTTAGTGTGATAGAAACATGGCTAGAAATTTTGACGAAAAAATAATCCCCCCACTTGAATAATTCCCCCCCTTGAATAGTTCCCCCCTCAAAAATGTCTGACGAAAAAATAAGACCCCGGGGGATTTATTCGAGTAAATACGGTATCTTGATTAACAGGTTTATCGACTATTTTACCAACGATTTGACCAGCTGATACAGTGCATCGTACGCTGTGTAGTAGAGTTGTCGGCGGGAGGCCATCAGCGCTGCTTTGTAGCCTTCGTTCTGTAATTTGTGGTTTTAAAAACGGCGCTTACTTAGTGCAAGTATGGTGCAATGGCAAATCGTCAGATCGACAACCTCTGGGAACTTTTTCAGCTTTTTTAACAATCTTCCCTCGTTGGTGTGAAAGCCGTAGAGCGTCAGGTCGAGCACGTTGCTGTTGGCGTTGCTGGCGTACAGACGCACCTCCTCGCGCACTTCGTCGATCACGCCCACCCCGAAGTTGTCGCCGTCCTGCGAGTAGTGATGTTAAAGGCACCGGGAAAAATGGCACCGCACCGCACTGGCACCTTTGCCAACGCATGGAAAGGGCACCTGGCACCCTGGGGCACCGGCCAGAAAATGGCACCGCACCGCACCGGCACCGGTGCTTTTTGGAAAAAATGGCACCGGCACCGAAGGGCACCGGCGGGTTGCCGGTGCTAGCACCGAAAGGCACCGCACCGGGCTGGAATTTCTGAAGTAAATATCGGGCAGTTTCTCAGTGGCGACACCTTCGGAAGTGCATATTTCCATTAATTTTCCACCGATTTTGATGGTTGAGCACTTAAAATGATCAGCATGATGTGGCGATCACTTTTATGAAGCAATTACAGTGATTACAAATGAAAGATAAAATATTTAATACACTACCTTGCCCATAGCCACTATTGTCTACTGATCGGAGTCGTTGCTGTACAGAGAACGGAACTATCTCTGTCATAAACTGACAACAAATTTTGAACAAAAAAGTAAAACAAATATAAAGGATAAAAATGATTTAAAATTCAACAAAATTTTAGATTTGCTCATCAGATCACGTATCGGGTATAATGGATTTCACAGTAGGTATATTTATTTGATGGGATGTTTACAAAATAAGCCAAAAATGGTTGGGTAAATATTGCTGTTGTTTGAAATATAAATAAGCACTATTTAGCAATATTTACTATGGACAAAATTGCACAGCACATGAAGCCTTCGCCGGTGCGTTTCCCGGTGCCTTTTACTTTGGCCTGGTGCTAGCACCTTTGGCACCGGCAAAAAAATGGCACCGCACCGCACCGGCACCGGTGCTATTCTGAAAAAAATGGCACCGGCACCGGCAGGGCACCCCTGAAGATTGCAATGGCACCGCACCAGCACCGGTGCTGGTGCCCTTCGGTGCCCAGCACCGGGGCACCGGTGCCCCGGTGCCTTTACATCACTACCTGCGAGCGCGGCGACACTTGTCGTATAAATGTGCTGAGACTAATTCGGCCGCCACTCAGCGGGCGGTCCAAACCCTGTAAAGTGTAAAATGTCAATCGAAACAAAAAAGTAAAATATCTTATTACTGAACATTGCATGACAGTTGACACTGCATGACACTTTACATGGCATTTGACACATTACTTTACGCGTTACAGTGTCTGCAATTAGCACCAGGACGTTCCTCTCCACGCACCTGTATCACGGGCACTTTCGAATTGAGCCAGTGCGTCAGCGCGCGCAGTTGGTACAGCGTGGTGGCGTGCTCAGTCTCTGCCAATCTGGCCAGGGCGATCACCTGCTCTCTATCGTTGGCCATGTGCTCCGCTTTGTCGCAGTGCTGCCTCAAGTGCTGCTGCACGCGCTCCACCGTGGCCGGCAGGTCATCGAAGATGATCCGCTCCGCCAACGGGTCCAGTTCGGTCACCGCTGCGTCGATGACCGGTAGCCGTTGCTACATCGCTGGTAGTGATGTTACTTAGACCTTTGTGCTGGCACCTAACACCGCGCCGGCACCGATGCTGGTGCCCTTTGGGTGCTCAACACCGAGGCACCGGTGCCCTTGTATTTTTACATCACTAATCGCGAGTCGGTGGCACTTGCACCCACCTATGAATCCAAGTGCCGAGACCGGCTCCAAATTGCGTGTAATTTGCTGTGCATTGTTATTGTTCGGATTGCCCGAAGCCATTCAATCTGTTGTTCAGTGTGTTTCAGTTGGAAATGTCGCATTGTGCCTTTTATGTTGTGTATATTTATTTTATAGTACATTTATTTATTGATATCCTCGTAAATGTTTACGGATCTCATCAAAATTTCGCCATTGTGCTCTTCTAGAAACCCGGAATGTGATGTCAAACAATATTTTTTTATGAAAATTCATAGGCAATTTCTGTTTACGTTCGAGGTACTTTTATTATTTACAATATAGCTAGTGCCAGCATTTTCTGTTTGCTAAAACCTGGTGCCCGGTGTCCCAAGCCCTGTAATGTGTAAAGTCAAGTGTCAAATGTCATGAGAAATGTCATACAAATTTGTCAATTGTCATGCAAAGTGTCAAAATTACAGCAATATTTTTTCGTTTGATTGACTTTACACCACATTTTACACTTGATTTTACATTTCACGGGGCTCACGGCAACTGGCTTTGTCTACAACTGGGGCCAGTTCAGCAAGTGGCAAAGTAAAGAGTTACGTAAAACGTAAAATAAAGAGTAAATTTAAAAGTAAAGAGTAAAGTAAAAATTAGAGTAAAATTAAAATAAGGTAAAATGATAAATGGAATATTAAAAGTAAACTTAAGAGTAAGGAGTAAAGTGAAGAGTAAAGTACTTGCGCAACTAGCCCCAGGTAAATATTCTAACAGGTGGCAGCATGATCTGGTTCACTTTTTTTGAACCAGTTTGTAGAAGTGCTTATCGGGAGTCACGTCACGTGGTGTAAATACTGTCTTATAAAAATGCCTAGGGTATATTAGCGGGAGAGTTTGCTGCTAGTAAACACGCTGTCAAATGTAATTATCGTATTTACCTAGCTCTAATTACAACGTGGCCCATAGATTACTGGGCTCAGCTTTTAACACAATTTACCTAATTTTTAACTTTTAACAGCTGCAATGTGAAATATGTTAGTTGCGAAATGAACGAGTGACCTGAAAGTTTTATATTTATTAGCTGTTGTCGATATTTTACGTGTTGCTGATCGGCACAAGTAGTCATATAGGTAGATGACTCGATTCGAGCACAGACTCCCGTATTTCCTCGAAATACCCCCCGTCTCGAAATGCCCCCTCAAAATGAACACTATGATTTTTTTAGCCCCCCCCCTCGAAATACCCCCCCCCCAAATTCACTGTAAACAGAACGTACATGACAAAGCTATTGTGTGTGATCCGGACGATGCAGAACAGACGTTAAAAACAATGACTATGTTACGTTAAAACCTGTTTTACACCATTTACATAAATACTTATATATTTATGTCTGTAGATTCTTATACATGGTGCTTTTTGTTGCATTTTTCTACGTCAGCGTACGTTACAAAGAACATTTTAGTACTGGGCGTCCAAATAATTTCTGGCGAAATAATAAGCCCCCCCTCGAAATACCCCACCCTCGTTGAACCCCCCCCCCCCCTCAAAAGTCTCACTCTGAAACAATCACCCCCGGGGGGTATTTCGAGGAAATACGGTATGTGAAAACGTCGCGCTGAAAATACATGATTTCATCACTTTGATGCGCCGTGCATTCATAATGACATGCTCGTATACCTAATACACCGCAGTTACCTAATTTGTCGAAACAGCGCTTATCAGTAGACTCTGGAACGGCGGCACGTTTTATTATTGATGCTTCCATATAGAACTACCGTGGTGTATTCGTGTGTAAAAGAAAACTAATATGAGCATGTAAATACCTTGAACTTTTTATCACTGCTTTTTTGCATTTGTTTTGTTTCTTTTTTTTAACTCTGACTCACCGTTTTTCAACCATCTTTCTCGTGTTGTTTTGTTGTCTATTGTGAGCAAATAAATAATTCGAACACTTCCTGCTTTCAATTGGAGTGTTCCCAACCTAGGAGAATATTGTAAAAATTTAACCTATTCTCTTAACGTTGATGTAAATGCACAGTTGTAGTGGTTGATTGAACTAACTAAAAAATTACAACCATAACTAATACTTTACACAGTTTTATCTGAACATGCATAAACAGATTTTTATATTTTTATATGGAAACCAGAGTTTCTGCGATCAATTTACGTTTCTGTTTGAAAAACCTTGTTTTTATGGAGAAAAAAACTGTTCACTGAAATACCTAAAACACTGCTATTCGAGTTTTTTTTGCAAGAAAACTCAAAACTCGCAGCTCAAACTCACTCAAACTCAATTCAAAACTTGCCTGTCATGGATCATCGTTACAGCATTTTCAGGGTTAGTTTTAGTGAAATACTTTCGCTAAAATTTTAGTTTTATGTTGCTGATGATGATGAGCAGCAGGGTTGGCAAGATCTCAGAACAAATAAAACTAAAATGGAAAATTGAAGAATAAACAAAATGAAATTCCTAAAATATGAAAATATTTAAAATATTTGAATTTTTGTAATTTTTTTTGTAAAATTGTAAAAAAACATATTTTTGTAAAATTTTATAAATTTTTTTTTTTTTGTAATTTTTTTCTCTTGTTGCTTGAGTTTCTACCTGTTTATTCGCGGAACTGGGGTAAGCTTTGTAAAGCGTCAAGTGTTTTGTAAAATGTTGTGCAAGGGTCAATTGTCATGACAAATGTAAAGGAAGTGTCAATCGTAATGGCAAATGTCAGTAATTGTCAATTGTCAAGCAAATTGTATCCTAATCATATGTTTTGTATCCAAATCATATGTTTTGTATCCAAATCTTGTATTTTTTAATTTTAATCTTATGTGTACATTTGGATACAAAAACATAAGCTTTTGTAGAAAAACCTAAAATTTGGATACACAATTTACACTTTGCATGACATTTGTCCTGACAATTGCAACTTTTTTGACATTTGACATCACACTTGACATATTGCACTTAACTTTCAATTGTCACTGGATGACATTTTACAAATGTGCCAAGCACACTCCAGTAGTCCTTCTACTGAAAATGCAAACCATTGTTATCAATAATTGTAACTTTACGCTTGCAGCTAGCTGACAATACATACTGCATGCAACTTTTGTAATGTAATGGAAAAATTTGTCACAGGTTTTTCATGTATATGCCTAATGAGAACGTTTTTCTGGCCTTGCAAGCATGATTCCTTTTGTTATAAAATTTTTGTAAAATTGTATCATTTTATTTTATGAATGACTGTTGGGAATTCAATAATATAAAATGAAACAAGAAAATACAATGAAAATTTTTTTAATACAATTTGTCTACAAATAATTTTTATAAAACCCACCCTGATGACGAGCAATAAATAGTTCCAGTTTCAAATGTTTGTATTTTTTGACTGAGTATGTAAATAGTGATACTACCGTATTTCCTCGAAATACCCCCCGGGGGGTGATCATTTCAGTGTGAGAATTTTGAGGGGGGTGTTAAACGAGGGGGGGTTGTTATTTCGCAGGAAATTTTTTGAACTCCCGGTACTAAAATGTTGTTTGTAACGTAGGCTGACGTTGAAAAATGAAGAAAAAGCCCCATGCATAAGAGTCTACGGACTTATATAAGTATGCAAATGGTGTAAAACAGGTTCAACGTAACACAATCATTGTTTTTAACGTCTGTTTTGCATCGTCCGGATTACAAACAGTAGCTTTGTCATGTACATTTTCTGTACACTCAATTTGGGGGGGGTATTTCGAGGGGATGGGTAATTATTTCATAGTCGCCATTTTGAGGGGGGGTATTTCGAGGAAATACGGTATCTCCCTAGAAAAAACAACAGCGGAAAAAACGTGTGGAATCGTGTAAAAGATGGATGAGTCGCCGCAGCAGCGCGACGGAAGAATCCTTTTATGTTCACCTTAAACTACGGCACGCCGTTAATTTTTTTGGCATAACTAAATCGTTAACAAGTTTGCAATGGAATTTAAATGCATATTTTACCCATTTGTGCGGCTGCATTTCCTGCACAAATTAGACGGTATCCGGTGCCAATCCCGCAGGTGGAGAAGTAAAATGGGATATGATAAGAATGAGTAGTGAAATGAGAAGTTAAAAGTTTAAAGCGAAGTGAGCTTTTCGCTTCTAATTTTACTTCTCACTTCTAAAATGTTTTTTTTTCTCCACTTGCATAATTGACCCCAGCTGATGCTATTTATTTATTGCTACCCTCAAAGTTGTGTTCAGTGTTCTATCGAGCTATCGAGAATTCAAGCCGCTACCGTCGAATCATGCTTAGTTTCTCGAAACCTCAGGATTTGAGCAACGGGGACAAATTACTAAATATATAAAAGTTACGTGCAGCTGCATCCAGTGCGATTGTGGTCGGATTGTAAAATAGTAGAGGATTGACGTTTGACAATGTTGCGTTGCACGTGGCACTGTTACACTGTAAAATGTCTAGGTACGCGACGATGTACAGCGACCGAGGGTGCACATCTGCCCGTTACGCACATCTGCCCGTTACGCACATCTGCCCGTTACGCACATTTGCCCGTTTTTTCACTTGACACTTTGAAGTGATTTTCAGATATGAGTGAAGTGAAAAAGTTGCGCAATGACATTAGTGAACTTTTTTCACTTCACTCATACTTGAACATCACGTGACACTTTTCAAGTGATTTTCAGATATGAGTGAAGTGAAAAAAGTTCACTAATGTCATTGCGCAACTTTTTTCACTTCACTCATATCTGAAAATCACTTGAAAAAGTGTCAAGTGAAAAAACGGGCAAATGTGCGTAACGGGCAGATGTGCGTATTAGGCATGCCCCCAGCGACCTTGATTAGTTATGTCTGATAATTTGATGTGCACGTTGACTGTCGAGTTTTTAAGTATGTAGTTATATATTGGATAAGAACAGTTCGTGTGCTCTCAGTGGGTACAAAAGTTACATCTTTCCGACGGATGCAATGTCTGCATTCTTTCGTATTTTTAAAATACTGCATACCTACCTTTATTTAGCAAACCTATAATTGCCCCGCATACAATTAACCTAAAAACGATAAGTAAAGAGACGGTATTGATGACGCCGGATCGTACCGTCCATTCCCTAGTTGGATTTATTGCAAATATTTGTTGTAAATATGGGCCTAGGTAACCTGGAAGATTCGATGCGATTCGGAATCGGGAAATTCTATTTCTGTTAATTTTCTGTTAATTCTATTCTATTTCCATTCTATTTACGTGTTTTTTTCTGTAAGTGAATGAAAAATTTTTAAAAGTCCAGAAAAATCGAAAACTTTTTCAACTTTTCGTTTGCTATCGTTAATGGACGCACCTGTTCCCGAGGTATCTCGAAATAAACCGTGAAATTCCCTCACCCTTCACTAGACTCCCTCTAACCATGGGCACTATGAAATCGGGCGACGGAATGCTCGGCGTGCTACTGTTCGACCAGAGCGACGCGCTGGCGCTGAGCTACTGCAACGAGCCGCTGCGGCGCTTGATCGCCGGTCGCACGGCGCACCTGGTGCCAGTCCCAGACCCTGTAAAATGCCCTGTAAAATGTAAAATGTCATGGAAAGTGTCAAAAGTCATGAAAAATGCCCTGCAAAATGCATGAAATGCTAAATGAAAAATGTCATGGAAAGTGTCAAAAGTCATGAAAAATGCCCTGCAAAATGCATGAAATGCAAAATGAAAAATGCCCCTCGGTTGCCATTTTGCAGGGCATTTTACATGACTTTTGACACTTTGCATGACATTTTACAGGGCATTTTACAGGGTCTGGGACTGCCCCCTGAGCGCCGAGATGACCACCAGCGGGTGCGGGTCGGACTCGGTGGCCGGCTCTCAGCACAGCCACGGCAAGCCAGTCGATCCGGCAAGTGGCACAGGCGGCCGCGTCGCGCCCGCCAGCGACACCGGCATCGGCTCGACGCGCATCGACCTGTGCGACGCGGGCCAGTACTTTCTGCCGATCGTGTGCGCCGCCCGAGCGAAGGCGGCCTGCAGTGGCGACAGATTCACTTTCATGCACACTAGGCAACTCAGGTAAGCATGTGAGTGAGCGCTGTGGGCAATGCAATGGACACCTACTCGCACTTTCCAGGTTGCACTTCCGTCACCTGCCTGAGGGTTGCCTTCTAATATCAGCGGCCAGTCGCTGGGCGGCGAGCGCTGAGCAGCTGTCGCGGCTGGCCGAGCTGTTCACGTCCATGCTGCGCTTCTGCCTCGGCCGCATGTTCACCGCCGGTCCGGGCGCGTCCACGCAGCGCACTGGGCGGTCGCGCTTGGACGAGGGAGATGAGGCTAGCGTCAGGGAAAGGTTGGCAACCAGTCTTCTGTGAGCTGTACCTTGGGGCTGTCCCAGACCCTGTAAAATGTGGGTCAACGTATTGTGGTATTACGCATGTAAACCCATCATGGCTGTAGGCCCATTATAGACACATTATACCCGCAAGGGTAAGAAAGGGGGCAGGTAACCCCACCCCAAACCGCCCAGCTATCTATCTATCCCTGGAGCAATTTGTTTAGGCTACTTTCCCGTGAACACCCCCCGACAACAAATTGCCTAGCTATTTAGCTATCTGCAGTGCTTTTGAGCAAGGTTACCAAATTTTCACCCAAAATCATCAATTTTCATACTTCTTATAGACTTTCACCTTCAAAATCACCAGGTCATGTGTTTTATTGCCTATTTTCAGCATTCCGGGTGTAATAAGGTGTATTTCGGGTCAATATGCGGGATGGGTTTATATGCGGAATAGTGCAGGCCCGTAAAATGTCAGGTGTCATGTTAAGTATAAAATGTCATGTAGAAGATCATGTAAAGTCTCAGGTGTGTCCAAATCGTATTGTATCGTATCCAAATGTTATGTTTTTGTATCCAAATCTAACCTTTGGGCATAAGATTTGGCTACAAAAACAAAAGATTTGGATACGATACACCAAGATTTGAACACTACTGACTTTAACATGACACCTGACATTTTACAGGTTCTTTTACATGACACATGACATTTTACAGGGTATGGGACTGGCACCTGGTGACTGCCATACGTGGTTATATTTAAGCTTTGTGTCGCCGCAGCGGAGCGGCGGGCCGCGCGGCGCGAGCCCTGCTCAGCACGCTGCTGGCGCGCACGTTGGGCGACCTGTCGCCGGCGCGGCTGCAGCACGTTCTCACCGAGGCCACCTCGCTGGACCAATCCGTATTTGGGCTGAATCGACCCGTAAAGGATGTAACCCAGAGTCTGGCTGTACTGGCTGAGCACCTGGCCGCGCTGGCCACGGTGTCGTTGTGCGTTTTGGTGAAGGATCGCTCTCCGATTGCGCTACATCGTACCGCCGGCGCGACACACTGCTTTACTCCGATGTTAGACTGTATTTTGTTTTTGTTTTGTTTTGTTTGTAAATATTTAGCATTCTACTATCATTCCTCGATTACTTCCCCTTCCTTCAATACATCCCGCTGTCAGTTGAGCTGAGTGGGGAAAAAATAATACATAACGCCCCGTTGAATAGTTCCCCCTTTGAAAGGTGCCCCCTCCCCTGTCAGCTGTGTGAAGAAATACGGCAAATTTTTGACTGGTCTGGTGGAAGTCCAGCACCGTGTTAATTGTCAAATGTCTGTCAAAAGTGTCAAATACAATTTTGTTAAATTTATTACTGAACTTTTTACATTTTGCATGACACTTAACAAATTTGTATGTCATTTTGCATGACATTTGACACTTTACAAGGTGCGGAACTGCCCGCTGGTAAATACCAAATTGCCAGAATTTCTCGTCTATCTACATCTCATACAATGAGTTTACAATAATGTGGTTGAAAATTCTGATGTAAAATTAATTCCCACCTTAAAAATTCTCTCCCACTTAATAAACCGCCTCAAAAAAGTTTGATGAAAAACAATACCTATGGAAACTAATCGAGGCTATACGGTATTTCAGGGTACCATCTAAACGAACCACAATCTTCACTGTGCCCTTTATAACGCACACATATGTATCCACCACAGGGACGTGTCGCACTTGTGCCGCCTGGGCAGTCGTTCGCGCAGCGCCGCCACTTGCGACTCGCCCGCGTGCAGCCACCAACTGTGCATGGCGGGCGCCTCGTCGCACTCGTCGCTGCTCACCGGCGCCATGGGCAGCCAGGGGGGGCCGCCGCGGTCGCGCAGCGCTACCACTGCTAGTACTAGCGGCAAGGGCACCGGGAGCTGGAATTTGGGTGATGGGAATGCGGCTAAGAATACGTCTGTGAAAACGGTTCAGGTGTGTTGGTGTGTCGTACTTTGGTGTTGTGGTGTGTAACGATGGCTAGCGATGTGGAAATTGGTGTTTGAATTTTTACCTGATTTTTTCTTTTGAACTATTTCTGCACTTTATTCATGCATTTTCAACAAAAATACCAAAAGAAAATTTGAAAACACTTTCCAAATTCCAAATTTTGTCCAAACAAAATCGATTGTCGGTGTTTCTCTAATGGTGGGATAAAAATTCGTAAAGTATTAAATTGAAAAATTCGAAAGGTCTTCCAATTTGCGAATTTTGTTTGCCATCGTTACTGTTGTGCTCTGTTAACTACTCCAGGCGTGGCTGTCCAGCGGCGGCGGCACATACTCGCTGCACAACGTGCACGCGCTGAGACTGGGCTCCGGCTACGAGTTGCTGTGCGTGGCCGCCAGCGACTACTCTACTTTGATCGCGCAGGCGCACCGGCTGTGCGAGTGTCTGATGGAAACTATTGCCTCGCCGCCGCTATCTCTTGACGCTGTCAAATCGGTGTGTTGCGATTCTACCGAATTTTTATTCGGTAATGAATTTATTTGAAAACATCAGATGTTGTCTTGCAAATTCCATCATTTCTGATGTTATTTACTCGCTGAGCTCGTTATGAATTTAACATTTCTCTGCAGCGATTGGACAACATGGAGTCATTGCTGCAGGAGTTTTTGCAGTCATTCTCTCAATTATCATATGACGAGGCCCTCGAAGCAGCCACAGGTGATGTCCAAGACTACCTGTGTACTTTGATTTTTGTCATCTAAACTTCTCTGACGCAGGTGCCACTGTCACTGGTTTCCAACTGTGCGAGCAATTGCGTGGCCGCTATTACAATCTCAGCGACATCATGCTGGCCAAAGGGGGAGGCCTGACTCCGCCCATTGAGTACCGACTTGTGAGTGGGCTTTTTGTAATGACGTTACACAAAAATACAATACAACTTCAACATTGTGAAAAACGGATGTCCCGTCATTTTCGATCGGCACGACAAATAACGCCAATAGGAAGTTTTTATGTCCAATCACAACACAACACCCGTCAGTAAGTGGTAACATCATGGATAGTGATGTAAAAGCGGCATGGCACTGGCGCTTGGCGCTAGCGCCAAAGAAAAAACGCCATGGCGCCTTTGGCGCTTGGTGCCAAATTCCTGGCGCTTTTTACACCACTAATCATAAACACCCGCAGAAATGGCTGAACGGCCAAGCTCGCACTGTTGCCTGCAACGCGGCACGTCGAGCGCACGACCGGGCGGTGCGGCGGCGCACCGCCGACTTGCTGGGTGCCTGGCGCCGGCTCGTTTCTTCCGGCCTGCATGACAAACAAATTGATGCTTTGGCAGGTTAGACGAACTATTTATATACTAGGTAATTTGAAAGTGAATCAAAAAAAATTAACTAACTAAATACTGTATTCAGTCGAATCATTCCCCCCTCTTGAATAACTCCCCCTCCACTGATGGAAGACAGATAATGTTTATTTAAAATACCATATTTAGAAATAATTGATGAATTACTTTGTTATAAAGCATATTTCATGAAATGAATAGATAGAAACATGCTTGAAAGTTTTGACGAAAAACTTATTCCCCCTTGAATACCCCCCAAATAGCCCCCCCCCCCCCCCTCAAAAAAAAGTCTGATGACAAAATAATTTCGCGGGGGAATTTTTTCGAATAAATAAGGTAATAAATTATGTGCACAGGTCCTAGCGAGTGGTGCGCCCTGCGGCTGTGCGCCCCGCCGCCCGACGAGGCCGATCTGGACGCGCTCGACTATCAAATCGTCATGGGCGGCCCTTTGTCGGGTCACTACGAGCCGCCGCAGCCGAACTTGCATGTGCGCAACTCTGGCAATTGGCTCATGGCACAGACGAGCGGCGTGTTCCAAAACTGCCAGTTGTGTATATTCGGCGCGCTGTCGTCGTCGCGGCTGAGCGACCAGGCGGCTGCTGGCGCGGCGGCAGCTGGACGCGACCAGTGCGTTGTTGTGCTAGTGAACAAAAGTGAGGCGCGAGCGGGTCTTTCCGCTGCGAGCATGAGCACCACCGGTGGGTTTAACATCGCGGCTAAACAAGGCAACGACAAAGACCGCGTAAACTACCGTATTACCTCGAAATACCCCCATGGGGTTTATTATTTCGCCAGTAAAACTTGAGGGGGCTGACTCGAGGGGGGTGTTTATTATTTCGTCAGAAATTTTCATAAGGATAGTAGTAAATAGTAGGTATTTGCGCACCCAAAACAGGTAATAATAAGACATGAAAACCCCTTGAAAATGCAACTTTTAGTACAAATTTTCGACAGTGTATGCAAAAATTTTGCGCGCAGGCGCGCATTTGCCCCCTTAACACGGTATTTTCAGCAAATCGGTTCCCGTCGACACATATACCAGAAAATGCACCCAATAATGTACATTTCACTGTGAATGTACGTATATTTACATACATTTACAGCGCTTTCTGGCGCTGGCGCCAAGGCCAATGGCGCCATGGTGTGGCGCCTACGAATGGCGCCAGCGCCATGGCGCCATTCCGTCACTATACAGGCAAAATTTTAGGGGGGGGGGGCTGAGCCCCCCCCGTTCGCCGGGCTCCGTAAACAAGCAGCCCCCCCCGCTCTCAAATCCTGGATACGTCCCTGTATTTGGACATAAGAACGCAGATAGCTATACATATCCGTATGTGTAGCTGCGATGCAAATTAGCAGTAATAAATACATCATGTACATTGCATGACGGCAGGGCCGTATCCAGGGGGGGGGCGGGGGGGCTGCAGCCCCCCCCCTCCCGGGGCGAGACCAGAAAGTGACCTGAAAATGCGACTTTTTCAACGTCAGCGTAAAAAATTTTGCGCGCGAGCGCGCATTCTTCACCAGACATAAGGTATTATCGTCGGATTTGCGCCATGTGGCCGCAAATCATTATAAATACCTACTCTCAATGTTTTGCTTTTAGCTTTTTGTATTTTTACATACAAATACAGCGTTCCATGGCGCTGACACCAACGCCAATGGCGCCATGGCGTGGCGCCTACTAATGGCGCCAGCGCCATGGCGCCATTCCGCCACTGTGTAGCTGAGCCCCCCCCTCGCCGGCCTCCGTAAACAAGCAGCCCCCCCCCGCTCAAAAATCCTGGATACGTCCCTGCATGACGGGACGGGGGGTATTTCGAGGGGGGTATCATTTCGCCAGCCCATTTTGAGCGAGGGGGGGGGTTATTCAAGTGCTGGATAATTCGAGGTAATACGGTAGAAGTCAGCCAGACCTCACTAACTCGTTGCACGAGTAGACGACGTTGCCAGGCACGCTGGAACGGACGCGCAAGTGGCTGTCGCTCAACACCGCCTCGCTGAGCCGGCCGAGCAGGCCGGACACGCGCCAGTGGCAGCGCTACTGGGACGAGCAAATTCGCGCCGCCGACTACGACCTGGTGCCACTCCAAGACCTTATAAAATGCCCTGGAAAGTGTAAAATGTCATGCAAAGTGTCAAAAGTCATCTAAAATGCCCTGTAAAATGGCAAACTAGTTTGCCATTTTACAGGGTATTTTACATGACCTTTGACAGTTTTCATGACATTTGACACTTTACATGGCATTTTACAGGGTCTGTGAGTGCCCCCTGGCGCCGGTGACGGAGCCCATGCAGCTCATCGCCGCCTTCCCCAGCAGCGTGAACGTCGCTCTGGCTGCCAAACAGACTTCTACCCTCGCTTTGTTTCTTTATTCACTCACGTGTGCAACACCAAAGTCTACTATGGGCATTTTTGCATTCGGTGATTCATGATATTTGTTTGTAGCCAATTGGAGAGGTGTTTTTTGGGAATGATGCCGCACAGTGCTCACAATGGATGAGCATCCTCCAGAGGGCAGCTGAAAAAGCACTTTGAAAGTTGAAACTAGCGTTAATTTGAAAATGGAACCTTTGGTCTTCGTGAACAGATTTAGGTAGTATGAATTGAGACACACATTCTCCAGTTTAACGCTGGCAAAAAATTAGTCAATTATTGTGCGGTGCCTGTTTGAACTGAAATTATAAAATGCTGGATTCGTTCACTCACTTTACTATTCTCTTTATTCCACAAAGATCCTAATAAACTTGTTGTTGTCATTCGGACTCGGTTTTAAATCCAAAACTTTGTGGCTGCTAAAATACAAGCTTCCCGAATTGAAAAACAGGAAGTTGAAGTAAACATAAACATGCAAAGACATAGATAAACATTTCCATAGAGTAATGTAAACTTCTAAAATATTCAAAGCTGCTCCAACACTTTCAAACGGGTGATTCTACTCTGACATTTGTCTTCTCTAAGATTATGTGAAAACTGACATGCCGCCGTGGGAATCTGACAGAATGTGGAAACAGACAACCCCAAAAGGTGAAACTGATATGCGCAGCGTAAAACTGACATGCCCATGCCATCAGAAGGCATGTGTTTTTTGTCGCGACTTCTGCGAATCGGTATCGTAGGCACGGCATGCGGCACAATACCCCGCGGCGCGGCACATTCTTGTATCCAATCAACATATCCAATTCTTGAAGGTGAGAACGATTCCTTCAAATGGATCGGGTTACGCATGGGAAGTTGGCTTTCGTCCAAATGACCAGTTTCGTATTGTACTTTGAGCGATCTTAGCTCAATTTTTCGTCAAAATTGCTAAAATGTGTTCCATTTTGCCAATTTTCACCTTCATAATGCTATTTTCGTCTGTATACATTGTTAGGTATATGCCTATCTTAAAAACCTATTTTTGGCCTATTTTATTTATATTTATAGCGATTTCGAAATTTTGGTCGGCTGCCAAGTTCCTATACCTGGTCTCTTCCCTTCAAAAGTCTCATTATTTATGACTTTATAATAAAGCGCAATTATTATAAGCGCTTGTCTGGAACAGCGCGTAACACGAGTTCGCGAATAAAAATTGTGCATTGCACGGTAGAGATTCATTATTTAGATCGGTGCTTCTAACTTTCCCGCGGCTGATCCCACGTAACGTTTGCCCTCTCGTTCCGGTCAACTCGCGCCAAAGTACGAGCGAGGCGTGACGTGAAATGAAAACGCGCGAGAAGGGCGCCGGTAGCGGGTGAACGCGCGTCGCGGTCATACTGGCGTTTTGCATCGACAACCGGTACCTGTCGGCGGCCGAGGCGGACCTGGTGCCATTCCCGGACCCTGTTCTATGTCCTGTAAAATTACAACTGTCATGCAAAGTGTCAAAAGTCATGTAAAAAGCCCTGCAGAATGGCAAACACGTTTGCCATTTTGCAGGGCATTTCACATGACTTTTGACACTTTGCATGACGTTTAACATTTTACAGGGCTTTGTACAGTGTCCGGGACTGCCCCCTGGTCCAGTGTGCGCTCGCCGACGTGGACAGATTCGTCGCAGCCGCCGACCCCCAGTGCGGCGACCGCGTCGACCGCGTGCTGCTCTTCCCGCCGCTCGACGCGCGGCGGCGCTACTTGGTACATCGGACTGTGCAGGAGTACTACCCCCATCTGGGCACCTTCTCGGCTGGCCAGGAACCGCACCGCAGACTCTGCGTGTACTTTCTGGAACATATAGAGAACAAGGAGTGAGTTTGGCACTCGTCCAATGGTTGGAGGTTTTTAACTGTTTTTAAAATGACGTTTAAGAAACGCAAGCACCGGAATAGTTTTTGAGATAAAAACATGCAGTCAAAATTTTAAGTATTTGAGGGCTATATTTGACATCACAAAGTACTGTCACTCCACTTGTGATATAAATACTTGTGTATGTTGACTCATCACCATATTAGGAAGCTTATAAAAAAACCATGTTATATTAAAAACTTTTCAAACAATATTTTTAAACGATTCGGTTTTTAAAAACGTCCTTTTTCACCGCTAGTCCAACTGAATTGTATCAGGACTCTATTGCTGTCCAATTCTCAAAGTCGACAAGTTTAAAATATGAAAATTTCGGGTTAGGCACGGAAACGTCATCTGGGGCTACGTCTGCACATTTTTCATCATTTCCATACATTTTTTGACCTCACATGCCCATATGGCATAGTGCCACAATTGACATTTTTGGGAAAAATGCAAAAAAAATTGGGCAAGAAGTCGACAAGTCCACTTATGTAGTTTTGGGCTAAAAGTCGACAAGTCCATCCTCCGCATCCTTTTTTATCGAAAAAAAACGCAAGAAATGTTATAAGTCCACTGTGGATAGGGTTCAAACGATATATTGTATCGAATATCGGATATAGACCAATTTATGATTGAATATCAATATCAAAAATATTGAATATCGATATCGAAAATTTTGAAAAAAATATCGAATATCGACCATTTTTTCGAACCTATCGAATTTATCAAACCTGTACTGTGTCCCTAAGTAAATTTTTTATATTCACTTTGAGATATTTGTGATTGATCTGATTTACTTATAGTATTTTATTTGATGAGTAAAAGTACAATATTTATAATGTTATTTTGTTGAGTGCTAAATTTGAAGCCTGAAAATGCTGATATGCTATTTTTTTGCAACATGCATTAAGCAATTCAGTTATAAGTATGAACTGTGATATCTACCAATTGTTTTTTGCCTGATACACTTTGATTCACCATGTTTTTCTTCCATTTTCTACTTTTGACTAATGTAAACCTTTTTAAAATCACTTGTACCATTCACATTTCAGTAAAGAGATAATTAGCCATGTGTGCAACCACATGAAAATACAATATGCCACTTGAAATTTGCCTTGCTGTACCAAAAGCAAATTGCAATATCGAAAAAATCGGATATCGACCATTTTTTAATATAGAATATCAAATATCGATATCGATCGGTATCGAATATCGATTTTCAAAAAAAATTGAATATCGATATCGAAAATTCATATCGTTCAAACCCTAACTGTTGACACCGATTTCCAAAAGGCGACAAGTCCATTATTTTCCTATAAGGCAGCCTCGGCTTCCCCGGGAACAAAAACTTTCTCGCGTGCAAGAAGTCTATTTGTCCGTTTCCCTCCTCGAAACAGTTTTGCTCTGACCAAATGGAATTTTATGGACACCTCATTTTTCACATATAGGTTGAGATTAGCGGCTGAAAATTTGACACTTTCTTGTCAACATATGGAATATAATGGAAAAAACGAGAGAGCCAAATTGGACACGCACCACGGGCCTGGAATTGGGCTTGAAACTTGAAATGCGATTGAAAACTTGAAATCGCATTTTGTGGACTTGTCGACTTTTAGAATTGGACGCCTCAATTACAGGCTGGTCTCATTGGAGGCGGGCGGCGAGTTGGGGTCGAGTCCACCGGTCAAGTGCACCAGGGAGGAGGCCCCCGGCATGGAGGCGGGCGAGCGGGAACCGGCCCTCAACTCGAGCAATGAAGCTCCATCCAGCGACGGTAGCAATGCCAGACGTAGAAAGTGGGTTGCAGATATTGTTGTCTTGTTAATTCAGTCTAAATAGGGCTTTTTGAGGGGTCAACTGCCCCCATGTCGTCGCTGCGTGTTTACGTATCTTCTGAGCAGACTACTGTTTCTCCCCGAATTTTCCCAGTGAGGGTCTGAAGTAGTTCGAGTTATCGGTTACCGTATTTCTTCTAATAAAACGGCAGTTTTTGGCATATTTTCGCGCTCAAGAAAACAATAGAACGGCAGCCTCCAATTGAACGGCAGCTCCAATAGAACGGCAGGTAGAAGTAATGTTGGGAGTGTGCCAAAACACACAAATCAGGGGTTTAGTAGATTTGGACCCTGGCGGGGGTTTATATAAATCGTTTAGATAGTAAATCGCTCCTCCTGAGGGATAGATGCTGAAAAAAATTTGGGGGGGGGGGTTGGCGGGGGTTCAATATATAGGCCCTTCCAAGGTATAGACGGAGAAGGGGAAAAAATCGCTAAAAGTAGGTGAAAAACAGTTAGAAATAGGTCTATAAGTACATATAGTACAAAAAATCGCTCAAAATGGGCAAAAAGGAACGTGAATTAGAATTTTGAAGGTGAAAACCTATAAAAGGTACGAAAATTAGTTATTTTGAGCGAAAATTGGGCCAAAATTTCTTAAAAATCGGACGATTTGGGGGATAGATAGCCAAAAATTTTGCCTCCGAGATAGATAGATAGCTGAGCGGGCCTCTGGGATAGATAGATAGCTGGCGAATTTGGGGTAGGGGGTAACCCCCCCCCCCCAAACCCCCCCCCCCCCCCTACTCAACCCCTGACACAAATAAATCAAAAAAGGACGGTGAGAACGTTCAAAGCATTCAAATGGGTGTTAAATTTCGAATTGATTCTCTGATATCAAAATATTGCTCAAATTTAAAAAAAGTCAATGTTGAGACGAGAAATCTGTCAAAAAATTGGTTAAAATAGAACGGCAGCCTCCAATAGAACGGCAGGTAAAAAAGTTGACGAAAAAATAGAACGGCGCTCTTCTATTAGAAGAAAAACGGTATAAGGAAAGTGGCAGCAAGTGACATGCATTTTCACACCGCAGCTGACAGTTCATCTCGAAAAACTCCCTCCCGTTAGGAACCCCTGGATAATTTGCTAGCTGAACATACACGTTGAACTATTCCCGGAATGCATGGTTGTCTTGATTGTTTACAGGGCCAACCGAAAACCGGATCGGGGAATTTACACACCACCGGTGCGGTCGAGCCGCAAAACGAAACCTAGCTCGCCACGCAAGGCGGTGCCAGATGTTTTTGCTGGTGCTGATACAGAACCGAAACCTACCTCAGAGGTAAAGAATTCACTGGAAACTGAACGGGCGTGAGTTTGTTGATCGGATTGCGTGCTGTCTTTTCAGCGTTGATTTTATTACCCCCATTTTTATCACGCAGTGGTTCTGTGGCGGCGCCGCAGTGGCCTTCGAAGCAGGGTGGAAACGATGTAGCCGTGGACGATGTGTCTCCGCGAAAGGTTACTTTCAATTGGGGATGGAAATGAGCTTAAGTTTTGAGCGAGTTTTTCAGTTGACATCAGGGGGCCGTTTTGATGCAAGCGCAAATTTTTCAGTGCATATGTGCGTGTCTAATTGAACTTTTTGAAAATTGAAAACTATATAAATGGCTGCATTGTCCTCGGGGTTGGTTGTCAGTGTATTTAATACTTATTCCGATAATATTCTTATTGTATTTACGTCACGAAAAGCTTCGACACCGTTTGATTTTTCTGCCGTTTTCAGCTATTGTCGCCATTAGTGATGTAAAGGCACCGGGGCACCGGTGCCCCGGTGCTGGGCACCGAAGGGCACCAGCACCGGTGCTGGTGCGGTGCCATTGCAATCTTCAGGGGTGCCATGACGGTGCCGGTGCCATATTTTTCAGAATAGCACCGGTGCCGGTGCGGTGCGGTGCCATTTTTTTGCCGGTGCCAAAGGTGCTAGCACCAGAGCCAAAGTAAAAGGCACCGGCCAAGGCTTCATGTGCTGTGCAATTTTGTCCATAGTATGTGCTTATTCATCTTTCAAAAAACAGCGATATATTTACCCAACCGTTTTTGCCTATTTTCTAAACCTCCCATCAAATAAATATACCTACTGTGAAATCCATTATACCCGATACGTGATCTGATGAGCGAATCTAAAATTTTGTTGAATTTTAAATCATTTTTATATTTTATATTTATCTTACTTGTTTGTTCAAAATTTGTTGTCAGTTTATGACAGAGATAGTTCCATTCTCTGTACAGCAACGACTCCGATCAGTAGACAATAGTGGCTATGGACATTTTAGTGAATTAAATATTTTATCTTTCATTTGTAATCATTGAAATTGCTTCATAAAAGTGATTGCCACATCATACTGATCATTTTAAGTGCTCAACCATCAAAATCGGTTGAAAATTCATGGAAATATGCACTTCCAAAAGTGAGACCACTGAGAAACTGCCCGATATTTACTTCAGAAATTCCAGCCCGGTGCGGTGCCTTTCGGTGCTAGCACCGGCAACCCGCCGGTGCAGGGCCGTATCCAGGGGGGGGGGCGGGGGGGGCTGCAGCCCCCCCCCTTCCCGGGGCGAGACCAGAAAGTGACCGGAAAATGCGACTTTTTCAAAGTCAGCGTCAAAAATTTTGCGCGCAAGCGCGCATTCTTCACCAGACATAAGGTATTGTCATCAGATTTGCTCCATGTGGCCGCAAATCGCCATAAATACACTCAATGTTGAACTTTTCGCTGTTTTGTATGTATATTTACATACATATACAGCATTCCATGGCGTTGGCGCCAACGCCAATGGCGCCATGGCGTGGCGCCTACTAATGGCGCCAGCGCCATGGCGCCATTCAGCCACTATTTAGCTAAAATTTTCGGGGGGGGGGGGGGCTGAGCCCCCCCCCCTCGCCGGCCTCCGTAAACAAGCAGCCCCCCCCCGCTCCAAAATCCTGGATACGTCCCTGCGCCGGTGCCCTTCGGTGCCGGTGCCATTTTTTCCAAAAGGCACCGGTGCCGGTGCGGTGCGGTGCCATTTTCTGGCCGGTGCCCCAGGGTGCCAGGTGCCCTTTTCATGCGTTGGCAAAGGTGCCGGTGCGGTGCGGTGCCATTTTTCCCGGTGCCTTTAACATCACTAGTCGCCATCGCCAATAAATAAATGGAAAAAGTTTTGTAGCGTTAAAATCGACTATTGAAAGTATTTTTTCACAGTAAAGATTTCAAATGTAAACTGAAAGGAAACACAACCCCCCGCCCCCGACAAAGTGCCATGACGCCAGCGCCATGGCACCATTCCATCACTCTAGGGTAAAATTTAGGGGGAGGGGCTGCGTCTCCTCCCATTGGCGGGGCTAAGTAAACAAAGAGCCCCCCTATCAAAAATCCCAACAAACCCATTTCGTCAACGCAGCCAGTAGCGTCTGC
Organism: Sphaerolaimus hirsutus; assembly: GCA_964036195.1. Taxonomy (NCBI): domain Eukaryota; kingdom Metazoa; phylum Nematoda; class Chromadorea; order Monhysterida; family Sphaerolaimidae; genus Sphaerolaimus; species Sphaerolaimus hirsutus. The sequence goes on along the minus strand of OZ038454.1, from coordinate 17,886,498 downwards.
CCGTCCACCAGCCCAAGTATCGACATCGTGCAGCGGCGGCGGCCAGTTCCGTCGCAAGCTGCCATCCGACGTCATTCGCGAAATGATTGAAAAGCGCAAAATTGAACGTGCTCAGGAAGAAGAGGCGGCCGCTGCCGCGGCTGAAACTGCGGCGACGCCTACTGCTGTTGTTGTTGATCCTGGCGTCCAGAGTAATGAGACGCCTGATGATGGTTAGCTGGGGGGGTGATCTGTGGTGATCTGGGGTTCAACATTCACATGGCGTTTGGTGCTATGGTTGCTTGTCTTCTACCGTTTAATTTCTAGTTCCAGGCCTCCAAAGTCGGTAAGTCCGAAAAAGTTGATTTCGAGAAAATTTGCATTTTAAGTTTCGTTTTCGATTCTCAGCCACCTCTGCATGCCCAATGGGCTCGCTCACTATCTATCGTAAGGTTCCAATCGACAATCTATCCCATTGACAATGAGTTGACAATTTTCCCAGATTGTGCGTTTAAAGCGAAAGCAGCTATCGACAGCGAAACGGGTACTTTGGACCAGTCGACTGGTTCTTGCATCCTTGATGACTTGCCCGAATCAGTGGATGATTTGGAGCAGCGCGAGCACCGTCGCCAGACTCCGCCCACTACTAGTGCGTTCGCTGCCGTTCTGGCTACTTACTCACCCTGGCAACTGCGCTTTGGTGGTTGTCTGCTGTAGAAGTGGATAGCCCATTTTTTTAATTTCCAAATTACGAACTTTGGCACCAATTTATTTCCACGAATATATCACGAATATATTTCCGAAAAAGCTTTACGTTGCAGCTTCCACGAGTGCAGTGCAGTTCGCGGTGGGCGACAGCGACTCGTCCCACGACGCGCCCGCCGAGCCCGGCCCCGCCGAGGACACCGCCGCGCCTTACATTTTAAGTGACCAAAGCTTGAAGCGAGCATTCTATTCAGCTGGTGGGTACGGAATTTTTCTAAGTATTCTACGTGTATTCTGTCCCTTCTTGGACTTGTGCAATACGCCACTCTCGATCGTAGACGAGCGCAGCAGCGCCGAGCCGGACAACGGGCGCGCATCGGCGCCGCTGCCCAAGACGGCCGGCTCGCCGCCGACCACGGCCCGCTCGTTCACGTGCGCCACGTCGCCCAGCGACAGCGGCCGCGCGTCTTCTGGCGACGCGGTCTTGCAACGTACTGCATCTGGTATCACCTGGGCTGGCTGGGGGGCGTCGCCGGGCAATGGGTTCGTTCTCACATTTTATGCTTGTAAATTCGCTTAGGGTTGCCCCTTTCCTGTAAGTTCCAGTTAATTGGCTTTACCTGCAAAGATCGGAATTTTCAGCTACACATTTATCTGCAATTTATGTTGTTTGTAGATTTTTTTCGGAAATATAAAATTATACACACTGGCACTTGACAAAAATGGTGAAAGACGGGCCAAAATCTCTTTAAAGATCCTTAGCGACACAGACATTGATTCCTCGCTCTAAAACAGTTATTTTTGCATATTAACTCTCAAAAACACGTTTGCAATTTTTGGGTACGCCCTCCAAAGTTTATCCGATATCCTTGTCTCAGCCGTACTGCAGATATTCTATCTAAATAGCTACTGTTGAGTAAAAAATCTGGCAAAATCTGGTTTCTTTTTGTTACTGTACAATATTTTGAATGCATTTTGTTTGCAGCGCCGGGGAAAGTGCAGCCGCCATTTCCAGTAACAATAACGACAAGGGATTTGGAGGTGATTTTTTTCATTTAATTTATGTGATCGCTACGAAATCGAAATCGATGAAGCTATTGCAGACGAGCTGCCTGATACGTGGGAGGACATGTGCGACGATGGCGGAAACGTACACCCTTCTGTGTTAAATGAAGTGAGTTTTATTCATTCTGAAATTGTAGCACACTTGCGCAGTGTGATCGGCCAGTGTTTTTGAACCGGTTTTTTGAAGCATCTGCCTTTTAAAAAAACGGGATCGTCAAAAACAACAGTTTTCCATGCATGGTATACTCGGCGGATCGCAAAGTATGCGCAGAATCCTACCATAATTTTTTGAATAAAACCTTATGATAAATTTCGTAATAAATTATTGCATAGTAAAAACGATATATCATGATAAAGTGTATAATTTTTGGTTCATTATTCAGATGGGTTATAATAGGTTTCCATACAAGGTCCGCTGTCCGCCGAGTATACCCGCCTCACTGAACACAGATCAACGAGACCCTGGGCCGGGTGCGCGTGCACAACGCCACGTTCGACTACGAAGCCGAGCAGCGGAGATGCGCCGACACGCTGCCGGTGCGGCTGGACGAGGGCGGGCTGGCGCACGTGCTCGAGGCGTACGACCTGCCGCGCGGCACAACGGGCGCCGAGTTGAAGCAGCTGCTGGTGCGCGCGTCCAGGCAGGCGGCCGCTGTGGGACACGTTGAGATCAAGTGGGTGGACGCGCGGCGGGCTTTGGTGGCTTTTCCGACTAAGAGAGATGGTTGGTTGGGTTGTGGATGAGCTGGATAAGTTTGTAAAGTGGAATAAATTTGTAAAAGATTTCGTTTGATTAAGAAGTCTTTTTTATCGAGCAGCTTGAAAAGAGATATTTTCCCATCTACGAATGGAAAAAAATCGTTTTTAAGCACCCTTATTTTTTTTTAAATCAGATTTTTTAAAAATTCGTTTGAAAATCGCTTGCCAAACCTATTCCGATCCCCAAATGGGACTACACTAAGAAGACATTTGCGTGCTCGCAGCGATGCTGTGCGCCGACCAGGCGGGCGCGGGGCTGCACTTACGTCCTTTATCCGAGGCGAGCGAGGAGTCTCGGCACAAGGCGAAGCAGTTCGCGGAGTTCCTGGTGGCGCCGGCGAGCAGCCAGCCGCGGCCGCAGACCAACGCGTTCCTGGCGCGCCGGCTGGTCGAGGGCCATCTGGGCGTGCGCGCGCCCGGCGTCACTGACGACCGCCGCCGCATTGAACGAGCCCTGATCGACACTGCCAAGCGTGAGTGTGGTCGGGTGGCACGCTTAAGGATTAATACGTTGATAGCTTTTTGACTCTCGGAATCGGTGCGGGAGTGGCTTCCGGGATAGATAGATTAGATAGCAGGCCGATGGGGGGGGGGGGGGTATTGCTGTGGCGGAGCCTTAGGTTCAAACGGGATTGACTTTTTGGGATCGGGTTTTTTTTTAGTTTTCGCGATCGGGACTGAGGTTTCGGGATCGGGATTAGTTTTTTTAGTTTCGGGATTGGTATCACGGTTTCTGGATCGGGATTTTAAACATTGTTCTGATTTTAAAGACTTTCCTTTGATTTGCCAAAAAAATAGTCTAAAAATCCACCTGGATGCCATAAAAGTGGCATAGATTGGACACATTTGATTCACATTCGGTTCACATTTGATAGTGCAAAAAGTCATTTTTTAAACTTAAATTATTTCCATCAATTTTTCTGTGATCGGAATTGGAGTCACGGGATCGGGATTCGTTTTTTGATATTTCGGGATCGGACTGCCAAATCGCGAAATTTTCTTGGATTCGGGATCGGGATCCTGTTTGAACCTAGGCCTTCCGTCCGATTCCTTTCGACAGACGTCGGACACTCCGTAACTATTTTTCGTGGATTTCGACACTACCCTCACGCAGGTCAGAAACGTGAAGCGGCGCGCCAGCGCAAACAGATGTGGGACGATGACTGACTGCAGCCGCAGCGTAAAGCCGACTTCGTAGTAATTGTGTGACGTGTAGACGTAGATTTGTTTCACTCACCTACGGGTTTTGCTCACAACAGGGAAATCTCAATTGCAATAGCCGTCTTTTCTCTTTATCCCGCGGAATGTATGTCTTTACGATTCGCTGTGCCCCAGCGTGCTTCTCATTTTGTTCTCGTTTTTTTTTGCATTCTGGCGACGCTTTGTAAATGCCGCATTTGAAGTGGTCGAATAGCTGTTCATGTGAGCATCTTTTGCTCTCCTCCAACAACGACGCAGTGCATATGTTTTTCTATTATGTGGTTCGGGTTTGCTGCTTGGGTTTTGGCGCCGCATTTTCCCAAACCGCAAAATGGTGCGTAAAGTTTTGAGTATCCAAATCTTTGTGACGCCATCCCGGATCATCTCGGGACGACCTCAACGGGTGGCACTCTCCCTGCAATTTGTATCGGCTTGCAAGTAATTACGAGCGCTTTTCAAGTGCGCTCGTCCTGGAAGTATGCAACCCAGCTAGCACTGAAAAATGGGCCATTTTTAGGCAGTATCACTATATATAACTTAGAAAATATCTCAAAATGAACATATATTACATTATATATAAGTTCGTTTATTTGGCTCATAAATGACTACTCGGCACAATGCATATGACATATTGGCTTGATGCATAAGTTTTTGCCGTTTCCAAGCCGACCAGCACCTTCCGCCTGAGGGATGCCTGATGAGGTTTCCGCCGGGGTATAAATAAGCCCATCGTGACTGTCTTTTCAAATCAGTCGGGTTTCTGTAGCCATCATCATGTCTCTCAGGCGGAAGGTGCTGGTCGGCTTGGAAACGCAAAAACTTATGCATCAAGCCAATAAACAATGCATATGACATTTTGCTGAAGCATAGCATGGTTAGCATCGAAAAATATGGCAAATTTATATATATATATATATATATATATCAAAAAATCTTATATTTATTCACATTTTCTCGGTTTTCCACTCTGAGGAGAAAATATTTAAAATTGATTTGATTATAGTTTGTCAAAGTTACCTATCTTTTCAATGCAAGCTGGGGTGCATATTTACAGGTCGAGCGAACTGCAGAGTAGTCGTAATTACTTGCAGGCCACTACTACTTGCAGAGACATGGTCACCTCGGCGAAAGACCGGTGCGTAGAGCCTGAACTTGGGCACCGGGCGGATGTTTACTTGGGCACCGGTCAGGTGCAAGCGTGCTCGTTAGTTGACTAGTGTTTGTATTTACGACCCAAAAAAACTATCGAGTCCGGGTAACATTCCGGGTTGTGAAGGTGATCGCTAGTGAACTAGCATTCATGTTCACAACCCGGAATGTTACCCAGACTCGATAGTTTTTTCAGGTCATAAATACAAGTGCTAGTTGACTAGTGCTCGTATTTACAACCCAAAAAAATATCGAGTCCAAGTACGCAACCGCCACAGTGCACAAGTAATGCACAAGTGGTGCCCAGCCCAAGTACTGCACAAGTATGCACAAGTAAAACGCCACGCGGTGCACAAGTAAACATCCGCCCGGTGCACAAGTACGGGCACTTTACTTGGGCACCGGGCGTACTTGGGCACCGGGTATTTAAACTTGGGCACCAGGCGTACTTGGGCACCGGGTTTACTTGGGCACCGACACACCGGCGTCGTCACCTCGACCCCCCCCCCCCCCCTGTTACCACGTCTGTTCTTACACTCTCAATAGTCTATATTTAATCATTTTAATTGCGCGATTTTGGCTGGTCCAAAGGCGACGGGTCAGTACCCGCGCGGCGGTGCGCTCAATGCAGTTTTTGTTGTACTTTCAAGTGATAATTTGAGACAGATCAGGGTGCCCACGGCGGGCTATCTTTTGGTTGCCTGTCATTCTTTGTCAAATGATTTCTTTCCTAGAATAATTTTTTCATGTAGACTTTCTCTGTGGCCAACGTTGGTAGCTGTGTACATTGATTTAATTGTTTGATGCATTTTTGCATTGTTTCGCATTGGATCGTGTGTTCTTTTTTACATTTTTATTTTCCATTCACTGTTCCGGTGTTCTACTTACAACAGGTTTGCTGTTCTTAGGCGGATTGACTGATCAGTGAGCTTTGAGCTAACATCGTTCAATCCACTGCTTTTTGCCGAAATCCGGCGCGAGATTTGGCCAACCCGACACGTTTTTCGGACATTTTTCGTTATTTATCATATCGATAACCTATTGGCTTAGTCTATTCCGTGTTTTTTTCTGTCCCGAAAAAACGTAGGGCTGGTCAAATTGGTTCGCTTGGATCAACGTATACTTGATTTTGCAGTTGTTGTTTTATTGATATTTTGTACGAAGAAAGTTTGTAGGCGAAAGTCTTTTTGTATTTTAAACAGTTCGTTTGTTTTGTTCACGTCACCCACTAAAAAGATTGGAATGAAATACGCGTAAAAATATTTCCATTGCGAATTTTGTGTACTATTCAGCGTCTGTACATTACGTAAAAACAGTATTCTCGAAAAAATTGCCTTTGAAGGAATGAAAAGCCCACCGCAAAAGTTTTGAGCAATTAGCATGTGGATTTAATTTTATCCTCAAGTTTGTGTATTCGCTCGTGTGTATTCCCAGACCACCGGTGTTAACAGTCACGTAAATTTTCAAAAAAAATCCTGTACGTTTTTACTGGCTTTTTTCAGGACTTTTTAGATTTTACAGCGTCTAGGAGTGACGCTAGATTTGTCATCTCTGCATTTGTAGTACCACGCCAAGGCGTTTGGACGTCTCCTTAGCGCCATCGTGGCTACGCACATCGTGCCTACACACACTAGTTTTCACCGTGACTTCGTGTGAAAACTGATTTTTTTTCAAATGCTAATTAATGAACACGCCTGAATGATTATATAATTTTAATTGGAATTAACATTAATGAAATTTAAAATTAAAACACATGGCGACATCAAGCCTACTATTTTTGTATGCTATGTCACCATTTCAGTTTTCACATAGGTCACGGTGAAAACTAGTGTGTGCAGGGGCATCACAGTTTCCAAATTTCGGCCGTGTGCCAATCTGTTATTGATAGCTCGTCAACAGTAGTTGACGAGTTTACTTTCTGGTAAACTCATGTTTCCGTGGTGTGCTTGCTAGTGTGCGCAGCGTCTCAGCGCGACACTCTTCAAGACTATGGGGCAGAAAACTCATTCGAATTTAACGAGACTTGAGCGAGCGGACAGATTTGCTCATGAAATGTCAATTCACGTGACAATTCGGACCGGCCGCGACAGAGCGGTCCGGCTTGGCTAACAGACATGCCAGCGCCAGGCTGCCATGTCCACATCTGCTACTTACATGAAAGTGCATGTAGGGTTCAAACGGGACCGCGGTCCCGGTACATGGTTCGGCAAAAAGTCGGGACTGGGGCGGTCCCGGTCCCGGTCCCGACACCCCAGTCCCGGTCCCGACAATTGAAAAAGGCCAGTCCCGGTCCCGGTCCCGACCACCCAGTCCCGGTCCCGGAATTTTTCAGTGGTCCCGATAAGAAAAATTAACTGGACTGGAACCAAATTTTGCCTATTAAACGTTTTTTTGGTGAGTTCCAAGCATTCTCATTCATGTTTGACATCAGAGAAGGCTGAAAAATTTATTTTCCTTCAGAAAGCACTGCGCCAGCTTATGTATCAATACTCACTGTCATAATTTTTGTGTGTTATGTCCTTTTTTGTGACTCAATTGAATTTTGTGACTTTTATTTTATTTTTGATGACAATTTTGATTGAATGAAGTGTGAAAATCGTATGAAACTTCTGAAAATATGCATTCAAATGATTATCGGTCCCGATAGGGCTCAAAAGGGGGCTGTGGTCCTGGTACCTGGTTCGGCAAATCCTGGTCCCGGTCCGGATGCCCCAGTCCCGGTCCCGACAATTGAAAAATGCCAGTCCCGGTCCCGGTCCCGACCACCTAGTCCCGGTCCCGGTCCCGATAAGAAAAATTTCTGGTCCCGGTCCCGGTCCGAAAAAGTGGTCCCGTTTGAACCCTAAGTGCATGCCCGCGTAGCGCATACTTAAAATTATCATTTATTTAAATAAAGTTACCGTATTACTCCGAGTATAAAGCCCCGGGCACTACAAATTTGAGGGTAAATTTCAAACACTTTCCAAGTGCTGTGCATAGTGCCCAGGCTCTTTGTGCAACAGGCACCGGCAAGTGAAAATTAGGTCCCTTTGCGTGAGGGACTTGACCAGATCTGAGTGGCAAATTTTATATTCTGCATCTTTTTGCAATGTACAATTCCCCGGGCACTATGATCGGGGGGGGGGCTTATACTCGGAGAAATACGGTATTTTCGAAAATATAGATATACAGCGTTCACTTTCGCCGTTTCACTTATCACTTTTCCGGCGATTGCCGATTATTTTGATAGTGTCTGATTTATTCATGGACCGACAAAATGCATGCAAAACCAAATCCGCCCAAATTCTCAAACCCATCTTCATTTCAGTCATATGAATCTCACGATAGAATGCAAACTAAATATAGTATTTCAAGCACTAAGAGAGCGTAAATATTTATATACCGTAAATACTTCCTCAAAATAACCCGAGTGGAGTATTATTTCTTTAGCGTATACACAAAACAATACAAATAGTTTTCGCGCGGTGAACAAAAAAAGAGCTTTTTCTGCAGTGCAACCTTTGAAATTGGTATTTGTATTTACACGCAATAAATTGTAGTTTTCATCGTTCTAATTTCCATGTCACTAATTTTGGACGGGGTGGGGTATACTTTACCCCAGATCGGGAACTATTTAAGAAAATACGGTATATAAATGTGAAAGAAAATTGCATACCTAAACAATAATAAAAAGGCAAGTTAAGGCAGAATTAACGAAAACAGACAGCTGGCACAGATCCAATATGAAAACTGGTTGACCGCCATAGTTGACTGGCGGTATATAAAGCTACATTCCAAAACTAGTCAAAAGGGTCTGTACCCGCATGTCGGAGGCACGTTTCTGTGGCACATTGACAAATCTACATTCTGAGAAAGACATCTTTGGCACCGTCGATAACAGTAATACTGTATTTGGAGTGGCGTTCAATTATGCTATTTACATGACAGCGACCATGGAGGGATGGTGTCTGTGTAAAAAATTATCAAAGTTCACAACAGCCTTCCATGGTGCAGACCATGTCGGTGCTCAGCTGTACGCACCAGGGCACTGAATTTGGAACGGGCGTTAGCGCTCGGAAATTTGGGTTGAGTCAAGTTCAAAGTTCAGCGCTCATGTGCGCGAATAATTGATAGTTTTAGTAAACGCTAATAATGGTTTGAATGCGGACATTCCGGTTAGAGTGTTATATGATAAAACCCTAAAAAGCGTCTGAAAAACCCCTTTATGCAGCGTTTAACATTTTTATACACCGAATCTCAGCCATATCTAGGATCCCATCATACCAGCACTAAATTTGCCCGCACGGGTGCACCGAATATACCAAGTGAAAAGCGGTAATCCACCAACTACAAATTTGCGAACAGTGTACCCCTTCTATGGCCATTTTACCATTCACACGTGCAGCAAATTGACGGCGGCCATGACGCCCAGACCGAGCCCGACGCAGCACATCTGTTTCAGCGACTCCCTGCGAAAGACATTTGGCTTGAATCTACTGAAAGTTGAGAGCGAAAAAAACTGATCGATTGTTATGCCACAGCCTCGCTTGTTCTTTTTACAGTGGCGAGGCACCTTCTAAAAATAAATGGATGCACCAGCTATACGGCGAGACTGTTGGCACCAAGTACACCAGTAAACTCAGTGAAAAATATAGCCGTTGTAGGGGGACATTTAATTCAGAGGCTAAGGCCCTACACGCACTAGTTGTCAACGACATCAAATCAAAGGTAAACTGTTTCTGATCCAAATTCAAGGCTATCTGGCTGACGTATTTTCACGTTTTCAAACTTGTTGATCTACCGGCAACAAGTTTTAACTAGCGTGTCAATAAGTGTCCGTCAACTAGCGCGTGTAACTCAAAATCCACGCACACACCATACAACGAGGGACAAAAACGTCACCAAACCCCACCTCGGATTCTGCTCCTCCATCAACTCGGGCAGTATCTCGACGAGCGCGATGTTGATGAACCCGCCGGCGGTGAAGGCGAGCACGTACACGGAGGCGGCGCTGGCCACGGCCGCGTGCGCGCCCAGCGCGGCCACGGCGCCCAGCACGCCCCCGGTGGCTGTTAGCAGCTGGAATGGGAAGGGGCACAATTGTGTGATTGTGACGCCATGGGTTCGCTAATGGCGGCACGCAAAAGTAGTTGACACATGTTGACGATGTTGAAAAATCAATATCACGTCAATTCCATTGGAAAATCGCTATGCGACACGTGAAGTCGAAATATGAGTTGACACACACACCAGTCGACACACATGTGTCAACTAGTGTGTGGCCCGACAATGGTTATTTGCACGCAAGTTGACAGCCGCAATTTCTTAAGTTGAGAAATCTGTTTTAAATGCATACGAGTTGACCTGAATGAAGAATTCCTTATTTGCGTCAACAACTGTTGACGGGAACCTTTCATTCTGATAAACTCAAATGTGTGGAAAGCTGATTAAACGGCTTTTGAAATCTCGACTGTCAACTAGTGGTCGCAACTAGCACCAATTTTGAAAAATGGTAGATTATACTGTATTTATAGTCTGCGTAAACACGTAGGTAGGTAATAATGAATGTTCTACGATCCATATTGTAACCATTTACACATTTTTGCATTCATAGCACTTTGAATGGATTTTTTTTTGAATGCACGTCCCAACATTGTTTTTGATTTTTCTCCCTGAACGTTCGCAGACGACCACAAAGTTGAAACGCAGCATTTGCGATGTGCATCGATCATGCGCCAAATTTATGAAAAATTGCTTCCGCTCAAAACCGTTATCAATGGTTCGCTTCAGACAATACATTTTGTCCAGTGACGAGTATATTTACTTTTGCAGACAAATGAAATTGAATGGATGGGTATTTCTTCAGTCGCGATGGTGGGAGATAAGACAAAAATGTTTGAAACCTAAATGAACTTTCAGCATTCAAACACAATTTATAGAAATTCCGATACCGATGCTGTTTGACGATATTGAGAACAATAAAGTGCAGTATTCATATACACCACCCCCCCCCCCAACGTCAAACTAATCCGTGTAGCGGCCCCGAGCAAAATCGGAATGATTACGTGCACAACTAATTCTAATTCTTATTGCCAGCGGAAGTGCATTTGAGCACAGCCGCATAAATACAAGTATTTATGTACGCAGAATACATATGGAAACACACTATGTACACACTAATATAAGAAAACTATAGGCAGGTCCAGCCGCGCCGAGCGCACACTTCTCGGCCACGGCCGCCGCGCCGCAGACCGGCCGCCAACCGAACTTTGCGATTGCCGCATCGCGCCAGGGGCCGGATTTAATCAGCCTGAAGTGTTTCTTGCGGGCAAGGGCAACCAAGTGTATTGTATTTTTTGCGTGGGTAAATTTAGAGACTACCAAGCCGCTCAGGGGGCTATCCCAGACCCTGTGAAATGTCAAGTGTCATGCAAAGTGTCAAAAGTCATGTAAAATGCCCGGTAAAATGGCAAAAGCATTTGCTATTTTACTGGCCATTTTCCATGACTTTTGACACTTTGCAAGACATTTGACATTTTACATGGCATTTGACAGGGTCTGGGAATGGCAACAGAAAAAAACATGCATCATACTGCTCGAATAAACTCGTCGGGCTACGTAGACCAGAACTATTACTCTCTTATAAAAGAGGCGTTTCTGCCGCCGGCCCGTTAAACGAAGTCGGACAACTGCCACCGCGGCGCGGCGACAAACGCGCGTCGGCACCGCGCCGTCATATGTAACACGAGGAATTTGCGGAAAATAGCGCACCCGGTCGAACTTGCGGTTTTTTCAACCATATTGAAAAAACGGCGAACATTTGTTTTAGAGATGAAAATTGAAAACTGTGTCACCCCGTTGCCGACTGCGATTAGTGAACTATGGAGTGTTTCAAGTGCACTTCGAGCAAACGTGTTTTCGATTTAGATGAACGCGATTTTTTATATATTTACAACAGTGCAGTTTCAATTTTTCTCTCACGATTTTGCTTCATAATCGCAATTTCCCAATGCCTACTGATAACCAGTGTATACAATAATGGGTTAACTTTTCTTGTGATGGGACACAATGACTTCCCCACAACACGGGCACATGCAAAGTGATCAATGTGCGCATGCGGCGTAAAAAATTGTGGAAATTCTGCCCTATAACGAAAGTCACTTGAAAAAACATTTTCCCAATGCCGAAACCCATTTTACAACAATTTTCGAAGGCGATGCGCCCCTGCTTGCAGCGAATATATGGCACGGTCGAACAGCGAAATTCAATGTATTCGCCATGCGCACCACAGTTGTTAAAATGTATTTACATTTACTCGAAAAATACATATACTCGAGTACTGGGTAAATACATTTACAGATACTTTTGAAAAAGTACCTGTACTCACCTGTATGCGTACTTTTGAAAAGTACACGTGTACAGAAATTTCAATTTACATTTTTGTTGATAAAATAAAGAAACCTTGAAGAAAGCATATCACTCTCCTATAGTAATTACTAAATAATCATAAAATGACATCCGTTATGTCTTCCACTGCTTTCACACGTATAAGGTAGTTGCTTTTTCATTTTACATGAAAAAGTACTCGCTGTCATGAGTGCAGGTAATAAAGGTTTTTTTACATATTACATGAAAAAAGTTCGATAAAGATAAATTTAACAACTCTGATGCGCACAATGCAATGTGTGACACATGGCGGCATGTGGCATGATGTAGCGTTGCCACGCCCCTGTAGAAAAACGTGGTGTGATTTTTTGAATCAGATTCGACACTGAAAGATTTTTCATCAAAGTCATATGTTAAAATGTAGAACTTGGTCGGTCTAAAAAGATACAAGGCAATATACGAATGGATATGTCACCGTCATAGTTGACAAACTGTAGCTAGCAGTTAACTGACAAGTACTTTTTAACGCGTTTGAGCTCAAGCATGTATAATTGCTGTCGCCAGAGGCTACATTGTGAGATTCTAAAATTACAACCCCCCGTTAACTCAACAACATGCTCGACCTTACGAAGACACATTGAAAAAAGAATTCTCCAGTTAATCGCCAGTTTCACTACACTGGCGGTCAACTATTTAGTGTAAGTAGCGCCATTCTAGTAATAATTGTGATCGTTACTAAAATTGCCGTGGCAATCGCTGAATATGGATCGACACTTTCTAACACAAATATTATATTCATATGTATGCCAAAGTGCCAAAAAATTGTTTGGACCATTATTATCTTGATACGGCGATCATGACACCAAGTACGAACATCCGTGCACGCGAGCATAATTTCCCATTTCATTTATCACAATGAATTATAGTTTGCCTTGCTCCAAAGGAATTTTGTTGTCGCGCGCGCGTCTGATAATGCAGGGCAGGCGCACAAAAAGAAACTGAAATAGATTCGAATTTCGAATCATGCATCATTTGCCGCCCTGAATGGAGCACTTATCGTATCTGATTTCTCCATTGTGGGGCGCATGAAATTGAGCGATTCCAACAATAAAAAATGTAGACGCACGCAGCCCAGACCAACCTGCGCTTTGATAGCGGCGGCTCGATCGAAATCGGCGCGCAGCAGAATGGCGAAGTCGCTCACTTCGTGCGGGATCTCGTGCAGCAAGATTGCCAGCGTTGTGAGCGCGCCGAACTGCGAAAAAATGACATTTTGCACAAAATAACAACAACAACGGAATGTAGCCCATTTGAATAGCCACAAAAGTAACTTTTAAACAATGGAATATTCAATTCACAATTTGGGTAATTAAATGATTGAAAATAAACAGTAACCTTGACACTAATTAGGAAACTGCCAGCGACAGCCAAGCCATGGGTGAAATTGTCAATGAAATTAGCCACCAAGTTCATCATAGCGGCAATCTGAATGTGAATGAATCATGTACGGGCTGCAATCACACGGCGACCGATTTCTGTGGGCAACCAAAAGTGAAACCAACCCTGTGCTGGCACTCCTCCGTCTTCGCGCAACACTTCTCAACCAGGAAGCATAGCAGCACCCCGAAAATGCAGCACAAGCCCACCGTGTTCAAATCTGTATACAAAAAAGTGTCGCACAAAGAGTGGAAAAACACAATCAGACAAAGTAAGTGACAGCCTTACCACAATCGTCCGATGACCAGGTTTCTGGCAAAATGTGTAAAAACACGTCGCCCAACAAGCTGCCCACGGCGAAGCCCAACAGGTATTTCAATCGGCGTTGACCACCTGCAATGAACGCACAGTGTAACGCACGGAAAAACAACAGGTACATATTCCGCATATGGGGAAGTAAAAAAACATTTTCTAGTTAAAATGAAGTAAAATGCGAAGTGACAAGTGAAATGAGAGGTAAAAGTTCAAAGTTAAGTAAAATGAGAAGTGACAAGTAAAATGATATCTTCAACGTTTACTTGGTGAAATTTTCCACTTCTGACACCCAAAATAGCCTTCCACACCCTCACTAACCGGGCGAGTGCAGCGCTGCACTAGTGTCAGCGGGCAAGAACAGGGCGGGGATCACGCCGCACAGCACCACGGCGATGCAGCCCACGGCGGAGCCGAACGCCGCCTGCTTCGTGTGCGTCGACGTGTCGCCCACTACCTCGACCACGTCGTTCACCTGGGTTGGTGGAAGTGGGGTGGGGTGGGAGATGACGGTAGTTGAGAAGTGGGGAACCGATTTTGATGTGAGAAGTTAAATGAAAACGAAATTTGAAGGTGAAAGTGAACAGAAATTTCTTCCAAACCGTTTTGTTTACGTCTCCACTAGCGAAATCGGTACCTGGGCTACGCGATTAAGCCTGCTCACACAAATTCATCATTGAAATGATCCTTTTCAGAATGGATGCGAATAGTAGAAGACCCTGGATTGTAGAAAACAAACCGTCTTAACAACGGCATCGAATCCATGCTCCACGGGCCTCCATGGGTAGTCTCTGGGCGGCGGCACAACATGACTGTCGGTGGGCACGTCTGCGAGCAGCTGCGACCTTAACTGGGCGTCGTCGAGCAGCCGGCCGCCGGCCAGCCCCGTCTCCGGCGCCACATCGCCCACCGGGCCGGCGGGCAGCGCCCATTGCGCGCAGCCCTGGGGGCAGTCCCGGACCCTGTAAAGTGGCCTGTAAAATGTCAAATGTCATGCAAAGTGTCAAAAGTCACGTAAAATGCCCCGCAAAATGGCTACCGAGTTGCCATTTTGCTGGGCATTTTAAGTGACTTTTGACACTTTGCATGACATTTGACATTTTACAGGGCATTTTACGGGGTCTGGGACTGGCACCAGCTGCACGAAGCACAGCAGCAACCCGACGCTGGTGCTCCACATGGTGCCGATCGACGGTGTGATGTGATCGGAGAAAATGTGCGCCACACCTCGTTTCACATGCCCAATGAATACAATGTGAAAATGCGCGGCGGCGCGACGTTGTGGAGTTATTATTCTGGCTTCGCTTGGCTTCTGTTGAATACCGTATGTGCGGCCTATAGCAATTGTGTGGTGCGGCCTATAGCATTCTGTCTGTTTTACGTATTCACATGTGAGGGGTCGGCGCGGTGTTCATCAAAGGCGTGCAATATCACCAGTAAATAGCCACATGCGACATGAACTTGCGTGTGATGGCGGACGAACTTCAATGTGAACTTGAGTCGGTGCATCTGTTTACATCAGATTTACACTCTGCATAGAGATTGATGTTAATAATTACCATTGAAAGTTGTTCATTTAAAATTGAAGGACAAATAAATTGAAAAAGACGTCAAAATTTGATTGTGATTGTGCAGAAAACATTAATTAGTCAAGGGTGTCAATAATAACTGTGTGAATTTTAGCCGCTCAGAATTCCCATAAAAATCGGAGTTTGATTCCTAAATTGTGCATTTTTAAATTTGTTTTATAAAATACTCTTCTACGAGACCAATTTACTTTTACGGCTGGATTATCACCCATAATCCCACGCCCACACTGTGTCGGCGACCTCAAAGCCATTACATCACAATGTAAAAACTATTGCTGAAAAGAAACAGCTGTGCCACACGCAAGTTCATCGCGCATGCTCCTATTTATTGGCGCGTGCAGGGGTTGGTTTTTTCGACGATTGCAAACGTAAATGCATCGAGCGACGCGCGTCTGCCAAACAGACGCGCGTCATTGTCAGATTACTGTAGAATAATAAGTACACTGAACCGGCGGCGCCACCTTTTCACTCAAACGAGTTCGTGCGCGAAGGATCCAGTGAGGCCATTACTTTTGTGCACGTCATCGATGCGTTAAGAGAAATAACCTAAGTAACCAGAATGTTATGTTTTGCGTAAGAAATGGATACGACGGTACAGTTTCAAACGTTATTTTTACGTAAAATACCTATTATGGAAACTGTTCGGTTCATCCTGGTTTTTGTGCTGCATCAATCACGTGACTTTATTTTTGTTTTAACGTATATCGGCATTCGTTTTTTGTCGGGTATGATATTTCTATGAATGCACAATGGAACGGACCAAAATTTTTTACTCAGCGTGAAATTAAGATACACTAAATCCTCGAATAAAACCCACGTTGAATAACACCCCTTGAATAACAGCCCTTGAATAACGCCCCTTGAATAACACCGCCTTGAATAAAACGCCCTTGAAAAAAACCCATTGAATAACTCCCCTGTCCCGTTGGCCGGATGAGGATAAAATAACTCCCCCCTGTGGTGGGTGGAAAACATGCTGCAAAAATTAAAAAACACGATCGATCTAGTCACACAGACCAGAAAAAGCTATGTATGGGGAGCTGATTCATCGAATGCAAATGCAGTGCAGTTTGTGAAACGAAAAATACGAGAATGTTAACCTACCGCAGTGGCATTCGTATTTATGTACGATGAATAAAATCCAAGTTGTCCTGAAACTTCCGAGGAACAAATAACTCCAGCCCTTGAACTCCCCTTGAATGACTTCCCTTGAACTACTCCCCTTGAATAACTCCCGCAGTGAACAACTCCCCCTTGAACAACCCCCTCAAAAACTCTCACGGAAACATAACTTTGCTCGGGTCTTATTCGAGGTTTGCGGTAACTTCATGTCAGATTTATCTACATATAAATATACATAACGTATTTTATTTATTTGATGTCTTGAATGGTGCAAAAATATATTTTCTTCCAAGGACGTAGTAGGGGGTGTGATTGGGGGTTGTGTTACCCCAAACCCAAACGCTCCAGCTACCGTGTATTTCTTCTAATAGAAGGGAGTTCTCCAATAGAAATGCGGGTAAAGAATTTTACGAAATACCTATATATTCACACATTTTGAGCTATTTCTCACATATTTTTAGCGATTTTCCTCCTTTTTCTGCCGTCTACATATTGAAAAATCCATCAGGTATATGAAACCATTAAACCGCCACACAAACCACAGAAAGTTTTTTACAGCTTTCCCTCGGGGGTGGGAGGGATCCGAATCCTGCAAAGAACCAAATCTAAATACAAGACCCCGTTTTGCTCCACTTTCTGTTTCCACTATACCGTATTTCATCGAAATATCCCCAGGGTTTTTTTAGAGTGAGAATTTCGAGGGGGGGTATTTCGAGGAAATACGATACTTTCTTTTAACTGGAGAAAGAGATCATTAGACCTTGAGCCCTGAGAAAGCCTTGAGATGTCATTCGACCGAATTAACGATGGCAATGTTACGGCCGCGTAGTTGCGGTCGTTGAGATTCGCTTGGTGGGGGTTTGTTAATTAGACGGCGGCCCAAATAACACTCTTTAAAGTGGTCGAGCAAGTGCCAAGTGAAAAAGTAGCCAAATCCAACTTTCCATTGTCTTCGGGCGCGTTTATTTAGCGATTTCCGTTGACAAATAGATAGAAAATTGGGGGCGAAAATAGGTAGATTTAAGAGAAAAAAGTAGCGAGTCAAAACGTGGAAAACAATGACTGCCAGCCGATTCAAAATATCGGCTGGACACAGTAAAATATCAGGGGGCACTTACTCAACCCATATAGAAAAACGGCAGCGACAGAATGTCTGCTAGGCGCAAGAGTACATAGTGAATACACGCCATACATAACAATGAAAAACGGAACACCTAAAACGGCACGCGTGAACGGTTCCGCCGAATATGAGTACATAATGCATACGCAGAATACATAGGCACATGAAAATGCAACAGCGCTGCGCGGGGGGGAATACCTAGGCAATGGCGCAACACAAAACTTGTTGTAGTTTGAAAATTCAAGTCTACCATAAGAAAATGAATGTAAATATGCCTACAATATGATGGCATAACAGCCCCTCCCATGACAACAGTTACACTACCTACAAAAGAAACACTAGTGGAACTGGAAGTCAGATAAAAGCTTACATAAAAGCTACAAAAATTTCAACCACATAAAATTCAGTGGAACTTCTAAGTTACCCAACTGTAACAGCAAGCATTCAAATTAAAAGCATAATCCAGAATCACAAATGGATCAGATTGCAGTGTAATTATAAAAAAAACAATTTGAAGTGTACATTTCACAATGGACAGTGTTTCGAAATTGACAAAGCTACGCCCTAAAATCATGCTAGCTCTGCTTAGCCTGGATTCCACTGGGTGCTGGAGCTAAGCCTTGCCTTGTGCTTGCGGCGCATGCAGGGCTCGCCCCGAGGGTTGGTCACCAGTTGACCATCGGATTTTCCAGGGTTCACCAACATGAACTCGACATGTGGTGAAACGCGTTTGGCAGAATTGTAAAAACATTTGGTGGCAGACTTTTTACGTGGGGGCCTGCCATAGACCTTGCTGCCCTTGGCGCGTGGCAGTGTAGCGGGCTTCGACGAGTGTGATTTCCGAATGCCAGTAATTGGCGCCAATTCACGATGTGATAGTTTAGTGACCACCGTTTGTGTTAGCATTTCCCCCTTAGTCGGAGATTGGCAGGCGCTAATCGATTCACCCATGGCTTTGGGCACGAAATTGGCCTCGAGTCGCTGGAGCTCAGAGATAGCCGTGCAATTCATTTTGAGTGTGCCATAGAGTGCCTCATGGCCAAATAAAAGTGGGCTCGATGTGCGCGGGAAGTGTGGTTTCCGTTTAACCACAGCCCAGATGTCTGCCGATTGCTGTTGTCCACCAGGTGTGGTATGCAGCAAATGCATTTTGTAGAGCGCCAGGTGATGCCCCGGGATTGGCTTGCCGGCAGTCCCCAAAGCTGAATCAGGGTATGACCGGTACTTTGCCTTCTCCATGCTGGCATTGCACTGTGCGCGTTTCCAAACATCCTCGAGCAGGTGCTCCTCAATGATGATCCCCTCCTCACAGCCACTATCGAGTGTGCCTGTGAGCGTGCAGCCCATGAAATCCACTTGAGCCAGCGGACGATCACAATGGGGGTGTCGCACGCTTGCTGGGCTCATGGGGCAACCCATCTGCTTGTGAGCTGCATAGCCGCTAGGGAACCATGTTTCAAAATCATCAGGCTCGGACTCGGAATCGGATGACAAATTAGAAACCTTTTTAGTCAATTTAGTAGTCGGATTATTGGTAGGTTCATTATTAGATTCCGGAGCACTGTAGATGTGCTCGTCCAATTTCAGATTGAGTTTGTTGCACTCAATGCGCATATTCTCCTGAGCAGTGTGCTCAGTCTTGCCGGACTTTTGCAGGAAGTCTCGGGCCCGTTCCGCCCGATCCAGTCGATAGGCAGGAGAATCGGGATTCAAATAACATTTTGCTGGCTCATGCGGCATGGGGGCATGATGCATAAAGTAGGTGCACCATGGACCCTGATGTGTAGTTGGGTCAAATTTAGACTGCCGATCCCAGCCATTGTTTCGACCACCAGATTGGCCCGAGGCATTTCTGGATGCAGCCACAGCTGGTGGAGCATTGGTCCATCCAGCATTTCCACCCTTCGACGGATTCAGTGCACGATTAGCATTACGCTGCTCATTTTGTTCAGCCCGATAATGCAGATTTTCCTCGCGCGTGATGTCGAGGCGTCCAACGACATCCGCCAGTTTGATCTGACCATCTTGCCATTTCTCGCGCCACGGATACCAAAGAGACATTGGCAGCATTCCTCCAATCTCAAGGAACAATTTATCGCCAATCATTTTCTCGCGCTGTGAGTCGTCAATCTGCTCACTAATATAGTGGAATGTGCTGCACAATCTGCTGTACAGGGTGGCCACAGAATCAGTTGATTTAGCAGAAATTCGGTACCACTCGGCGACGGAATGCGCCTTGCGGTCCACCCGAAAAACACGAGCCAACTTGTCGAGAACATATAGCACAGTGTTGCGCTTGTCCAGGCGAATAGAAATGTAGTGCGCCTGCGCGCTTCCCTTCAAACATTGCTGGAAAACATTGGTCCAGAACAAATGTTGATATGGTGGGGGAACGTTCAGAGCCTGTAGCGCCACATTGTGAAGCCAAAATTTAAAGGGCCCCGATGGCGCGCTCGAATCCCCATTGAATGGTGTCTGCTTGCTAGCGACAGTGGCTACGTGGCCGCCACTCATGCGATCACTGGATGAAATTTGCGCCAGTGCATCCACGAGTGACGGAAAACCATCGGCCGGTGCCATGACGTATTTGTCAACGTAGGCGGCAATTTGGCCGATCAAACCGCCAGGCGATGATGACACAGCCTGCAACCTAGCTTCGGTTGAATCAAGTGGCTGGTTAGTAGATGTAGTAGAGGGAGTCCTCAATGGACAATGATTGTTTGCGCCAGGTGCCAGTATAGATTGCGAACCTGTAGGCGCATTTTGGACTGGTACCGTATGTGCCGGCACCGCTTGTGAAGCCAATTGTTGGGCGATTGCAGCCGGGAGTTGTTGGATAGCTGACAAAAGATCTACCATTGTCAGTGCTGCAGCCGGCTGGGCAGCGGCGACACCTTGAGGCGGTGTGGGGTCGTCCCCAATGCCTCTGGGCGGTACTTGATCTTCAAGGTCAAGCACCAATTCCAATGTGGTATTTGGGTCAGTGAAATACAGGTCCATGCACCGCCATACATGCCGAACAAGTGGCACAGTTCCGAGGCGGGGCGGATCACTAATTGTAGGCCAATCATCGCCATCAATTTGAAACTGCAAGAGAACATTTAGCAAATGCAGCAATTTCTGCCGTTCAGTGCGCTCGACCCATAATTCGACGACCGGCTCCAGTTCCGCTCGCGTATATTGCGACATGGTGGAAAATGTGTAATGTCACTAAGGCTGCACAAGCACAATTCAGTGCTAAGATGGTGCAGGAGTGGCCAAACACAGGCGGAAAAAACGGTCCGCACGGCGCCAGCAGCGCGATACAAATCCACAGGCCCCAGTGGCTCAGCGGAAAGCAAATGTCCCTGGTCAGCCCCAGTGGCTGATCGGGTTGACGCGTGTCGCAGCGCCTCACTGGGCAGTCGCTGGCCCCAGTGGCACAGCGACAGCAAAAAACGTTGGATTTGATCAGCCCGTGGCTGATCGAGTTGGAAAACCGGCGCGAAGCGTCACCTCTATGTCGCTAGCCCCAGTGGCAAAGCGACACTAAAAAACAATTTCGATCAGCCCCAGTGGCTGATCGAAGCGAGCGCTTGGCCGCGCAGCCCCAGTGGCTGATAAGCGGCCGGCCCAGCGGGTGTGTCGCGGCGCCGCGTCGAGGTGCGTCGCGGCCTGTAGAAAAAATGTCGCTGGCCCCAGTGGCTCAGCGACAGTGAAAAACGGCAATTTCTGGTCAGCCGCCGCGGCTGATCAGAGTAAAAAAAAAAAACGACGCGGTGTCTCCTCGCTACGTCGCTGGCCCGCGGAGACAAAAACGCACTTCCCAGTCAGCCCCAGTGGCTGATCGGGAGCGACGGAAGTGGCGCGGCCACGCGTCGTTGGATCGTTGCTGGCCCCAGTGGCACAGCGACGCGAAAAATCAGTTCCGATCAGCCCCAGTGGCTGATCGGACCCCGGAAAAGTTGCGGCCAGGCGATCAGGAGCCTGGGGTCAAAAAATCTGGGAGCGAAATGAATCGCTCCCAGTACAGTCACCATGTTACGGCCGCGTAGTTGCGGTCGTTGAGATTCGCTTGGTGGGGGTTTGTTAATTAGACGGCGGCCCAAATAACACTCTTTAAAGTGGTCGAGCAAGTGCCAAGTGAAAAAGTAGCCAAATCCAACTTTCCATTGTCTTCGGGCGCGTTTATTTAGCGATTTCCGTTGACAAATAGATAGAAAATTGGGGGCGAAAATAGGTAGATTTAAGAGAAAAAAGTAGCGAGTCAAAACGTGGAAAACAATGACTGCCAGCCGATTCAAAATATCGGCTGGACACAGTAAAATATCAGGGGGCACTTACTCAACCCATATAGAAAAACGGCAGCGACAGAATGTCTGCTAGGCGCAAGAGTACATAGTGAATACGCGCCATACATAACAATGAAAAACGGAACACCTAAAACGGCACGCGTGAACGGTTCCGCCGAATATGAGTACATAATGCATACGCAGAATACATAGGCACATGAAAATGCAACAGCGCTGCGCGGGGGGGAATACCTAGGCAATGGCGCAACACAAAACTTGTTGTAGTTTGAAAATTCAAATCTACCATAAGAAAATGAATGTAAATATGCCTACAATATGATGGCATAACAGCAAACCCTCTGGAATAAGTGTTTAAAATTTGTGTTTTTTTCTTTCGATGACCTTTTTTGTTTACCATCGTTCGGCAGAATAAATTTTGCTGCGCGTATACATTGCTTAATGGAATCGTTACGAACTGAATATGCAAAATCGAAACTGTGAAAAAATCCATTTCACTATACAACAGCCCGGCCCCGGACCCATTAGATTGTTGTTTGTACCCATGCTTTGTGTGTGATTACGGTAGTCTGGTAATGTAAAAAGCATGGCGCTTTTTTACACTTTTAAAAAGGGCGCCACGGAATGATTTATGAAGTGATTATCTTCATTTTGCCACTGAAGCTGTTATTTCAAATGCGCAGTCGTCTTAGCAGACATTTTTAAACAAACCAAGTAAAAAGAAAGTATCTAGTCCGTTCTGTAATTATCGAAATTGGAGAGCTAACGGCTGGATGAGTGAAAGCCAAAGTTATGCACTTTATGTTACCCTAAAATTTGATGCAAATTTTCAATCAGATATCTTGTATAGAACTGATGAAACGGTAAAAATAGTCCCAAATAGCATCATACGAATCAATAATGGACGCAACAGCACAACCAATTCAAGTGATGCTCCCAGAGGAGACTTACAACATTGTTCATTGCCATTGTTGTTGCATGAAATGTTGTTTTTGCACATTCAGGGACAAAGAGCACTGCGAAATATTTTCGGCACAAACAAGGTACAATTGTACACATATTGCACTTTTGTATGTCCATCCTAAAGATCAGAATACATAATTTCTCATAGGTATTTGTTTTTCACAAATTTTCTCATTTCATACTATTTATCATGGGTAATGCAGAGACATGAAAAACAAGCACAGCTTAAGTAAGGATCCATCAAAAATAGGTAGATCAAGATGGTGAATGAATAAATATGTTGAAAAATCACTGTTTGTATCCAGGGTCCTGACGGGGCGGCCTGGGACACACAGGGCATCCACCATCCTTGCCCGGGAGCCCATTGGTCCCGTTCTGTCCATCGGCACCCGGTTTGCCTGGGTAGCCCTCGGTGCCGGGGTCTCCAGGGGGGCCGGGGGGTCCGTTCACTTGACGGCCAGGTACGCCGGGTGGGCCCTGCTCGCCCACTTGACCCGGCTTTCCCGGCTTGCCCTTGGGTCCTGGTGGGCCGGGCACCTGGCGCACATTGCCAGGGTCTCCCTGTGGTCCCGGTGGACCATCATTGCCTGGTTTGCCGTATTTGCCCTGAAGATTGAGGGTGATTTTGTTGCATTGTAAAATGTAGCATTTCAAGCAGATCCGCTGTTCCATACCACATTGCCAATGATGCCACGTTGACCAGGTTTGCCATCCTGGCCTGGGTATCCTGGCTTTCCATTTGGTCCTGCATTTGAGTAAGGAAATACCAATAAGTGACAATTTATTTGACAATCAATTGCAGAATTGTTGACGACAGTACAGTATTTTTCAATGTTTTAAAAAGTGCATTTTTAAACTGAAAGATAGAAAAACATCTAAAACTTCAACTGACAAAATACTGAAAAACGAAAGCATTTTTCAAAGAAAACTGATCTTGCCAGAATCAATTGGTTGTGCATATGAAAACGCTGGCTTACCTTGAGGTCCCTTGTCTCCCGGGTACCCGAAAAGGCCAGCCGGGCCGGGGGGACAGATGAAGCACGGCTCTTTGGGCTCCTTTGGCTTGATCACGATGCCGTCCCTCCCGTTGATGCCGTCCTTGCCCGGCTTGCCGTCGAGCCCGGGCACCCCGTCGTCGCCGGGGGGGCCCGACAGCCCGACGCCGCCCTGCTGACACGTGCAGCACGTCTCGCCGCCGCCTGAGCAAGATCACTGATCGACGATCATTTCGCAGTTTTGTCTGAATGTTTCACGGTGGAGTGCAGTGACTGGATTCCATTTGAACGTATGTATCCAAATCTGCCGCTATTTCGCAATTCAAATTGCAAAAAAATAAAAAAGTGGACGACGAAAGTGGCTGGACCGTTTCCGCCATTGACGCCATTGCCGCCGTTGTATCCCTGCGACCTGGCCTGTCTGCCGAACTGGAACTGGCGCTTGTATCTGCCGGTCGAGGTGGACTGCACGTCTGCGCCGTCGGCCAGCGCGTTCACTTCCACCCACATGTCGTGCGAACGGCCCTGCCAATTGGCTAGGTGTGTGTGTTGTGAAAAACGAATTCATTTTAAGGCTCTTTTATTGTCAGAAAAGGTCGGGGGTCATGTTTCTGGGGTCGAATTAGTGACGGTACGGTATTGTTTGCAATATTGGTTCTGATTTCACCCGTTGTGAAAGTTTGGGAATTTTGTTCTGCAAGTTTCAATTTGGTAATTAGTAAATTGAAAATTATTTTTACCGCCATTTTTCGCCAAAATTTTTATCAGACGAAATGGTTTCCCCATTCAAACATTGGGTCAACTTGACAAAGTAATTTTCAATCGTTTCGAGTGCTGAATGGCGAAGATCAGTCTGGAACTGATCAAGATATTTACACAGTAAAAAGTTATCAAAAAGTTTCGATGCTTGCGTTAAAAAACATTAAAAAAAACCCTGACCATCCATAGTTCACGAATTACGAATTGCTTGAATAGGAAGACAGAAAATCTAGTCGTTTAGAAATAACACATTTTCGACCGACTGTTACCCACCAAGCAGAAGTCCGTCTCGCCGGCGAGGTGCGTGTGCAGCGTCTGCACGTAGCCGTACAGCATGGGCAGGGCGATCACGGCGGCAATAATCGACGCGGTGCTCACGGCCACGGCGACCAGGGCGAAGCGGCGCGCCGCCGCCAACTCGACCAACTGCGTCTTGTCCGCCATGGTGTGTTTGCTGTCCGCCCCGCAGAATGGCACTGGGTGCGCCTGCCGCCCGCTTATATGCGCTGGGCCACGGTGCACTGCGCGGCGCGGGCACGTGTGTCCGTCCACTTTACACACGTCGGAGCTCGGAACAATGGACAGCGTCGCGTCCCGGCCACATCAAAAAAACCTACGAACTTTCTCAGGTAACGCTCGTTAGCACCGCTGCATCTTATGCGTACGCGTTTCCATGCTCGCACCGCGCTGTGCGCAAGAATTTATTACTTTATGCGCCATGCCTGTATTTGCATGTTATTTATTTTGTCGATGAAGTGTAAAGCTGGAGGGTGGAGGCGAGAAACGTACATACGTAAATACTCTACAACTTCTGTACGCTGTAAGTACACTTGCACTGTTTCAGGTGTTTTCTAGATTTTGACCCTCCAGGGGGTTGGATAAATAGCAAATCGCTCCTCCGAATGAATAGATAGCTTTAAAAAAGTGTTGTTTTTTTTTTGAGGGGGGGGGTGGGTTGCGGGGTTCGATATATAGGCTTTTTCAAGATGTAGAAGGAAGAAAGGGGAGAAAAATCGCTAAGAGTATTTAGGTGTAAAATAGCTCAAAATAGGTATACAAGAACATATTATGTCTCAAAAATCGCTCCAGATAGGTAGATAGCTGGCTGATGGGGGGGGGGGTTCAGCAGATAGTAACCAAAAAATTTGCCCCTGGGATAGATAGATAGCTGTGCGGTTGTTGTTGTTGTTTTTTTTTTGGGGGGGGGGGGTTAGTCCCCCCCCCCGATTGGAGACCCCTGCACTGTTTTGATGCCATCTTGCAGGTGGACCAATATTGTTCTTTTCATGAATCACATTGTATTTACAGTCGGAAGTGCGCATCATCGACATTAGGCAAACAATGGCTAAAGTACATAAAATCGTATGCCCCATTCATAAAATGCGTGCATCGCGGCAGCCATCGCCTATAGATGTTAATCGGTCGATAGTAATCGCTTTCACGCCGCATTACATCGCCGCTCACATGTGCACTCATTAAAAGAACTGTCGAACGTGAAAGCGCATCAATTAATTCTTCAGCTGAGAGAACGCCGCGTGCATCATGTACTTTGGCGTTACCGTGTTGCAAAAAGTGCGAGGGAACACCGAGCGTTGTTTCTGCCAATTTTCCATCGGAATCGTGGGAGTAGGGGAAGCATGGTGGATCAATCATCTATGATTAGCGTTCCAAAAATCTAGTAAGATTTGTATATATTTTTTAATATAAGAAAATATACAAAATATTATATTTAATTATATTTTGTTCAGGTTTTTCCCGATAGATTTAATTATATAAATACTCTCATTCGGGATTACATCTTAACTGTAAACTCGGCAGACATGATATTCTAAAAGTTTGATCCACTTATGTTTCCGTTCGCTGAGCGTCGACGATCCAATTTTTTGGCACTGATCCAAAAACAGATTTATCCCATTAAAAGTTTGGGCGAAAAATCCAACCAAAAACTTAATGGAAAATATCCGTTCAAAGTCAAATCAATGCATTATCAATCGTACTTAAACAGAACAAACTTGTAAAGCGAAATTTTCGTTGATTTTAGAACGTGCGAAAATTGCGTCATTTAGATTACGCATTTTATCGCGCACAATATTTTATAGTCTTTATTCTTGGCCGAATTCCAGCGAAATGACGTCATGCCGATGATTGTAGAGCAAAAAGTCTGCCGAGTATCACTTGTTTGTCGGCGTGTCCGCGTTTTTTTGCTTTGAACCGCCGAATGAAGCCGATATATTTATAAAACTTTGGGAAGAACCCATACCATTCCGCTACCCCACATTGTTATCCTCTGTATACTCGGCGGACACCACACTCCGTATGGGAAGCTACCATAACCCATCTGAATAATGAATCAAAAATTATACAGTTTTTCATCATAATTTTCGTTTCTACATGGTCGGGCTGAAAAGTTCCCGGGCAGTGCTCGCCATTCGCGCTAGGGGTAAGCTACGGTTATAAAATTTGTACACGTTAATATATCAGGTGTTTTTAGTTTTCACCCAAAATTTCGCCCCTCTAGCTCCACCCACTGCGGAACTGTGGGGGTTACAATTTCGGTCATTTTGTACTGATGTACAAATGGTGCTCTAGCGCAACGCTGCTTTAAGTTGTGATCATGAAACTTTGGCTAGTGTAAGCCACCAGTGTTGGCAATGTGCCAGCACGTACCAAAATTAGCTATGATATCATAAGCCTAGTTCATAATGCCATTACTGTCACTACTCTCACTACCAAATTCATAAATAAAATTTTGTAGGGCATAAGTATCTGTCCTCATGTGGCACTGGGTGTGAATTAACGAAAGAAGGAAAATGTGTTGTCAAATGAAATTTTTATCAACTGTCCATCTATACGAGTCCCCACAAAGTTCCAAACCCTGTAGAGCTTGAATACAAAGGGCCCCATAGCCAGCCAACCCGAGCTGTATCGATTCGCCTCCGACTGCCTGTAGGCGTCAGTGAAGCCCCTCGCCTCCATCATCCTGGTGGCGGGCCAAGGGAACCCCCGCCGTGCCGCGCATCCCACCGGCGACCACTTGCGCTCGTGCTCGGTCAGCTTGAAGTGCGTGTCCAGGGGGCAGTCCCAGACCCTGTGAAAAATCTTGTAAAGTGTAAAACACCGTGTAAAATGTCATGTGTCATGTAAAAGACCATGCAAAGTGTCACGTGTATCCACATTTAATTGTATCGTATCCAAATCTTGTTTTTTTTGGTACTAAAATCGTATTTTGGACATAAGATTTGCATATGGTACATTATGATTTGATACACGTGACACATTACATGTCATTGTACAGGGTCTTTTACATTCACCTGACCTTTTGCAGTGTTTTACATGACACCTGAAATCTTACAGGGTCTTTTACGCTTTACAGGGTCTTTTACACTTTACAGGGCATTTTACAGGGTCTGGGACTGGCACTTGGTGCGACGGCGTGTTCCAGTCGCCAGCCACTATGATCGGCATTTTGTGCAGCGCTGCGGCTTTTGTTGCTTTGTGGCTGAAGAGAGCTTTCAGCTCGGCCACGCGCCACCGCAGTTCAGATTGTCTGAGATTGTGCGAGATTCGTTATTCGTATGCAATGGTCTAGTTTACCGTATATCCTTGAATATGTCCCCCGGGGTGTTCTTCTTTCATCAGACTTTGACTGGGAAGTTATTTGAGAGGTAGTGTTATTTTTTTAGTCAGTCTGCTAACAGGACGGAGTTATTAGAGGGGGGACTTGTTCGAGGGAGTGCAGTTATTTTTTTACCCGGGCAGCTAACGAGCGAGTGAGAGTTATTCGGGGGCGAGTAGCGGGAGCGAGTTATTCGAAGGGGGATTTGTTCGAGGATATACGGTAAATAAAATAGTACTGACGACGGAACTAACAGTATGTCTAAGTTTGTCTCATTCCGGCAGAATTTGTACGGCCCGTACGGGTACGAGGACAGGTGCACGTTCCACACGAACACTGACGCGTTGCCGAACGCTAATCGGGCGCCCAAGCTGCCCTGCGCGGTTACTTTTAGTTCATAACAAATCCTTGATACAGTATTTGCTGGAATCGTTTCTTCCCCTTTATTGGTGGCCCACACACCAGTTGACACGTGTGTCAAATGGTCTGTGTCAACTCAGATTCCGGGTTCAGGTGTCGCAGAGCTATCTCAAATGAACATGCGGCATTGTTGAAAAATAAATGTTAAAGCAAATACAGTATTTCTTCTAATAGAAGAGCGCCGTTCTGTTTTTTTGTCAACTTTTTTACCTGCCGTTCTATTGGAGGCTGCTGCTCTATTTTTTTTCACCAGTTTTTTCACAGATTTCTCATTTCAACAGAGCCTTATATTTTACTGAAGCTTGAGCAATATTTTAATATCAGGGCATCAATTTGAAATTGAATGCCTTTTTGAATACTTTGAACGTTCTGACGTTCCATTTTTTTGTGTTTTGGCACAGTCCCGACATAATTTCTATCTGCGTTCTATTGAAGGTGCTGTTCAATTGGAGGCTGCCGTTCTATTGTTTTCGTGACTGCAAGAATGTGCCAAAACCTGCCGTTCTATTGGAGGTGTCGTTATATTGGAGGTATGCCATTCTAAACACCTTCCCGGACAAGTTCACCACCCAATTTTTTATTTTACTTCAGATGTAATATCTCCTTCTATGGGGGTGTTATAAAGCTGAAACTTTGAATATATAAAGTTGTAACACCCCCTTACTCTGCTTCAATGGGGGGAGGTGGGGCGACTCACTGCAGGGTGGGTTGCCCTATACGTAACAATTTTTTTAGGGATTTTTGCTGTCCCAAACAAGTTCACCACCCACTTGATTAGCTACACTTCGAGAGTCATATCTCCAGCTGTGAGGCTGGTATGACGCTGAAATTTGGGGGATGTCCTGCCAACAACCCCCCTTACAAAACACCAGTGGCGCTGCCTGCCAGCGACCCACTACAGTATGCATTGCTGCATGTACAGTTGTTCATTTTTTTCAAAACAACCCAAGCGTCCCAAACAAGTTTGCCATCAAACTGCATTATAAAAAATGTTGTGAGAACATACCTGGTATAAAATTGAGTCAGTTTTGAACCCTAATTCTGCTCATTAAGAATTTTTCAGTAGGGCACCCATCCTGTCCCATAAACAGCAGGCCGAAAATTTGACTTTAAACCAATTTTTTGTTTCACACTTAAAAAGTTGGTTTACAAAGTTCATTAGGGTAGGGTCCAATGTTCAAAGTTACGTAAACAACATGACCTCTAAAATGCCTCCATAAGGAAATTTATTTGGGGTGAAAATTATGGTGTCATAATGACATCATCACAGGAACAAAATTTGACAAAATTTCCATTTTTTCATTCACCCCAAATAAATTTCCTTATGCAGGCATTTTAGAGGTTATGTTGTTTACATAACTTTGAACCTTAAACCCTTCCCTAGTGAACTTTGTAAACCAACTTTTTAAGTGTGAAACAAAAAATTGGTTTAAAGTGAAATTTTCAGTCTGCTGTTTATGGGACGGGGTGGGTGCCCTACTGAAAAAAGTTTAATGAGCAGAACTAGGGTTCAAATTTTATTCAATTTTATATCAGGTACATTCTCACAACATTTTTTACAGTGCAGACGGATGGCAAACTTGTTTGGGAGACTTAGGTTGTTTTTAAAAAATGAACAACTTTATATGCGGCGACCCATGCTGTAGTGGGTCGTCGGCGGCCACCCACTGGTGTATTGTGAGGGGGGTTGTTTGCAAGACATCCCCCAAATTTCAGCTTTCTATCGCCCACACAGCTGGAGATATAGCCCTCGTAGTGTAGCCAATCAAGTGAGTGGTGAACTTGTTTGGGACACCGAAAAAGCCAAAAAAATGTTTGCATGTAGGGCGATCCACTCTGTAGTGAGTCGCCGCACCTCCCCCATTAATACGGAGTAGCGGAGTGTTAGGACTATATACCAAGCAAATATTAGCTTTATAAGGTTCCCATAGCCAGAGATATTGCATCTGAAGTGAAATAAAAAAATGGGTGGTGAACTTGTCCGGGAAGGTGTTTATTAGAAGAAATACGGTAAATGTTAAAGTGGATTGGAACTGGAAGATCGCTCTGAGCCGAAATTTGAGTTGACACAGACCAGTTGAGACACGTGTGTCAACTAGTGTGCGGGCCACAAATAATTCCCCCCGTGAAACTAGTTAGAAAAAATAATTTCCCCTAGAATAATTCCCCCTCAAAAATGCTGACGTAAAAATTATTCCCTCTTGAATAGTACCCCTAAGAAATCCGACGAACCCTCCCCCCCCGAATAGTTCGCCCTGAAAAGGCTTGATGAAAAACAATTCCAGGGGGGTTTTTGACTACCTGAATATGGTGAGGACAGGGACGTAGCCAGGATTTTGGAGCGGGGGCGGATTGTATACGGAGCCCGGCGAACGGGGGGGGGGGGGGCGGCGCCCCCCTGGCTACGTCCTTGGGTGAGGATAGGGCATGAAGTTTAAGCACATTTCAGACCTCTAAGTGGCAGATAGAACAGCTGCCTATGGATGCCCTATGATAGCTGAAAAAATTATTTTTATCAGTTACAAAAGCTTGGCAATAAACCAGTGTGTTACGGTCATATACATACCGCATTTACTCGAATAATTCCCCCGCCTTGAATAATTCCCCCTTATGGCATGTGATAAAGTTTTTCCAATTGATGTATTTAAAGCATCCAATTTGAACAAAAATTGCACGTTATTTAGTATATAAAGCATATTTCATGAATACAGTTTTATGAAATGTGCTTAAAATTTTTGAAGAAATGATAGCCCACCCCCTTGAATAATTCCCCCACTCGAATAGTCCCCCCTCAAAGAAGTCTGACAAAAAATATTCCCCAGGGGGATTTTTTGAGTATATACGGTAGGTGTGTAGGTGCCAAACAGATTTAGCACTGATTACCCAGTTAGCAACGGTAAAATGAATGGTTCTACAGATTGTCATGAAAAACGAATGCTAGTATGCAGGAACTGCCCAGCGTAATGCGAGACCTAAGCTACCTCTGTAAACTACCTACATTGCGTGCCACAAATTCTCGAAAAAGTCAACTCCTTGAATAACCCATTCCTCTTGAACAACCCCCCTTCCCTTCACTTTCTGACAACACTGATGCAATTCGCACCTGTATTTGGTTGTCGGCGTGGTAGATGTTCGAAGCTATGCGCCCGTCGGTGAGCATCACCAAGCCGGTGTCGCGCTGCGCGTACGTCCAGCGCTTCTTCGTGCCTGCGAGCTTGTCGTTTTTGACCTCATTTTGTTCACAATCGACACATCCTTGATGAAATCTAACGTTTCGCGAGTCGCTGCAACAGCTGGTCGAGCACGGGCGCGGCGGACCGCTTGGCCACTTCCTGCAGCAGCAGCACGTGGTACCGGTGTTCGCCGCCGGCCGGGTCGACCATGTGCTCGAGCGCCTGGCGCAGTTTGGCTTCCGCGTGCATAGTGCGGCGGCCGGCCAGAGCCGCGTTCAATGTGACCACGCGGATGAGAGCGGGGCTGCCGCCGGCCGCGGTGGGCGGCACGCAGTAGGACGCGACTGCGACGGCGACTGCCGCCGCGCACACGCCGCGGCCCATTTTATCACGTTTTCGCGCGCTTATCCATGCTCGCGGCGCGGATGTTTTTGACAAAGCGACTTGTCGAGATCTGGGTGGACAGCTGTCTATCATCGTGGTTTGCAGTTGGGTTAGGACTATCCGCATGCGGATTCCCATTTCTGTTACATAATAGCGATGTATTTCTATTCATCGTCATACTTCTCGTTCGTCAACTTTATTGCTGAAATGACAAGAATAGACTTCCCCGACCTTGTGTATTCCATGCGCCGGCCTGCCCACGCAGTTGTATTCCACGCAGCTGCAGATATTATTTACTCAAATTGTCATGCACCTATTTAGTTGAATGCATTTTCTGAATATCACTATTGTGTATTATTGAGTGCTCGATGTTTGTGCGTTACATTACATATCTATGCTATAGTCCACCAACCGTATTTACACTTTACAATGAAATTTACCATATCCCATCTGAATGATTTCTCAACATTTTTTATTTTCTTCAATTAAAGTTGACGGGACGCCTAACTCAAATGCGTTCCAAGCTGATTTATGAGTTTTCAATGATTCGGTTGAAACTAATGTGCGCATGCACTATAGGCTGCACGTAGGGTTCAAACGGGATCCCGATCCCGATCCCGGATCCCGTGAAATTACGGGATTTACCAGTCCCGATCCCGATCCCGAAACCCCAATCCCGATCCCGATCCCGATCCCGAAATCTCAAAAATACCAATCCCGATCCCGATCCCGATCCCGAAAGTTTTCAAATCCCGATCCCGATCCCGAGAAACTCCCAAGTCCGGGATCCCGATCCCGGAAAAATTAGTGGAAATTATCAGAAGTGAAATAATGACGTTATTGCATGCAAAAAAACTGGATGCAAACCCCCAGCGTCAATTTTATGCCACTTTTCTGGCATCCAACAGTGTTTTGAGACCTTTATGAACAACTGTGAATGCCAGAAAAATGGCCAAAATATCTATCCCTAGAACCCAATCCCGATCCCGGAAAAATGCCTATCCCAATCCCGATCCCGATCCCGTGACCCCAATCCCGGCCAATCCCGATCCCGATCCCGATCCCGAAATCTCAAAAAACCAATCCCGATCCCGATCCCGATCCCGAAACCCCAATCCCGATCCCGATCCCGATCCCGAAATCTCAAAATGTGAATCCCGATCCCGATCCCGATCCCGAAAAGTCAATCCCGTTTGAACCCTAGCTGCACGCACACTGAATGTGTAAACCGGCTTCGGTGTCAACTGGGTTGTAGTTCAATCTGATAAAAAATGGCTAAAGCCAACAAAAAGTGGACACTGCACCTAACCATGTGTATGCTTTTGAATGCACAAAAGTAATATATCATATACCATGCCATTTTCTGATTGAGCTATCAAAAGATGTACACAAATGCTAATAATATAGGCTATCAACACAGCAAACTGCATCACAAGAAACAATTTCATCAAACTTTTGCATGGCAGCGTGAGCTGTGTCAAAGTGCTGCAAACATTAAAGATACAAAAAGCTCACGCTGCCATGCAAAAGTTTGGTGAAATTGTTTCTTGTGATGCAGTTTGCTGTGTTGATTAGGGTTGGAAAAAAAACGTTTTTTTTTAACTCGATGTTTTTTTTTAAAAAAAAACGTTTTTTTTTTAAAAAAAAACGTTTTTTTTTAATAAAAAACGTTTTTTTTTAAAAGCTCCCAGATATGACCTTGTGTCAACATATATAGGTATATCAGACAGTTGCAATACTCTGTGATGTTATATATGACCATATAATGGCTGTTGAGGCATGGGATAGCATTATAAGTGGTGATTTGTGTCAAAAATATCCATTTTTTGTTGACATATCGTTCGTATATCGCCTTATAGTCGAATGTTCGTGACTTCAGGTAAAGTTTCGCACGGAATAGTGATGAAACAAGGTTAAAAAAGGAGGTTGTTACTTTGGGAGTGATGCTACACACTGTGGAGGTACACGGAAGCACATTACCTCAATATTATATAACTACAGCAACATATGACGACTTATTAACCCATGGTAGCACATAGAAATGGATACTTTGATACTAAAAATGCCACAAAACCAATGAAAACAACCACCAATGTCAATTTGTGTGTGAAATTGCGCGCTTGCGCGCAAAAATTTTGCAAAATACCTAGTGCTTAGTACTAAAAATTTCGGTCGATGTTTTTTTTTAAAAAAAAACATTTCGGACGTCATGTTTTTTTTTAAAAAAAAACGTTTTTTTTTAATAAAAAACGTTTAAAAAAAAACATCGGCCAACCCTAGTGTTGATAGCCTATATTATTAGCATTTGTGTACATTTCCCTTGATATACATCTTTTGATAGCTCAATCAGAAAATGGCATGGTATATGATATATTACTTTTGTGCATTCAAAAGCATACACATGGTTAGGTGCAGTGTCCACTTTTTGTTGGCTTTAGCCATTTTTTATCAGATATACTTCTTTTTGAGGGCCACAGGCCCAAAAGTTTATACCGTATTTACTCGAATAATCCCCCCGGGGGATTATTTTTTCGTCAGACTTTTTTGAGGGGGGGATTATTTGAGGGGGGGAATTATTCAAGTGGGGAAATTATTTTTTCGTCAAAATTTTCAAGGATGTTTCTTTCAATTCATTTCGTGGAATTTGCTTTATAACAAAAAAGCACGCCAATTCATGTTCAAATTCAACAACAATACACGTACACACACATATACATGTACGTTCCGTCGCCATTCATTGTGCATATTCCATTGCATTTTTTTACACCGGATGTGCATTCATCGCTGAATCACAGCAGACGCAGCTATTTGCTTGTTCTGGCGACATCAATTGTTTTTTAAGATATATGGGTTGTGTTTTTCGTCCATTGGGGGGGAATTATTCGAGTGGGGGAATTATTTTTTCCTCACTCGTCTAACAGGGGGGGATTATTCGAGGGGGGGAATTATTCAAGGGGGGAATTATTCGAGTAAATACGGTAAGTTATTGCAAATCAAGCAAATGCCAAATGTGGCAGTGAGCAATACAATCTATAGTCAAGAAGAAGCCAAATACTAAGATTCAAAAGATTTTCAACCTGACATTTAGAACCTGAAAGTTATCACTTGACATTTATGACTTGAAATTACCCACTTGACAATAACTTGACATAAACCACTTGACATTTATGACTGAATGGCATCACTTGATATTTATGACTTGACATGAACTGCTTGCCATTTTTTCACCTGATAGTTTTCACTTGACATAAACAACTTGACAGGTATCACCTGAAAATTGTTACTTGACATATTACTTGACATTTGACATGACATTTATCACTTGACATTAAACTTGACATTTCACTTGAAATTTATCACTTGACATTAAACTTGACATTAAACTTGACATTTCACTTGAAATTTATCACTTGATGTTAAACTTGACATTTGACATGACATTTATCACTTGACATTAAGCTTGACATTTAACTTGACATTTGACTTGACATTTGACTTGACATTTGACTTGACATTTCACTTGAAATTTATTACTTGACATTTCACTTGAAATTTATCACTTGGCATTTGACTTGACATTTCAATTGAAAGTTATCACTGTATATTCACCTTGACATTTATCACTTAACATTTGACTTGACTTGACTTTAGACTTGACATTTATAACTTGACATTTGACTTGATATTTGATCACTTGACATTAAACTTTACATTTGACTTGACATTTCTCACTTGAAATTTGACTTGACATGTATCACTTGAAATTTGACTTGACATATGACATGATATTTGACTTGACATTTATGAGTTGACATTAAACTTGACATTTCACTTGAAATTTGTCACTTGACATTTGACTTGAAATGTGTCACTTGACATTTGACTTGACATTTGACATTACATTTCACTTGAAATTTATCACTTTACATTTGACTTGACATTTGACATGACATTTATCACTTGACATCTAACTTGACATTTCAATTTTTATCAGTTGACATTTGACTTGAAAGTTATCACTTGAAATTTGACTTGATACTTTATCACTTGATATTTTATAACTATCTATCACTTGACATTTATCAATTGACATTTCACTTGAAATTTATCACTTGACAATTATCACTTGACATTTCACTTGAAATCTACCACTTGACATTTATCACTTGATATTTGACTTGATATTTTATCACTTAATATTTTATCACTAGACATCTATCACTTGACATTTATCACTTGACATTTGACTTGACATTTATAACTTGACATTTGACTTGACATCAACCACTAGACATTTATGACCTGATAGTAATCAGCATGCAAGGTCACATGCTCAGTATCACATGAAGCAGTAGTTCAGGCATGTTTGCGCATTTTACACAAAATAAGCAAACTTGAATAACTTTTGTAAATCTGTACCAAAATTGCCAAAAATTAGCTCATTTGAAAGCTCTAGTCATGGCACACATCAACAAATTTTTTTTATTGCCCCATTTGTATTCAAATTTTAAATTTATTGAGGTTTGAAAATTTCAAACAGATACCTTACCAAAGTGGGCGGAGCCTGTGAAAAAAAAATCCCGAAAATAAGAAATGGCATCATATTCTCTTTCAAATGAGCCATCAACCATGAAAATCGGTCGTGTTTCAAGGAAGTTATTGCAGTTTGAAGATTTTCGGGAGAACAAGAACAACAACAACAACAACAACAACAACAACAAGAACACTACTTGAAAAAGAAAATGCGTAATAACTTCCTCCGAACTCAACCGTTGGATCTGAAAATTTGCATGGTGGTACTTTTCGACACGGGCTTTTTAATGGTGCAGTCGGTTCTGCACTAGCGCATTGCGTTCCAAAGTTATTGCGATTTTAAATTTGCGATTTCCGCATTTTGGTGTGTCTGACCATATTATGGGTGGGTCGCTTGCGCCCTCCCTCGGCAGCGAGGGATGGCGCTGGCGCGCCCACCCGATTTTGGTATCATGACGATTTTCAAGTGCACATCCGGCAATGTCGAAAACGTATCTGCCGCAAATTCTCGAAAAAGACCCCCCTCGAATAACTCCCTCTTTTGGCGAGGCGAGGAAAACTTAACCCCCCCTCGAATAACTCCCGCCCCTCGACTAACTCCCCCCTTTGGATGACAACGATACGGTACAAAAATACAAAAGAAGATTAGCCTACAGCAGCGACAGCAGATATATAATGTGCATACAGTGTATACACACCTTTTTGTTGTTGTTAGACAATTAAATACCTACATGAATTACATGAGTTTACAGACTACATCCATGTAATGAATTAAGTTCAAGTTTTCTGAGGAAAAATAACTCCCCCTGGAATAACCCCCCCTTGAATAACTCCCCCTTGAATAAATCCCCCTTGAATAACCCCCCTTGAATCACCCTAACTACCAAAACGTCTGAGGAAAAATAACTCCCCTGAGGTCTTTTTCGAGGATTGGGTTATTTGAACATAGGTTCGCAACCAATCAACTACAATTTTAATGGAAAGCAGTCGGTCTAGGATGTCAACTGTGCTGACTGGTTTCCATTAAAATTTTAGTTGATTGGCTGCAAAACCATGTCCAAGTGACTCCTTTTCAACATTGTCGCATGTGCACTTGAAAATTGTCCTGCGACCTACCTAAATTGAACTAAAATCGAGTTGACACAGAAACCAGTTGACATCCAGTGTGTTTGGCGCCATAGTGCTTTATAATGGCGTTGTCCGAGAGCATGCGTGCATATTAGCAACACTGGACACACTTAAAGCAAATATTCACTTAGCACCATATGCTGACGACATTTTTAAAATGAAACGTTCACGTAAACTCTCTCTGATGACCCTAGCGAAATGGACACTTATTTACCTCTGTGGGACAGGTCTTTGACGCTTGTTTTACTGAGTTTCAGAAGTCACCCATGATTTCTGTACAGAATGTAGCTGTTAAAATGATATGTTTACTCTGCGAGTCTGACTAGTGACACGCACTTATTTAAGCTTCAAACTTATCAAATTCTGAAACTTCCTAATCAGCCGTGCGTGATCAGTTCATCCGTTTCATCAAACTCCGTGACTTTCTCCAATTTTTTTCCTTCCGAAAGACCAAATTTACCATAAGACACCGCTTTCGAGTGTCACTGTATTTAAATGGGTCGTTTACGTAAACACAAAAATGTCATCCGCTCGGCTAACGTGTTTACGTACGCTCGAATGAAGGTTGTCATCGGGGGTTAAATGGAAATGGGATGGGGCCGCCGACCGGCCGGCCCACTCAAATGGTTAATTTGCTGTTAAGCGGTCCCATTTGGCTAATGGGCCGGGGCGGTTCGGATAGGCGCCCAGCCGTGTCCAAATGCTTTGACTGACAATGATCAAATTGGGTTCGAGGCACCCGCCCGTCTTGAATTACGCGCCTGTTTGTGCCGGTTCTGTCGCTAAAGTCCACATGCACCGTACTTGGGTTATCCGCACTGCTCTAGTGGTCTGCTATTGGCAATTTGTATTTACTGTGAGTACTTTTTGGACTTGGACTTGGACGATTCAAACGTTTGTGCTCGGGCTGTGCAAATGTTCCCAATTATCGAGGCTGTCATTTCAAAGCAAATATTTGATGTTCGATCGTGCGAAATTTGATGAAGTTTGGCACCCGTTCATACAACTTCTACATATTTAGATATTAGACAAGATTGCGAAAAATGCATATAGCATGAGAACGTTTGATGATGTGTCCTGTCCACAAAAAGCATCTTCTGAAACAGTCAGTCCGCATTTGCGTGCAAATTCTTGAATGCAAAATTGTTCCTTGCAAATCCTTGAACAAGTCCTTCCCCCTGAATAACTCCCCCGTTTTGGCCAGGTGAGGAAAAAATAACCCCCTCGAATCCCCCTCTCTGATGTGTGGAGAACATAACCTACCTACATAAGAACCCTTTACATTTTGTATTCTCTTGCAACTGACTTGCTTGAATTCATTGCTTGAATTATGGAATTTCATTCTGACTTAATCAAGGACGTATCCAGGGGGGGGGCGGGGGGGGCTGCAGCCCCCCCCGTTCCCGGGTGAGACCGGAAAAAATCGAGGAAAATGCCGTTTTCGGTACTAATTCCCAAGGTGCTATGTAAAAATTTTGCGCGCGAGCGCGCATTTTTCCACCGTCCACGGGATTATTGGAAAATCGGCACCTGTACCCTCAAATATCTGTAAAGTACGTTTAATTTCGTGCCCATCTCTCCATATGTATGTATATTTACATACATATCAGCGGTTCATGACGCCAGCGCCAACGCCAATGGCGCCATGGCGTGGCGTCTACGAATGGCGCCAGCGCCATGGCGCCATTCCGCCACTGTACAGGTAAAATTTTAGGGGGGGGGGGCTGAGCCCCCCCCGTTCGCCGGGCTCCGTAAACAAACAGCCCCCCCCCGCTCAAAAATCCTGGATACGTCCCTGGACTTAATGTTTAATGGAACTAATGTAAGCTGATTCATACAATACACTAGTGTGCAGAATAGTTGGGACTGTGCGTGCTGCATGATAAACATCGCCAAAATTTCAAAACGTTGAATGTGCACAATGTTTGGATACCATTTGTGGGTACTGTGGGCTGTTGTCTACATGTGCCCGGGATGACCAGCCCTCAAGTTTGTCTGTGCATATATTATTAATGCAGTAACTAAATTCACTCAGTTTCTTTGTGTTTCAAAATCGTTGGGACTTTTCTTGTTTTGGCTAGTAGCTGCCTAGTATCATATTTTTAAACTGTATCCAATACATACATTCATTTTTAAACAAAATTTTCAATCTGGCAACTGCCCACCTGTGTTGCTGAGCTCTGTGAGCAGCAAGGAACATTCTAAGCATGAACAGCAAATGGTTATGCATGTGGCAATGTGCCTGCACACACTAGTTTTCACACGAAATTTAGAAAACTCACAAATCAGCTTAGAACACATTTGAGTTTTCTACAATGAGGTGGTAGTCAACTGCAGTTGACGGGGATTAAAAAGGAGCCATTGTGTAAAACTCAAACACGTTCAAAGCTCATTTATGAGTTTGAAATTTCATGTGAAAACTAGTGTGCGCAGGGCCATTGTGGCATGTATGTATTTCAGCCACAGTTTTGCATCTATTGCCAGCCACTCAGAAATGGGGGTAGGTATACTAGTCTGTGTGGCTATTTGGTGTGTAAATTTGAGATTTTGTCTTTGCTCTATTGATGAGAAAACTTGGCTCAACTCTCACAATGTAATGTGCAAGTATTTTGTAAGGGAAAGAAGATGGAAGTTTGAAGTGCTATAACTTTTGATTGGAAAGGGATATTGAAATATTTTTTGTCGCATATGAATTCTGGCTGTCTAAGGAATTTAGACACCAGCAAGCATAAGGAATTTAGACACCACTGATAAGTTTGAAGTGCTATAACATTTGATTGGAAAGAGATATTTAACTTATTTTTGTTTTGTGTTAATTAATGATGTTTAAAGTATATGATAGCATGTTCAAATCAATTATTTTTCGTGTTTAAAAACGGGGCCAAATCGGCATACGGAATTTAGACATCGCTAATCTGACAACAAAAATGGCATCTTCGGATTTTGCCGATCATCTTAAGTGTTGAATGAGCCAAATCGGCGCAGAAATGGTTGAGTTATCAAGCATCAAATTCAATCATGCACATTGGCCATTTTTGTATTTTTATTGAACACCTTTTTATCGACCCCCTTTATCTTGGACATGGGGGATTATTTGAGCAAAAGAAAATTTTCAGTCATAGCTCCGACCTCAAACCCCAACATACTCGAAAAGCATCAAAATTTGGCAAGGTTCAATGGAGAGGGAAGCAACAAAAGTATGATGGACCCACAACCCCCCATTTCTTAATGGTGAAAAGTCCCAACTTTTCTGCACATGTGTGTATATCATTTATTTTACTAAATATTCTGACAAAAAAGCAACTCCCCTCGAATAACGTCCCTCAAAAACATCCATAGTATATAAGACAAGTGGCAATACTCTGTGATGTTATACATATATGACCATATAATGGCTGTGGAGCCATGGGATAGCATTATAAGTGGTGATTTGTGTCAAAATGTCCATTTTTTGTCCACATGTTCATATCACCTTATAGTCGAATGCTCGTGACTTCAAGTGAAGTTTGGGACAGAATAGTGATCAAACAAGGCTAAAAAAGGAGGTTGTTACTTTGGGAGTGATGTTACACACTGTGGAGGTACATGGAAGCACATTACCTGAATGGTTACAGCAACATATGACGGCTTATTAACCCATGGTAGCACATAGAAATGGATGCTTTGATACTCAAAATGCCACAAAACCAATGAAAACCACCACCAATGTCAATTTGGGTGTGAAATTTGCAAAAATTTGAAAAATTTGCAAAATACCTAGTGCTTAGTACTAAAAATTTCGGCCAATGTTTAAAAACAATAAAAAAACGTTTCGGACATCATGTTTAAAAAACGTTGTAAAAAAACGTTTGAAAAAAACACAAGCCAACCCTAGGGGTTACCCCTCAAATCTCCCAGCTATCTATTCCGGAGGCTGCTCAAGTGCTCAGTATCTATCTCGGAGGCAAATTCTTAGGCTACTATCCCTCTCTTGAACTCACCCCCAGTTCGGCCACCTATCTATCATATATTTTACTACAATTTTCGCACAAAATCGCTAAGTTTCATCTCTTTTGATAGATTTTCACCTTCAAAATCACAGATTTATGTTCCTTATCCTTACTGAATATATTCAACCATTTTTGGTACTACATGGTGCTAAAAGACACATGTTTTTAGCTATTTTTGACCTATTTTTTGTTGCGATTTTCCCCCTTTCAGCCTTCTACACCTTGAAAAAGCCTGTAAAAGCCTGGCACGATTTTCTACCCAACATGATAATGCTTATTGGTTCGTATTGGTTCGCTCTAGCGACCAACTCCATTACCGACCATTGTAAGCGCCGTTCAAGTGCACGACGAAGTACAATGGAAATTAACCAAATTCAATTGTACAGACATCACCTACGCAACGACATCTGAATGGGTTTTATGAGGTGGAATGTGAGCGGAAAGCTGGAAAATTAAAGTGACACATTTTACACTTCATAAACAGGAATGTGCATTATGGGGTCGGACAAAGCGCCCATGTTGTCCATGCTGCGCCGCGACTTATGCACCACCAGTTTCTTCGACTTTATGTACCCTGAGCCTAGCGACGCCGTTGGCTCAGTTCCAATACTGAGTAAATTGCCTTCTCAGTCATCAAGCGATTTCCGTCATCATTTCCGACACTGAAAGCAAGTCAACCTCTGATCTGTAGATGCTTCGAAATTTGGCTCAACACCCTACGCTTACGTATTATTGCAACTACGTTTTTGCCTGAGTTGAGCTAGCACAGGAACTAAAAACGTGGTCGTAATTAAATACTGGTAAAAAACCCGAAAAAATTGTATTCAATTAAAATGGTATTGACCGTATATCCTTGAAATACCCCCCCCCCCACCTGAAAACGGACACTGAATTTATAACCCCCCCCCAAATTGAGTGTAAAGAGAATGTATATGACAAAAGCTGCGGTTTGTGATTCGGGCAATGCACAACACACGTTAAAAACAATAAATTTGTTACATTAGAAACTTGATTTATACCAATTACATACTTATTTATGTAAGTCTAGACTCTTATACATGGTGCTTATTGTTACATTTTTCTACATCTGCGTATGTTGCAAACAACAAATTACCTAGTAGTGGGAGTTCGAAAAATTTCTGGCCAATTAATAAACCCTCAATCGAAGTACCCCCCTCGTTTACCGCCCCCTCAAAATCCTCACTCTGAAAAAATAAACCCCCTGGTGGTATTTTGAGAAAATATAGTAGGAGTGTTATTTACACTAGAATTGCACGCTGGCTGATGTTCAATGCCCCAACTCGGAGTTGCTCCTTTAACAAATTTTGGACTGATTCATACAATACAATTTATTAAAGAGCATGGATAAGCTTTGGGAACCAACACGCAATCGCGTTTGTTCTTGATTGATTAATTGATCTTACTTCACCCGTTTTTTTGTGTTTTTTTTGTTTGTATAGTTTTTGTTTATCACGTAAATGAGCGTTGGGCTTTATGCAGTTGCGGGAAACGTAGGGAAAATGTTTTGAAACTGCTAACATGGGAAACTGCTGACAGCATTCAAAAAGTTATAGCAATATTTATTTTAGCAATGATTGAATAACCTTATGTATTTATGTATGTATGTATCTGGGTATATTCGTGTTGATTTCATATCGCCACCACACAATTGACATTGGCAGCGTGCCAACTGGACTAATGCACCAATTTTTGTGAAATAATGAAAGCACATTTATGTGTTAGCACGCTTCGTGTTGACGTTTCAAAAGCAGTGATTTTTCCGTTATTTTACATAAGTCGCATTAGCTAATTATCGTTGGTAAAGCGACAAAATAATACATAAGATCAGAATAACTCTGAGTGCAAACTATTAAATGATTGTATTGTATAAATCCATTATTCGGCTTCAATGCCGAGCATTTTCATCCCTTACCCTGTACAACAAATGAATGATGTAAATTTACTGTAAACGTAACATGTCTCACAACTGCACGAACACCGACAAAATAACAATAGTCTGAGCAAAATGGTGATCTCAACAGATGGGTTTCGTAAGCCCTGCATTTTTCTGTATCGGTCGGCCTTTAGGGATTACATATTCGGGCAATGAACAGCGCAGAGCGGCGCCACTGGGGTGACTTTCGCGACTATACATACATCTTTTTTACATTTATTTGGTTGTCCGTCATTGACACTCGTTGTTTATCACGTGCCGGCTACTTCGAGTCTGCGATTTTTAGTCGCCGTTGTTCGTAGCCCGCGTGCCACACATTTTTCTGGACGAAACACCGTCATTATGGCAGACATCACAATAAAGTCATGCTTGTACAAAAAAGGAAATAAAACCGTTTCAGGCACGAAACGTGCGTTGCTTGTTTTTCTCCTGTTTTCTTTTTAAAATCTCTTTTTTCTTTTTAAATCTTTTTTCGTAAAAGTGTAGGCGTAATTGTCGCGTTGGTGCTCGGGCGCCTAAGAGGGATGTAAGCTGTG
The DNA here is from genome assembly GCA_964036195.1 of Sphaerolaimus hirsutus. Classification (NCBI taxonomy): domain Eukaryota; kingdom Metazoa; phylum Nematoda; class Chromadorea; order Monhysterida; family Sphaerolaimidae; genus Sphaerolaimus; species Sphaerolaimus hirsutus. Next base: position 17,841,957 of record OZ038454.1, on the reverse strand, counting down.
TGTCTGCAGTTTCAGTTCACTCGTGCCGAAGTGACAGATTGGTAAGGGAAATGGCTAACTCGATTGCAACGGTCATCATTAATTTCATATTGTTTCAATGCAGAAGCGCGGTTATCACTTTTGGAACCCGTCATCACAAGAATTTGACAAATACCATCTTTCTTGGTTCCTAACGAGGTCTGAGCATACGCAGACTAATGCAACAAAAGTCTTCTACGATAACTTTATTTGACACTGTAAAATCTTACCTGAATAGCATCTATGCTTTTGATAACAACCAAAACACCCTAAAATGTTGATACTGAAACATCATTCTACTCTTAAAATAAATCCTGCTTTGAAGCACACTGTGTCCATGTCAAAGCAGATCTTTCTATTTCTCAAACCAGCTGTTTTTTCATGTGACAATGGTTAATACAAATGTCTTGAGTGAATTGTTTTGCCAAGGCAAATGCGTCTTACTGCGCAAGAGGAATCGAACAGCAGTAGTCTGACTTCGATTGCAGCTGACGCGCGAACATAATATGGATGCGCTTTATCATTGTGCCTAAGGGCACAGACACACTAGTTGACATCGCAAATAAATGTCAACTGAATGTCAATTAAATAACACAAAAAAGTTTTTTTAAGCATCATACTTAACAGAAAGAATGAAGGTGTCACGATTAGGGTGTCAACTTTCCGTTTTCCGTTTTCCGTTTTCGGTTTCCGCTTTCCGCAGGCAAATTTTTTTCCGTTTCCGTTTCCGTTTTCCGGCTGGTAAATTTTTTTTCCGTTTCCGTTTCCGTTTTTCCGGGTCATTTTCCGTTTTCCGGCAAATTTTTTAAGTTTTTCCGCCTTTTTCCGTTTTCCGGTTCAATTGTCTGTTTTTCCAACTTTTTTCCACTTTCTAGCTCAGTTTTCTGTTTTCTGTTTCAGCGAAACTGGTAAAAATGCATGCAGGTTCTCAATGAAGTGAATTTTTCCTACTTCTAGTGAGAATTCTGCAAATTTTTTTATTCAGGATAAATTTCTGCAAATTTTTTTCCATTTCCGGCAAAATTTCAGCAAATTTTTTCCGTTTCCGGCATAATTTCAGCAAATTTTTCCGTTTCCGTTTCCGTTTTCCGGCCTTCCATTTTTCCGTTTTCCGTTTTCCGGCAAGTGCAAATTTTTTTCCGTTTCCGTTTCCGTTTTCCGGCATGTGCAAAAAATTTTCCGTTTCCGTTTCCGTTTTCCGCCAAAAAGTTTTTGTTGACACCCTAGTCACGATATAAAATTAACCAGGTACACTCTATCACATAATAAAATTGAAATCACATAAGTAACCGAAATTTAGTTGACGCTAGATTTGATGTCAACTAGTGTGTGTGGGCCCTAACTGTTTGATGCATTTGACATTCCACGCACGCACCCACCGTGTTTGTCTGATTGACTAACCAAAGAATGCTGATTTTCCAGCTGAGTAACTGCATTTCACTGCTTATTTTATGCAGTCCAATATTTTCAGATGATAGGTGAGTGAAAAAATGCTAGTTAGCAGGAACGTTTGTGCTCATCGTTTCTTTTTATATGTACCTTTTTTAAGATCTCTAGTGCCTGGTGGCAATCCCAAGCCCTGAGAAGTGTAAGGTAAATTGTCAAATGTAAAGTCAAATGCAAAGTAAAGTGTCAATTGTCATGCAAAGTTTAGTAATAAAATCTTTTCTTTTTTGTTTTGATTGACACTTTACTTTGGATTTGATTTCATATTTGACACTTAGGGCTTGGGACTGCCCCCTGGGGCGCTGTTGTCCTTAGAGGTGACCTATTGGCCCTACACAGACAAATTTCCACCATGTCAATTGTGTGAAAACTGAAATCTGTAGCTTCTAACCTCAGCGTTCCGTAGCCTTGCGCAAACATTGTTATACTCAAATGCGTTTGCATTTTCAGGTAGTCGGAAAAGCATGCATTCTCTGATTTGTGTTGCTATCAGTCATGGCCAATCTGTGCGGGCAGTTCAGAATGCCCGTGGCGCCTCACTTTTTCAGAATGTGATGGGTTGTTTTGTTGCTAAAATTGCAACATCCTGCACTCTTGGCACCTCATGTAGATTGAGGATTCTATGGGTCGTAAATACTATAAACACAGGCTAAATATAAGATTTTTTTTGTCTTTTTCTGGTGACTCGTCATGCCCGCCGAGATGTGTACCTATATTTTGCACAAAATTTGTTGTTTTTGAAATATAATCCTGGGTGAAATCTCCATAGGGACATAGGCATTTATATTCTGTGGCTTATTGTACATATGCAAAAATTTATCCACGTTTACGAGAGCGTGATTCAGTACGCATGCATAGATATGTAAATATCAGTAACTGCCCTGTAAAAAAGTACATTAATACACTGGACCTGGACACACATTCATATCATCTTTCAAATGCTGACGTTACCTTCCTTTACACGGATGCTTAAGTTTTTTATGGAGATGCCCTATAATATCGTAAATTCACTACCTCTCCAATTTATCACTGCTAAGATCCCACATTTGCGCAAACACCTTGCTCATTACCAATAGGATGTCGATCTTTATTTATTTTTGACACATAACAACCAATTTTTCCCGATTTCGGCGCCCTCATCCGCAGGCGACATAACCTCCGCGTGGGTCCCCCTAATGCAATTTTCTTGCAATCGAATCCAGATGGCCCGCTGGGCAGCCCACGGCTGCGCCTTGTTGGTGCTGTGCGCCGCGCTCGCCGCCGTAGTCCACGCCGACGAGTCGTCTGGTGAGATTTGCGGGGTTTTTTGTGCAAAAAGTGTCATGGAACGGAACACTGTTGCATGTTTTAGATAACTGCATGATATTTAGTTTTTGTTGAAGCCTGTCGAGTTAAAAATTCGCTCTTTTGAAAATTGTTTGTCTGGGTGATTAATCTGAAATGCTCTCTTTGCGAGACACGGTCACTGAGAAATAACTAAAAACTGTTTTTTTAAATTACCCGTCTTGTCTCAACTCAAATGGAAACGCAGGTTTTTGCTTTTTTTCACCCACGAAAAAATAGAATGGCAGCCTCCAATAGAATGGCATGTAGAATCATGTCATGAAATATGCCAGGAAAATGGATGGCAGGAACGTCAAAGTGTGCAGAATGATAATCTTTTTGTTTTGTTAGAGTTAGTATTTGTTGATACACCTTCTGCGTAGATTGTATCAGCATACCGTATTTCCTCGAATTACCCCCGGGGAATTACCCCCGGGAGTGGAAATTTTGAGGGGGGGTTAAACGAGGGGGATTGATTATTTCGCCAGAAATTTTTTTTGAAATACCAGTACAAAATTGTTGTTTGAAGTGTACGCAGACGTTAAAAATGCAACAAAACTGCCATATTTAAGACTCTATAGACTTGTATAAGTAGGTAGACGGCATAAACACTGTTCTCACGTAACACATTGTTTTTAAGTGTGTTCTGCACTGCCCCGATCACAAACCGCACCTTTTGTCATGTACGTTCTGTATACACTAGATTTAGGGGTATTTCGAGGGGGGGGGGGTTATGAATTCATAGTGCCCATTTTGAGGGGGTATTTCGAGGAAATACGGTATCTGCATACAAATGCAATAGTTTTAGTGAATTAGTATGTATTTAGAGGTGTAGTCACCACAATGGAATGTGTGAAAATCTATTTGATAGATCAATGCTACTCATTTGCATTTCCTAGAATGTGTTTGGTTCATGTTTTCCCGACCTGAATGTAGGTATGGAAGGGAACAAGCGACGCGAGCGACCGGATCTCAATCTGCGATTTGGAAAGCGACGTACGTGTTAAATACAATGTTTCGATAAAACTTTTGTTGTTCTTAGACCTAGTTCACACGGTTTGACTGTGGCGGTAAAAATTACAAGTTTTCAACCACGTTTTTGTGATGAAAATAGAAAATTTCACTTGGATCACAAAAAGGTGATTGAAAACGTGACATTTTTGTCGTCACGGAAAAACTGTCTTAGATATAACCTGAATAACCGCGCGACTCGCCAACAGGCATGCTGGCCAGGGACATGAGCAATCAGAGGCACTACAAAGGTTCGCACGCGAACGCACACCTTTCACTGCACCAGGGATCTCGCACGAGGGGGGGGGGGGTAACGCTATCTTTAGAATATACACTTTTTGAGCTATTTTACACATACTTTTTGCGATTTTTCTCCTTTTTGTTCCTTCCACTGAAAAAAGCCTATATATCGACCCCCAAATCAAAAAATAAATTTTATTTCAGCAATGTATCCCTCCGGAGGAGCGATTTGCTACCAATGCTACCCCCCGGAGACCCCTGCAGTGCACTGCATTGCAGAGGCGCGGCGCACCGCTTTTCACGCCCCCTCGCAGTGAGCTACGGTAACGAAGGGATGCGCGGCCGCCGCTTCGACGACATCGACATGGCGCTGGGCAAGCGGCCCGCGTCCGACGAGCTCGGCGAGCTGCGCTACTACCGGCCGCGCAGAGAACCGGATCACTTTGATCTGGCTTTTGGAAAGAGATCACCCGATTTCGACATGGCCTTCGGAAAGAGAGAGTAGTGTTGTAACTGATAGATTAATTTAATGGTTGGCCATGCTTGTGTGCTTGATTGTTGAGTGCTTCTCACATGTGTCTACTATTAATTGTCTTGCGGACTGTCCCTATTGGCAACCTTTGTGTGCTGTGTACTTACTTGAATATACTAGTTTGATTTGGCCACACACGATGTCCACTGATATAGTACACTGACGGCACACCTTACAATGAAATCTACCATATCCTATCTGAATAAACGAAGACACATTAATTTTTTCTGATCAGATCGCATTGCTCACACTTTGGGTGAATTTGGTGCACAATTTACCACGTACCTAAATAATTTTTATCAAAATATGGTAGAATTCATTGTATAGCGTTCTGTCCGTCCACCACGCCAGCAAAATTTATCGTATTCACGGGCCAGACTCGACGGCGATGAGCGACTTGGAACGACGCGACGGCGGGCCGGGTCTGATGCGGTTCGGCAAGCGCGCCGGCCCCGGCTTGATGCGCTTTGGCCGCGGCGGCGACCCCGGTGCGTTCTCTGCCCCGCTGCGCTTCCATCCCGCACCCTGTCACGCGACGAGCATGCAAAAATGTGCTGTCAAGCAGCCTGGGGCAGTCCCACAGCCTGTAGAATGTAAAAGACCATGTAAAATGCCATGTGTCATGTAAAGGACCGTGTAAACTGCCATGTGTCATGGAAAGGACCCTGTAAAGTATCCAAATCGTATTCTATTGTATGCAAATTTTATGTTGTATCCAAATCTTACTTTAACATACGATTTGGATTAAAAACATGAGATTTGATTACTGTAGAGTAAGATTTGGATACTTTACAGGGTCTTTTACGTAACACATTAGATTTTACAGGGTATTTTTCATTTCACAGGGTCTTTCACATTTTACAGTGTCTTTTACAAAGTCTGGGACCGCCCCCAGGTGCTTGACATTGGCAGACCTTTCATGCCCGCCACTTGTCTCGTCACGTGGCAAAGTGCGCGTCTGGGGGCCATCGGTTCGCGTGCACACGCATTCAACAGTCCGAGCGCCGACCACCGCGCAGGCATGATGCGCTTCGGCAAGCGGCTGTGGGACGCCGACGAGCTGTTCAGCGGGCCGTTGATCTACGCGGTTCCACAAGCGCAGAGAGAACGGCGCACGGTGGGCGCGATGCGCTACGGCAAGCGCGCCAGCCCCGGCCAGATGCGGTTCGGCCGCAACGCCGCCGCGCCCGGCCTCACGCGCTTCGGCTGAACTGCGCCGGCTCCCCGGTGAAGCTGCCCCGTTGTGGAGTGTCTCGGTTCCGGTCCCCCCGTCCATTCTGTTGCGCACCGCTCACCCGTGCCGCTGCGGGTCCCTGCCTCACACCCTTCCATCGAAAGTTACTCGTCGTTCCTGCACCGATTTACGTTCAATTTGCGTTCTTCCTTTTACGGTTTCTGTCCTTTTATTTCGAATAAGTTTTGGAGCTACCGTATGTTCTTGAACAAGTCCCCCGGTTCTCCAGTGGGTGACTTAGGCTTTAAATTTTGTGTCGGTACACCTTGAATTTATCGCAAAACTGGACTTAACATAAATAATTCAGAGAGCGTATTGCAAATACTGCATACTAAATACTAAGTATATAGCACATCATTTTGTCAATCCATCAACAACAAAAAAACCTGAAAAACAAAAATGCCGTCTTTTTCATTCTTTTTTTCATGGAGAGATGGGGTCGGTACTTTTTCAAGAATATTCGATACGCTCTTTTTCGACTTAATAACCGCTGACATTTCAGGTGGATATCACAGTCCTGAACAAATTTAAAACAGTTCATCCTGTGGGTGAATTCTGCTGCAGTGGAGATGACATTTAAAATGTTTAGTGAGATAAAGTAATCGTATCATATGCGCATTTAGCCATGTGTTTTAACGGGCCTACACACACTAGTTTGCCATTATGAAATAATCAACCATTTTGATCAACTGTTTGCACAAAACAGCACGAAACACTGTACAACTCTGTACAGTGTTTCGTACTGTTTTGTGCAAACACTTTACCAAAATGGTCGAGCATTCCATAATGATAAACTACTGTGTGCGAGCCCAATCAATTTCAGATTGACAATATCTTTCCACATTTACTTGCGTGTCATTTTTTCGTGAAATTCATTATCCGAAAAGTGCAATAATTCCGTGCCCATTGCGTGTGCGTCTGTGCATCCCAGCCTCCAGTCGGCCAGCCAACCCGTCCCGTTCACACACTTCTCAATTGATTTAAAATTGATCAACTTCAAATTTAACGAATCGTGATTCATTTTTTAGGAGGTCTATAAATCTGTCGCGCAATATTCGAGTACCATCAGTGTCAGTCATCTGTGCAAAATGCTGTGTTCATGACCAATAAACTATCGCTGCGAATGCGGAATTGTGGGAGTTCTAACGGCTGTGATTGCGAATAATTTCGATTGTGCTGTACTTGCTGTCCAACCAAATCAGCCCAAGTGTTTTTGTCAAACAGTCCTACTTCTGTTTTCTGATTGCCGCCCGGGAAGCGTGTTGTTCTTCTACATTGGGCCCACACGCTAGTTGACATCGCAAAATCGTGTCAACTAAATCCGTGTCAATGTCAACCAAATAACACAACATTTTTTTTCAAAGAATCACACTGAACAGAAACAACGAAAATTAAGTGTCAGGATAGGATGTAAAACATCAACTATGCTCTATCAGATAGGAAAGTTGAAATCACACAATTCACTAACATTTAGTTGACACGAATTCGATTAACATCCAGCAGTTGATTCATTCGGCCCATGGCCGACGAACAACGTCGTGATCGCGTATTTTACCATTTTAACAAAACGCGTTACGGCCACCTGGCCGACTGCCCCGTGCGTTCGAATGGCTCAGGTGCGCTGCGTAGCGACGAGTGGGCAGCAGCATGGAAATATTTATGCCTGGATAAATAAAGAGCCATTTGCGCTCGCCCCGTGCGCCATGAATTCCGGTGAATCACCGCGCTCGCAGACGACACGATTTTGCGGTTGATTTTCGTTCATTTCCCTGTCGAAAGTAACGTTTTTGGCGTCGAGTTTGTGTACTGGTGAGTGTTGAGTTGCCCATTGTTGTTGTTCACTTCACCGCGGGGTGTGTTCACTTTTTACTTGTTTACCTAGGACGGTCGTGCGTCTCAGTCAGTTTTCACTCTAACACGAATGTAGCGAGTTCAATGAACTACTACACTCAAATAGAACCTCTCTATCTAATCACCTTAACGGTGAACCCCGAAATCAACATTTGGTCTAATCATTGGCCCTGAATAAAAATACACTCAACTGATCACTAAAATCGCATTTCCACCATTTTTCCGAGCAGAATGGTGGCTGCTCCGTCAACACTAGATTTGGATCAATCAGCCCCAGAAACAACGACGCCAAACTCCAGCAACACTCACAATCTACACTCGACCAAAGGCGCGTCATCCAACGGGAACACAATCGAGGGCGTGCCGCTGTCCAACACGGTGTTCGTGTCGGACCTGATCGACTTGTCTGACGACTCGGAGCGGACGGTGAGCGACGACGGGCAGGAGACGCCCGTGGCTGGGACGCCGGTGCCTGACGTCGGTGCGACGGATTTTGGACGGTCTTGGGCCGGTAGCAGACAGTGAGTTTCGGGGTGGCACGATTTTTTGTTGCTTTTTAGAGAACTGCTAAAGTGGTGACACAGGTGATTTCTATTCGTGGTGCGCCCGTGAATTATTGTGCTTTGCTCGGTTTGCGCTGATTTAACGCATCTTTGAAGCCGTTCTTTTTGGGGGTGCTTTTGAAGTGACTGCTGCTGTTGGTGCTTCATGGGGCCATCCGAAAACTTTCTCAGGGGTCTCATATTTATACTTCAACCGTATTTCATCTCATGAAAGAGCGCTGTTCTAAATTGTTTTCGTCAGGAGGTGTCCTTCTATTGGAGGTATGCCGTTTTATTAGAAAAAATGCGGTAAAGTTGTCTTGTTGCTATGGCAACCGGTCTCCATGCTTACGTCTGCTATATACTGTTAAGGTGGAATACAACATGTGGATTTTTCTGCCATTATTTATTCAGATGTGTGCTGAGTTCTCGCCACATTTTATCAATAGGTAGTTTCTTTAAGGACTTGCCCCATTTCCAGAAAATGTTGTCGATGGTTTTTTATTGGTCGATTGTGTAGCCTGCCTACTCACATTTTCATCTCGCCACCGTCGAAACGCGTGACGCAAATACCCCGCTTCACTTTTTTTCCATTTTTTAGAGGTCATTCAATTTTTTCACCTCCACTGTTGTGTGCGAACATTGTCAATTTGTTGAGAAATTCTCAGCACACGTCCTCCAAATTTTATTCCCCGCGCGGGAGTGCCCACAATCGCATTGTGATGTGTCATTGTTCCTCGCGCGGGATCGAGTGCGATCGGTAGGCGGCCCGGCCGCAATTGAATTCGTTTTTGGGGCGTGACACTGCGCGAGGAAATCGTTCCCTTCTCGCGCGAACGTCACATAAATATTTACCTGGGGCCAGGTGCAATTCGAATTTAATCTTAGTCAACAATAATCAACAGTTGTTTGCAGATCCCTCGTTGTGGTAAACTCAAATGTGTGCAAAACAGATTTATGTGTTTCCAAATTTTGGTGGTGTACAAGTGTGCGCAGCCCCTTTCGTGCGCTTTGCGTGCGCCTTACCATATCGTTAAATTTGGCACTGTGGTCGCCGCGTGTTCGACGGCCACCAATTTTATGCATGTAAATAAATAGAACGCTTTTACACTTACCGTATTTCTTCGAAATACCCCCCTCGAAATTCCCCCTCAAAATTGCCACTATGAATTTATTAGCCCCCCCCTCGAAATACCCCCGCCCCCCCCCCCCAATTGAGTGTACATGGAAGGTACATGACAAAACTGCGGTTTGTGATCCTGAAAATGCAAAACACACGTTAACAACAATGAATTGTTAGGTTAGAACAGTGTTACATACTTATATACCTAAGTCAGTAGACTCTTATATATAGCGGTTATTGTTGCATTTTTCTACGTCTGCGTACGTTACAGACAATTTATTATACTCGGCGGACATCACACTCAATATGGGAACCTACCATAACCCATCTGAATAATGAACCAAAAATTATACCGTTTTTCCCATCACAATATCTCGTTTTTACTATGGGAGAATTAATTACGAAATTTATCACAACATTTTATTCACTAAATTATGGTAGGATTCTGCGCGTACTTTGCGGTCCACTCGGTATACTGGAATTTCAAAAAATTTCTGGCGAAATAATAAGCCTCCCCCTCGAAATACCCCCCTCGTTTAACCCCCCTCAAGATTCTCACTCTGAAACAATCACCCCCGGGGGGTATTTCGATGAAATACGGTATAAATAAACTCTGTTTATGTTCACACCTCGACTTTGACACGCTTATTTGTTGAACAAATAGCGGAGAATTTTATGGCTGCATTTCGGGGTTAAACGATCGCTTTATAAAACGTCACGTGGGTACGTAAATATCCGGTGCGTTCCAGAGGTGAACCCTTCAGTTCACAACTCAGATAAAACTGTTTGCTCTCATCGTGGCTAAAGTGCAAACAAATGACTATGGGATTTTTCGCCAATCGTTTTATCACAATGTGATACTTTGTGGCATAGCACACTAGTTGACCGTTAGTCAACTGAAGCTAACAGTCAACTGAAAAACCTTTTTTAAGTGTGTTAGAGTCCACTTGAGCGTTTGAGCATTCATTTAGCTCTGTAACGAGGCCAAGCACGATAAGTTCCCATTAGCCAAAACGGGTTTAAAACAGATTTTTCAGTTGACGGCGGTCCGCCAATGTGCTTGACGCCATCAGAATAGTCCCGTCCAAATTTGTGTAGACGATTAAATTTCCATCGCGCATCCCATCATGTGGGAACGCACGCATTTTCACCGCCACCAACTCAGTGCAATGAAACATAAATACGCAAAAGTGCGGTGCGATTCTGGTTACATAAATGTGAGTCACAATATGAATGTGCCCTCTCTGACAAATATGAATTTGTGGCGCAGTGTCATCGTATTTACAGCAATACTTGTACTTTCTAGTACACTGTTAAGCATATTTACATGGAGAGTTCCAGTGGAATCTTACAGAAAGAACCGGGGAACAGCAAATGATTTTAAATGTCAAAAACAGAATCCCGAAGAGGGGAAAATCACCTGTTGGGAAAACGCCCCCAACCCCCCCCCCCCCATTGGAGACCCCTGATGGCGACAGAATCTGCCTGTGCACAACAGAATAAGAACACCAAATACCTGTAAACCCCCACAAGTGCTACCCCCAAATCATACTAAATGAGGGACCCCCCTGGTTCTAAACATTACGCCGCGTGCAAAGCGCCGCGCGGCCGTCTACAAGTGCGAGCGAGCGGGGGGGGGGGGGGCAGCCACGCGATCGATGTGCTAGCAGCGCTGCGCTCAGGTGTGCCGGCCGCATACCTTCGCTTCGGATAGTTTGCACTTGCCGTTTCGCTGCTGCCATGAAGGTAACGGGCTTAAATGACTGTTAACGTGTATCACGTGTTATGCGTGTTTACAGGTTTGCCAGGCATGCATTCATAAATACTCATGGACAGGGATGTATGGAGGATTTTTCACGGTGGGGGGAGGGGTTTGTATGGTGGGCTTAGAACACCCCCCTGACATTTTCTTTCTGTGATGTTAGAATGGAGCCCATTCACAGGCACCACGTTATGGCGTCATTGGAATTTACACACTGTAGACTTTTAGTGGTGAGGACATATTTACAGCAGCCCCCGTCCCCCCGTCCCCCTGGATACGTGCTTATATTTAGATCTGTCTGCGTCTTTCCTGTAGAGGTAAGATATCTGTTCTCGAGCTGGATATTGAATATGAATGCTAGAGCCGGATATTGGTGGTTGACAATTTGCATGACGATAGTTCATGGAGATGTCGGAAAACAACATTAAAAAGTCTTACGTAGATGACCAGAAACTTTTAGTGACGAAAGAACTCAGAACTGACAAAATTGCAAATAAAAAGTGCAACTCAATAAAAGAACTTGAAAAAAAGTACGATTGGAAGCCAATTCCTCATGTATAATATAATTACACGTAAATATTCACAGCGTTCCTGCACTATGCTGTGGCTTATCAGCTAAAAACAACTAGGTACACATAAATCGTTTCAAGCGTTTTTGCGTGCTGAAATACCCACTTTGGATTTATTACATGGACGATGGAACGAACACAATCTCGGCATTTCAGCTTTACTCATGCATCTCTAGTCAGAAAAGATCACTTTCTGGGGCGTGCTGCAGCAGTGGGGCTGCTAGCGGTAATGTCAGAATGGATAGTTTATTTTAGCGGTATATAAATACCTCTACCTTCATCACATTACTCTACGAAAAACTCATTCTCCAGTAGTTGATCCCGATAATTCAAAAACGCATTTGTAAAGTGTGTCGATATGGACGCGATACCTACTTGAAGTGTCTTTGAAAATTCAGTCGCCAATGCAAACAAATTTACTTGGTGCTGCCGTGGTCCGCAGAGCTCGGCTGCCAACAAAATTTACGTCGAAAATCTTTGTGAATTCATTTGATCCCTAATTTTAATGCCATTTCCCTGTCTGTTCTAGAATTGTTTCCCACCTTAAAATTCGTTCCAAATGCATAACTATATTTATGCATGCAAACATTTTTTATGCATTTTTATGCATGAGCATCGTTGTTTGCGTTCAGCCATAACTGGATGGTCACATGCATAAGCTTGTCGTGCATGTATCATCACGCTTTATTGCCATAATATCGTCGCCGTGCAACAACGTCGCCGCCAATTTCACTTTCGGTTCTAGTTTCCCACTGCACGCGGGCTAACGCGTTTGCATGCAGTGCAGGCAGCGTGTGTTAAAATTCTGCCGTCCACCATCAAAGTGAGGTCATTTATTTTATTCGCCACTCGACAACAGCTACGTGCGCTGTTTGAATTGGCGCTTCGCGTGGCCTCGCTGCCCCAGTGGTGACAAGTTCAGAAAAACTGCGGCAAGGTATAATGGCGCTAGCTGTTAAGCTTCTCAATTCGTTTTGTTTTTCTCGCTGTCACTCTTCGAGTCAGCAACCACACTGCGGCACCTGACCTTTAATACAGCGATAGTGCCACTACAAGGATTTGACACCATTACAGAGCACATAAGACATCAAAAGTGGCGCGTGGCGCCAATGGTGCATTGCCATTTCATTGCCATTTCGCTATTGGCGTCATTAAATGGCATCATCCATCACTACGCGCTGCCATACGCAATAGTGAAGTATAAGTGACAAAATTTATGACTTGGCTGGCTTTCACTCGTATTTCTGGACATTGGCTGGGTGGGTTTCAAACACGGATGTGAAATGTCGACACTTCTGGTTCGGTTGGTGGATGGATTTGTGTTGAATTGATCGCTTTGGTGACAAGTGGAGACTCGGCGCCGGCGGCGGCTCACTCAATAAAGCCGACATTCCTGACAAAGTTATTAACTATTTTCCTATTTCTCCCTCACCGGCTCGAGTGCTACTTCTCTTCAAGTGGCTCGAAATGAAAAAAGAATGAGAAATTTCATGAACCTGAAAAATTTGTTATTGAAACATGAATTTAAATTAAACATTTTCCCAAAAATGTGCATGTTTTTTTTGTTGCAAAACCTAACAAAACAAAATAAAATTTTGCTAAATTGTGCGTGTTTACCGTTATCTACATTGGTTTGTTGTGCATTAGGACTTTGCACACGGGCGTAGTTTTTCACGAGGGAAACACTTCTCGCATAGAAAATGGTTTTGCAAAGCTGATTTTGTTGCTCCAACGTATTTAGGAGCTTACATAGCAAGTTTCTGGGCTTGGCCACCAAACCGCTGATGTCGCTCACCAATACAAGTTTTTCTTCTGTATAGCGTTAAAAATCAAACAAAAAATATAAATCCAATAATTAAAAAGAATAAAACATTTGCCTCGCGCTCAGCTATCATGTATAAGTGTCGCGAGATGTATCTCATCACTTTTCTTGATTTTTGCTCATTTTCATGCATTCTATGCTATTTTCGCCTTTCTGTGCTGCGCTAAGCGCACCTGCCGCCGAACATCCAGGAAAAAGTTTTTCGTAGACAACGCTAGCCTCAAGTCAAAAATGTTTTTATCGATGTCTCAATATTCAGATTGTTTCTTCCAAAACGTTGGGCACACAAAACACTTCGCTTGTTCCAATCCGTAGTGTTGGAAAAAATCAATTTTTTAAACATCTTGATTTTTAAAGAAAAATCTTCTGTTTTTTTTTTAATTGATAAAAAAGAAAAGAAAAATCAGTGCAAAAACGTGTGACTGAAGTGTCACATAATGTATTGTTATGTCCATTGTGGTCATATTATGACTGTGGACTGTGGAGTCCGTTACTTCAAGTGAATTTGGGCATAGAATAGTGTTATAAAAATAAGGCTAATACATTGACTGACAGTAATGTTTCACACTACAGAAGTATTGGACTTGGAGCACATTGGCTGGAAGTTATATAAAAAATTATAAATACTACAGTTACACTAACATATCTAGGGTTGGAGAAAAAAACGTTTTTTTTTAACTCGATGTTTTTTTTTAAAAAAACACGTTTTTTTAAATAAAAAACGTTTTTTTTTTTAAATAAAAAACGTTTTTTTTATAATAAAAAACGTATTATTTTTAAAGCTCCCAGATATGACCTTGTGTCAACATATATAGGTATATCAGACAGTGGCAATACTCTGTGATGTATTATATGACCATATAATGGCTGTTGAGCCATGGGATAGCATTATACGTGGTGATTTGTGTCAAAAATATCCATTTTTTGTCAATACGTTCGTATATCGCCTTATAGTCAAATGTTTGTGACTTCAGGTAAAGTTTGGCACGGAATAGTGATGAAACAAGGTTATAAAAGGAGTTTGTTACTTTGGGAGTGAAGTTACACACTGTGGAGGTACATGTATGCACTTTACCTCAATATTATATACTACACCGACATATGACGGCTTATTAACCCATGGTAGCATATATAAATGGATACTTTGATACTAAAAATGCCACAAAACCAATGAAAACAACCACCAATTTTAACCTATATGAAAGCAACGGTTTCGTCCCTACCCAAAGACCGTTGCGCACCTCTGACCCAGGACTCATCAGTTTGGAGGTCCCGAGGTGTGTGTGAAATTTGTGTGTGAAATTGCGCGCTTGCGCGCAAAAATTTTGCAAAATACCTAGTGCTTAGTACTCAAAATTTCGGTCGATGTTTTTTAAAAAAAAACAACATTTCGGACGTCATGTTTTTAAAAAAAACAACGTTTTTTTAAATAAAAAACGTTTAAAAAAAAATCGGCCAACCCTAAACATATCAAAGCTCACTATTTCACAACAGCATGGACAAATGGAAGCTTTTACTCCAAAAACTTCTCAAAACCAAAAAAAAACAATGCCCAATGTTAATGTGTATGTGAAATCGCTCAGTTGCGCGCAATTTTTTTTTCAAAAAGCTTAGTGCTAGTGTATTTTGGAATTTTGCCTTTGATTAAGAAATCAGTTTCCGTCCTGGGATTAAAAAAAAATCAGTTGAAAAATCAATTGTCATCCCTAGTTTCACCCTCGCTCTTCTTGTTGCTGCAGTTGTTTTCACTGAAATTGTTCATATTTGTTATTCACTTCCCCCTGGCATTTTAACATATATGCGAAGTTTATTTTTTAAACATCATAACTTTTTAGAAAAATATAACAAAAATTTTGCCAGGATTTTCCAGTGAGATTTAATCACCTATACTCCAGTCACTTTACACCCTGCACGCGTGGTTCCCGCTGGAAGCGTGCCAACGATTTTTTACGCATGCAATTTTCACAAAAAGTTGAGAAAAAAATCATCTCTGTGTATAATGCTATACGTTAACTTATTCACAACAATGATATTTTTCTTTTGTACAAAAATCGCATGCTTTATCATCATTGGCACGCTTCCAACGTGAGACATAAATGAGTGCGAGGGCAGAGTATCATGTCCGCCGAGTATACCTAAGTTTTCTTTTTTGAGTAATTTTCTGAGAATTAAAAAAAATACTAGAAAATATAAAGATATCGATAAATATAATATAAAATATATAGATATACCGTATTTCCTCGAAATACCCCCCTCGAAATACCTCCCTCAAAATGGACACAATGAATTTATAAACCCCCCTCGAAATACCCCCCCCCAATTTCAGTGTATAGAGAACATAGATGACGAAAGCTCCGGGAAACGCAGAACACACGTTAAAAACAATGAGTGTGTTATGCAGAGTTGCAAAAACGTATTTACGTTTACCCGAAATACCCGGTTATTCGGGTATTTATACTTACGTTTACCTTTACGTTTTCATAAAATACCGTTACGTTTTGTTACGTTTTCCTGGCCGAAATACCCGGGTACCAGAGAAAACGTAAAAAAACGTTGTGAGACCCAATTTTTTTGGCAAAATGTAATTTCCGTCATAAATTTCCAACAACTTTAAAAAATTTGCGCGCCAGCGCACACTTTTCCTCCACAGAAGCCGTATTTTCAAAATAGGTATATTCAATATTCAAATTATTCTATAGTTAGACCCCACCTCCGTGCAGAGTATTACGTTTTACTTCCCAAACTCGAATTGTGCCAAATGCTTATTAAAAAAGTCAGCGGATGCTGTTATTTAGTGGCTTCCGTGGATTGATTTTGAGCTATTTGAAGATCAAATGTTTAATCAACTCGATGAATCGCCATAGTATAAATTTTTTGTGACATAACACTTGGGAAAACGTTGACAGAACGTGAAAAATTGATTGAAAAACCGGCAAAAAAATAGAAGGGCAGCTTCCAAAAGACGGTTTCTCCATAATAGAAAGTCGGTGAAAAATAGAAGGGCGCCCTTCTATTAGATGAAACACGGTAATAATTTTTTTACGTTTACGTTTTATTTTACGCTTTCCCAGGTATTTTAAAAATACCTTACGTTTTAGTATTTATACTTTCATTTTGGAAAAGGTATTTACGTTTACGTTTACGTTTTCCAAAAATACCAGTATTTGACCAACTCTGGTGTTATGTAAGAACAGGCTTTATACCGTATGCGTACTTAAATATATAAGTCTATAGAGTCTTATAAATGGCGGTTTTTATTGCATTTTTCGACGTCTGTGTACGTTACAAACAACGATTTAGTACTGGGATTTCAAAAAAATTCTGGCGAAATAATAACCCCCCCCCCTCGAAATACCCCCCTCGTTAAACCCCCCAAAATTTCCACTCTGAAAAAATACCCCCCCGGGGGGTAATTCGAGGGAATACGGTAGTTACCTATATTTATTTAAATGTTTCTCCAGAGATTTAATTTAATTTAAAATGGAATTTTATTTCATTAGATATTCACCACATACTTTTTCAATCCTATTCCCCCAGCGAATGATAAATGGGTAGTCAGAAAATGTACGCATTTGTGTTACTTATTAAGATTATCTCAGCTACATAAATAGAGAGACAGTTGACTTGGATTTGTGGTGTTTTCCTTTTCGAGTAGCTTTTTCTTAATGGGTTTAGCTGGCCTAGAGCGTTGATTCGGAAATATTTATGTGTATTTTATGTTAAATGTGTTGAAATAACATGGTCGCCATACTGTTCTCTAATTTAGGTAATTTTTAACCGTAATTTCATGCCATGTAGCGTTCTATTCCAAAACTAATGGGATGTGCGAGTAAAGTGTGCAACGCTTCAGTCGAAATGCACACGACATGCATACCAAAATGGCGCGCGCCGAACTGAACCAAATCAGAAAAAAAATTGCAATCAGTGAAAATCGAACGCGATGTTTAAGGCCGCATGCAAGTGTAAATTATACACGTCCTCTACAAGTATTATAGGTACCGTATTACCTCGAATTTCCCCCTTGAAGTCACCCACCCCCCTCGAATTACCCCCCTCAAAATGGGCTGGGGAAATAATAAACCCCCTCGAAATACCCCCCTCCGGTATGATGTACATATGCAATGTACATGATGTATTTATTACTGCTAATTTGCATTGCAGCTACACATAGACTAGTTTGTGTAGCTATCTACCTTTTAATGAACAAATACATCCTGTTTGGACACATTTATTACTGTTTTGAGTACGCAAATGGCTAGTATTTAATACGATCCTTACGAATATTTCTGATGAAATAATACCCCCCCCCCCCGAATAAGCCCCCCCTCGAATTAACCCTCCTCAAATTTTGCTGGCGAAATAATAAACCCCCATGAGGGTATTTCGAGGTAATACGGTAAATACAATGTGCCATGTATTTATATATGCCTGTGCGGCGTTAACTTAACACATTAGTATTTAGGTACCTATGTAACAAACAAAAATTTGGATACCGTGTATCATCGAATAAGTCCCCGGTGGTTATTTTTTCGTCAGACTTTTGACTAGGGTGTTATTCGAGGTGAGAAGTTTTTTTTCGTCGGAATATAAGGTAAAATGCATGATCAATATATTTATTCTGTAGATTGGGTTAAGTTGGTTGCATATTGTGTTTAATGATTGAAATTTGGGATGTAATGATTGAGTTTTTCGAGGGGGAGTTATTTTTCCTCAGTCAGCTAACATGGGGCGGGGTATTCAAAGGGGGGTCTTATACGAGAATCTACGGTATGCAACACAATTTTGTAGGCAGGCATACGTTAAACATTGTTGTTTTTTGTTCGTTTCGCGGTGCGCGCTGTGTGCACAATACAAATTGCAACCTCATCAGATTTTATTTTGCGCCTGGCCATTATTTGCGCCGCGCCGCGCCGCACCGACACCTAGTGTTCGGACGACAAGTCGTATCACCACTTTTTCGTATCGTATATTGGTATGAATAGTTCTTTGAAACAATATTGAATATTGAACATCAACATGTCACATGGACATTGATATCGACATTTAGTATCGACAAATTCATGTTGAAAATATCGATTAAAACCGTTTTAAACGAAATCGACATCGAATTTTTAAAAAAATGTTTACCAGGATAGCATCCGAACCCTAGCTGTTTAGCGACGTGGGGAAGGACGTACTGGTGACGCTCACCAGTTTGCTGTGTGCCACTTTGTTTGTTATGTTTAGTGCAGGTGGCTCGCTCTCAGTAAGCTACCGTATATCCTTGAATAAGACCCCAGGAGAGCTGTTTTTTCGTCAGGGTTTTTAATGGGGAGTTATTTAAGCGGGGGGTGTTTTTTCCTCAGCATTACATTGTGTATCTGCTTTTGCTGCCATAGGCTAACATTCTTTTGTATTTTTCGTTTCAGACAATGCACTGCATTTCCATTCGATAAATCAGACCACAGAGGGGGTTATTCAAGGGTGGTTTTCAGGGACGTATCCAGGATTTTTGAGCGGGGGGGCTGCTTGTTTACGGAGCCCGGCGAACGGGGGGGGCTCAGCCCCCCCCCTAAAATTTTGCCTGTATAGTCACGGAATGGCGCCATTGGCGTTGGCGCCAGCGCCAGAAAGCGTTGAAAATGTATGTAAATATACGTATATTCACATTACATAAGGTACATTATTGGGTGCATTTTCTGGTATATGTGTCCACGGGAATCGATATGCTGAAAATACCGTGTTTAGGGGGCAAATGCGCGCTTGCGCGCAAAATTTTTGCATACACTGTCGAAAATTTGTACTAAAAGTTGCATTTTCGGGAGGGTTTCATGTCTCACCCCGGGAAAGGGGGGGGGGCTGCAGCCCCCCCCGCCCCCCCCCCCCCTGGATACGTCCTTGGTGGTTTTGTTCGAGTATTAATTTTATTGTTTTTCTTTCAACACCTTGCTTTGCACCACACTTTTGCCTTTCATACTTGTGGTTTTACGTGTGGCGCTGTCGGTTGTTTGCCATCATCCTGAACGGTTCCATGCGGTGTTTTTATCACAAGTATTCTCGTGACGTGACAAAATGTCTACGTTGGAAATGTTTGTACGAATCGTGCCGTGGGATATGTTTAGATTACGATACTCCCGTAAGTACCATGATTTGAGTATTTAAAATGATAATACATTTGAAGCCACTCATCAAATGAGGTATAGAATATTTTTATAGACAGTTATAGAATTTGCGTGAGTTTCTTGCAGAACCCAGGGCCCTGGGGCCAGTTCCGCTTTAACAAATGTAAACTCTTAACTTTACTTTTCACTTTTGTCTTAACTCTTTACTTTGCCACTGCGGAACCGGCACCTGGCTTGCTCGTGCTTGCCTTCCCTCCAAGCAGCCATTATAATGGCAGCAGCTCATGTTCCGAACCGCATGTTTGAACTTCATTGTGTTTGTGTATGCAATGTCGCTGGAAAATTTGTCAAGGGAGTATTGATATTTCACTGATTTTTACTGTTGTTTTGATAGCAATATTTGGTGTGTGAGTGAGTGGGGTTCTATTTGGCTTTATTTCCGGTGTTTGAATCGGTTTCAGGGTTCGCCAATTGGGGTTGCATTGCTTAGTGAATTAATTGAGCACAATTCATTTGTCATTGCATTTTCACGTACGATCTAGCTGTGACAAAATTTTACACCAATATACCTATACCTATGTACTATGTAGGTTGTAGTCTTCGCTAAAAGGACAATAATTTTACGTTGAGCGAAAATTTCGCGACAATCATTACGTCATAATTTTTTGCAACCTTATTCAGCAGATGTAATCGCATCTTGTCATTTGACCACAATGGCGACCCACACACTAGTTGACACACGCGTGTCAACTCAGATTTCGGCTTCACGTATCACAGAGCGATCTCCGAATACACTTGCCGTAATTTTTACCTTTCAACATTGCCGCATGTGCATTTCAAAATTCCTCCGCGATATGTGAAGCCGAAATCTGAGTTGACACAGACCAGTTGACACACATGGGTGGGCCGTCAATAAACATAGGATTTTGTAAACTAAATATGTTCCAGTTGAATAATAGTCACTCATTCAGGCCAATCTCAGGCTCCTCCAAACAAAGGATTTTAAAAGTGTTTTAGTGATGTTCATGATAACAGGTTTCTTTTAGATTTGGACCCCTGTGGGGGTCAGATAGATAGTAAAAGAAACACAATGCATGTAAAATAGTGATTGCTGCTCCAAAATAATTTTTACGTCAACTCATTGCATAAATATATTCCCTTTTGAACAACCCTTAGAATATTAATGATCAAGTTGAAGCACATTGAGTTTCATATACCTACCTACTTGAACTAGGTATTTAGAACACTTGGCTTTGATTCACAGCAAAAAATGGATCCGTGAAGCGTGTGGAAGCGGGCTGGATGCGCGTGAAACGGCGCGCTTCCACACGCTTCCACCAACATCACGAAAATCCCGGTGAAGTGTCTTCCACACGCTTCACCTAGCTTCACCGCGCGCTTCACGCGCATCCAAAATGCGGAAGACACTTCACGGCGCTAGCGCTTCCACACGCTTCCCCTCTACACACATTTGCGTGGGAGCGCCATATTAAGAGGCGTGAAGTGCCTTCACGCAGATTTCCGTGATGTGTGTGGAAGCGCCGGCATGCTTGGTGAAGCGTCGGGAAGGGTCGGCGTGAAGACACTTCCCGACGCTTCACCGCGCATCCACACACCCATTTTTTGCTGTGATTGACATGAATGGCTGAACTCTGTACACTGTAGTCTGTAATGACATATTTTGCTATTACCTAGTGCTGAGTACACAGAGGAAGGTACCTATCATAGAAGAAATTCACATCCAAAGCACCTATAAAAACAACGTTTCAGGTGATTTTGTATTTATTTATTTTGTGTATATTTATGTGTTTGCTCACAAAAATTTCGCAAAATACCTCGTGCATAGGAAATCAAATTTTCAACTTTCAACAAAAACACGCTCCTGATATGTAAAAATTATAAATAAACATTTTTTTAGAAAAAGCGCCTCCTCACCACAATCAGCCCATAACAGAGAACTAAATGGTTGCCTTTGTGACCAATTGTTTACCATAATTAGAAGCAACACGTCTTGTTAAGTCAGTCTTTCGATGATTTAGCCTTTTGGTTAGCTAGGTTGATTTGCTCTGGCCACCTAGGGGTACTCACAGACCCTGTAAAAAATCAAACATCATGCAAAGTGGCAAAAGTCATGGAAAATGCCCAGCAAAATGGCAACTCGGTTGCCATTTTTCAGAGCATTTTCCATGACTTTTGACACTTTGCATGACATTTGACATTTTACAGGGCTTTTTACAGGGTCTGGGAGTGGCACCTGCTGGAATTATCCGTTAGACCCACAAGATGAATTAGACAGAGACAGGGGAGAGGGGGAATTCTATTAATGTTTGTAGTAGTCTACTCCCTTTTCACAATTCCAGCTTATCGTTGGTCTGTGGATACATTTGTGTATTGTGCCGAATGTTCACCCAAATCGCTGTTCAGAACAATTCCTTACAGGGTATTAATTCTATTTCTTTAACGGGAATGATATTTGCTCTGACAATAAAAAGGCTCCCGTGA
The DNA here is from genome assembly GCA_964036195.1 of Sphaerolaimus hirsutus. Taxonomy (NCBI): domain Eukaryota; kingdom Metazoa; phylum Nematoda; class Chromadorea; order Monhysterida; family Sphaerolaimidae; genus Sphaerolaimus; species Sphaerolaimus hirsutus. Next base: position 17,819,881 of record OZ038454.1, on the reverse strand, counting down.
GTTGCGATCTAGTTTGTACAGTTAAATTCTGCCCATTCAATTAAACTCAATAGTTTCGTTTGCTTTTTTATATCTGTCTGTGCGACTGTCTTCGATCATTTCTTTTCCTGTGTTTCATTTTTCCAAGCGCATCGCTCATCGCTGCAAATGACAAAATTTTTAAACTTTTTACGACGTAATTACACCGCACTCATAAAATGACGAATTACTGTTGTTAAAAAATCCGCTCTCCAATGATGCATCTTAAAATTAGGCTTCGAGTTGCAATGAGTTTGGGCGTAAATAAAACATGGCGGTAGCATGTCGACCGGCTGCTGGGCTAGTCACATAGGCGGCGCTGTTCGTGCGGTGTTATCATCAGCCGAGCTATTTTTTCTAATTTCTAAAATACACGCCACCTACCGTATTTCTTCTAATAGAACGGCATACCTCCAATAGAACGGCACCTCCAATAGAACGGCAGGTTTTGGCACTTTTTTGCATTCACGAAATAAATAGAACGGCAGCCTCCAATAGAACGGCACCTCCAATGGAACGGCAGGTAGAAATTACGTTGGAAGAGTGCCAGAACACACAAACATTAGAAAAATGGGTGGTGAGAACATCCAAGGTGTTGAAAACTATGATTTAGGGTTATTTTCACATTTGATTTTGTTTGAATTGATTCTCTGATAGTAAACTATTGTTCATTTTTCATTAAAAACACTATGTTCAAGTGAAAAATGTCTGAAAACTATTGGTGAAAAAAATAGAACGGCAGCCTCCAATAGAACGGCACCTCTTATAGAACGGCAGGTAAAAAAGTTGACGAAAAAAATAGAACGGCGCTCTTCTATTAGAAGAAATACGGTACGCGCCGCATACAGCGCGACATTTCATGTCCTCATGATATCGCGCCGTGTCTACCTGTCGCGCACGCTGTCAGGTGGTCGGAATTTCGTCCTAGATCGATAATACTAACCCGCGCGAGTGCATGATTCCAATTTCATTGTCCGATCTGCACGGGGGGGGGGCGAACTACGCTGCGGCAGTGGCGCCCCCCCCTCCGTGTTTACCTATCGCGCTTGGTAACCGCGTCGACCAGGTTTCTATTATTGCGACGATAAAATTCGGATAAGGCATGTATTTTTCTGGAGTACTCATAAATATTCATGACGTCGTGTATGTATTGCGCCTATGTGCTGCTGTGTGCGATTAATAGAGTTGCGTCCACGTATCGCCCATTGTGTCGCTGAATTATGCCGCCGCCGTTTTCTCCTCACGCTGTCGTATTTGGCTGCGTTCTTGTGCTGATAGATATGTATTTATCTGTGTACTAGAATGTCTCTACTCTAGTGGCGCGACCTTCACTTTACAATTTTCACCTCAAAATTTCTTCTTACTAAATACCTCAATTTTCTACTGATATTGTTGAAGTAGTCGACACGCGTGACACGCGCCCGAAATCGCAGGTCGTCCCTGGACGCGTGGCAGGACGGTCTGCCGACTGAATTGCACTGCGCCACCGAGGCACTGGTGCCGTCGCGGCCCACGTCGGCGGCGAGCCACAGCTTGGCCACGGGCACGGGCAGCGACTGCACCAGCGCCGCCACGCGCAGCGTCGACTCGCCGCTGTCGCCGGCGGCCACCGCGACCAGCGACAGCATCGCGCCGCCCATGGACGAGCAGGCGTTCGAGGGCATCGCCAACGGCCACAGCAGCGGCACGGACATGCCGCCCGACCGGGCCAGGTTGTCGCCCGCCACTAGCAGTGAGTTCGATATGTTCTTTGCTCCATAGTTGATAAAATGTATTTACTTTTACTGGATAAATGCGTATACACGAGTACAGAGTAAATTCGTTTACGTTTCCTCTGAAAAAAAGTTCCTGTATTCGCTTTTTCGGATACTTTTTGAATATACTCGAGTACAGAACAAGCATTTCTGATAGGCATTTATATAGGTTTTTCAAGGCTTCAGATACATATGAGTGAAAGTATAAAAATACTTTACGTTTTCTGTATTTACTCAGGGGTGAGTAAAAATAAATACTTTACGTTTGACAAAAGTTCGGTATTTACTTTGAACGACTGTGCGCCTGCTCTGTGTTTCCGTGAGTAGCCGCCGACACAATCATCCACACGCTGCTCTGCGGCAGGCATGCGCAAAGTGGCCAGCTCCACAGCCGCCTACCACCGGCGCAACGGCAGCTTCCCCTACGAGCAGCGCAGACCCAGCTTCAGCTCCGACCTGGACAACATGTCGGGCGTGTCGGCCGACATGGAGCTGCACTCCGAGATAGCCGAGATCACCACCCAAGTGACCAGCATCAGCAACAAGTTGACGCAGTTGGAGGAGGCCAACTTGTTGTCCGGCGAGAACCAGTCCAGATTGAAGCAGGAAAATGCAGTGCTGCAGGAGCGACTGCACGGATTGGAGGAGTCCTTGCACAATACTGAGGAGAGGTCAGTGTCTTTGTCTTAGGGCTGAAGCGGGACCACGGTCCCGATACATGCTTCGGCAAAACGTCGGGTCTGGGGCAGTCCCGGTCCCGACACCCTAGTTCCTTCCACGATAAAAACACCAGTCCTGGTCCCGACACATCGCCCCTGGTCCCGACCAGGGGTCTCGAATGGGGGGGGGGGGGGGGTTACCCACCCCCCAAACCGCCCAGCTATCTATCTATCCCGGAGGCCGCTCAGCTATCTATCTATCCCGGAGGCAAAATTTTGGGCTACTACCCCCTAAACCCCCCCCCCCCCAAATCGCTCAGCTATCTACCTATCTGGAGCGATTTTTCAGAAACTATACCCCAATTTTCGCTCAAAATCGCTTTTTTTCATACCTATATATAGATTTTCACCTCCAAAATCCCTGGTTCATGCGTCTAACTGCCTATTTTCAGCTATTTTAAGTACTATATGCTCTTGTATACCCATTTTGAGCTATTTTACACCTACTTTTAGCGATTTTTCTCCCTTTTCTTCCTTCTATGCCCCGAAAAAGCCTATATATCGAACCACCACAACCCCCCCCCCCAACCCCCCCCAACCCCCCCCCCAACCCCCCCCCCAGAAAATTTTTCAGCTATCTATCCCTCCGGAGGAGCGATTTGCTATCTATCCAACCACTCGGAGGGTCAAAATTCAAGATACCCCTGGTCCCGACACATCGCTCCTGGTCCCGACATAAAAATTTGTCTGGTCCAGGTCTGAAAAACTTTTAAGCCCAAGAAGAACGCCGCTTTTGAGAAACTTTTGACGCCGCTTTTGAGTCATTGCCAGGTTATCGTATCGACTGTCGTAAATATCTACACAGGTGGAAGGAGAAGTGCAGCGAGGAGCGCCAACGACACAGAGAGACCGTCGCCAGACTGGAACGCGAGAAGCAGCTCGAGCTGGAGACCGTGCAGCTGCGGCTGGACGTGCTGCAGCGCGACGCGGACAAGGCGCAGGAGAACGCGGCGCTGCTGAGAACGGAGAAACGCCCGGCTGGCGGGCCGGCTGTCGCGCGCCGAGCAGCAGCTGGCCGAGGCGGCCGCCGAGCGGGACCAGCTGCAGGAGGAGAAGCACGCGGCACTGTTGCAGTACAAGAGTTATAAGGAGGAGTCCGAGGCGGAAATGGCCACCAGCTCGGACATGGTCGAGGAGCTGGCCAAGCAGAATGACGAGTTGAGACGGAACCAAGTCAAGTGCGTTTTGGGCGAACTGTGTGCTGTGTGAACTCTGCCGAACTGTGGCTAACGATGGCAACAAAAAGTCGAAAATTCGAAAACTTTTTTTGAATTTTTTTTGGTATTTTTAGTTGAAAACGCACATTTCAGGTGATGATTGCGTTAATTTTCCATGTATCTAGGTATTCATAGCGGCAGAAAAATGTGCAGATGTATCTGCGCTTACAGATTGGAAGGCTGTTAAAGATAAAAGTGTATTCAAAATTCACCAGAAAGATAAGAAAATGCAATAATTTGATACAAATTCGAAAAGTAATAAAAATTCGAAAATTCAATCCGATAGTAATCCGAAAAATGCGAAATTTGGAAAAAAATAAATTCGGAAAAAATCGAAATTTGAAAATACCTTAAAATTTTTTTAACACTTTCCAAAAGTTCGCCATCATCAACCATCGGCCATCGCACCTATGCAGGCGTCGTTCGGGCAGCGTCGTCGAGCGTGCAGTCGAGCTGGAAGAGGAGCTGTCGGTGCTGCGGCGCGACTACAACGTGCTCATGGAGCAGAACGGCGAGCTGCACGCGCAGTTGGTGGAGACGGGCCGGTCGCTGCTGGCCGCGCCCTCGTCGCTCGCAGCCGAGCTGCACGGCAAGGACAAGGAGGAGGTGAGTTACATAGATTGTGGCTGTGTCTCTTTGGTTTGATGATTGACACTCTGCTTGGTTGGGTGGCGGGAAGTCACGCTTAGCGTTGCAAAAATTTCGGGAGATTTTTATTTTTGAAAATAGTGGGGAAAAAATTATATATTTTTTATTTTCTCCGGTGTTTTTTCTGGAGAGATTTTATTATTTTTATTTTATGAGTAGAAAAATTGAAAAATCTCTCATTTATATTTAATTGTATTTATTTATATTTTCACCGCGTTTTATCAGAGAGATTTTATTTTATTTTATTTTTTTGAGAGATTTGCTGTATTATATTTAATAATATTTTCTGAAATGAACCCGTTTTTGGAACGATAGTCACGCGACGCTCTTTCGGGTACTATGCTATTTATTTAAAAAGAATTGCAGAAGTATGTAAACACCTTCCCGGTCTGGTCCGGCACCCTATTTTTTTTCATTTGAGTTGACTTTACTCCAGCTGTGCGGGTGCTAGAAAGCTGAATATGCTGGGTTATAGTGGTAACCCCCTCTACGCCACATCAATGGGGGAGGCCACGGCGACTCACTACAGGGTGGGTTGCCGTATATGCAACGTTTTTTTCCAGTTTTTCACTGTCCCACACAGTTCCGGCACCCATCTGATTTCGTTACACTATTGGTACCATATCTGCAGCTGTGTGGGGGGGGGGGGGTAGCGAGATTAAATTAGGGGGAGTGTAGCCAACACCCTCTCTCTACTATACACTGCCCGGGTGTTCGCCAGCAACTCACTTTAGGGTCGATCATTGCATTTCAATTTCGTTTTAAAAAATCCCTACAGGTCCGACCACCCTCCTAAGTGTCTAGCAAAAAATAGACTTTGGCAACTTTTTTGTTAGACACTTGAAATGTCGATTTACAGTGATTTACAGGGGAGTGTTGTTGCCGGTCGGCAATGCGTCCGAGTAGTGCGTGCGCGCCGCCGCGGCAGCGCAGCGCGCAGCCGAGTTAAGGCGGCTGTTCGTTGCGCTGTCACGGCGGCGCATGGATTAAGAGGTAGGGCGCCGCGTGAGCCGCCGCATAAAAGGCAGCGCGGGCGACCCCGTTTGGACAGTTGATCGTTTTTTCCCTTTTCCCTTTCCGTGTCCATTTCCCTGCCCATCCTGAGCGCAAATGAAATGGAGTGTTAAAACAGTTGACTCTTGTCGCTCGGCGACAGTTTCCCGAAAGTAACTGTCAACTCAGAATTACAAACGTTCCTCTTCCTCGGTCGCCAGCCCCCCTGGGAATCTAGCACTTGCTCGCTCAGAGTTCCCGTGGCTGGTCTTCTCGTTTGGAAATCGGAAAAACCCCACTTTGTATGCGCCGTGCATACAACATGGTGATCGTACGGCTCTAAACCCCAGTGAATTTTCCACGCGCGGTAGCGCCGTTCGCACAGCGGCCCCGCGATCCTTTTCCCACATCCCCAGCGTGAGCGACAAGTGGGGCGCCACAAAGCGCGCACATAGAGACAGAAAAAAATGTCTGATCACGAAACCGCTAACCCACCGATGGTTAGCCAACCCCCGCGAGGAAACCCCACGGGGCGACCACAGATAACGTATGCGGAGCATGAATTCAGCCAAAAAATCGCCGAATGGACCGATTTCCGAAGGCGGAAAGCGCTGGTGAACGCGATAGAAGCGTTGCACAAACAGCGGAAATCAGGATGGCCAAAGAGCACAGTGGCGAGCAAAGACAGCAATTCAACGCTGAGTCGCCGGCTCATCCGTTTGGCCGACAAATATTTTGAGTCAGCGCAGCTGTCCACAATAACGATCGCTGACCCGGAATACGACAGCGACAACAGCAGCAATGAGAGCGCCAGCGGCGACGAAACTGCAACCAGAGCCCCGGTGCTCCAGCCAAAATTCCAAAGAAACGACCCATCCCCCACGCCGTTTGCAGAAGCAAAAGTGCAAACGTCCGATCTGGCCGCAATGGCAGCGATGTTCCAGCAGCAATTCGACCAGCAAAATAAGCAAATCGAGCAACTCAAGCGACTAGTGGCGAATAGCACCCTCAGCAGTTCGTCCCAAGCCACGAGACAAGCCAGCAGCGACCCATGGCGTTGGTCGACGGAAGACCGGCTAGCAACTTTGAGTCAAGGCCCCCTGCTCCAGCAAATAATTGAATATATGGAGCGATTTGTGATAGCCCCAGAAGACGGCCTGCAGCCACTGAGCACAATCCGCCAGCCAAAAGACAAAATCGGCGTCGGCCACGTGGCATCCACGGCAACCAAGCAAATTAAATTTGATGGGAGCAAAAACAGCCGAACGGGACCATTCCGTTTTTGGCTCCACATGATTGTGCAGCAAGCGCTGGGAATACCCGAATGCCAACAGCAATTCTTCTGGAACAGTGTGTTCATGCAATGCCTCACCGATGACGCGCAGAACAAATACCAGGCGGTGAGAGTAAATAAACGCCACGACATCCTCTATGTGCTGGACACCCTAGTCGAGGCGTACCAAGCCGACCACTCAGTACACTCGGTAGCGAATTGGTACAACCTAAAACCAGAAGCGGGAGAGTCCGCATCATCATTCCACACCCGCCTGTGCGCAAATTTCCACCATGTGAGCGAAACAATGTCGGATCACGACCGACAGCACATGATTGGAGATAAATTTTTTACAGAGGCCCCCAGCCTAGCCCCAGTCAGCTGCTGGTACATGTGGCGTACGCGATGGCAAGATGGGGCCTGCACATTGAACCGAGCGATAACAATGATCGACGCAGCCCGCGACGCAGCCCGAGAAGAGGCAGAACAAGCCCGGGCAAAACGCAGAGATGAACAAAAAACTCAAAGGTACAGGCCGCGATACAACACCGGCTGGCAGAATGAGCAGAAAGGGCGCAGCGGCGAGACCGCCGGGGTACGAGCCATGTTCGACCCAAAAGCGCATAAGGGCCCCTGGTGCACATTCCATCTACACCTAAAACCCATGCCCCACGACCCCGACAACTGCTACATTAACCCCGCCTCCCCAGCGTGCCAAACGGGCAAAGCGGATAGCATTTTGCAATCCCTGATCAAACGGGGGAAAACAGAAGAGGAAGCCAGAGAAAACATGCGGCGGAAATGCAGAGAAATGGAAGTCACATTCCAAGAAACACCCAATGTCCGATGCACGCAGGAAGAACAAGAGGAAGAATCCTGGGAAAATTTCGTCGACCCAGAACCCGAGGATGGCAACGAATCCGATGGCTGGTTCCCCACGGTCGCGAGCACAAAGGAACACTCAAGCAGCACAACTGCAGGCCCACCAGATCCCATGGCAACAATTGTATTCCACAAAATTCCCATCACGGGCCATATCGACACGGGGTGCAATATTGGACTATTCATTGAAGACACCACCCTGGAGCGAATTTGGGCCAAAGCGCAATTAGACCCCCAAAACGAACGGGCGAAATTCCGGCCATATACAGGCAGCCACATTCGCACATCTGGAAAAGTCATCAAAGGTGAATGGCTGCGGATCTACGACATGACTGTAACGCACCAGACCCCCGACGGAGTACACCGCGAGGACACCCTACCAGCGGTAGTCAAACTGATGGAATTTTTGCCCCCGGCCGATCCTTTGCTAATTGGCCGAGCAACGATTTTAGGCCCGCTGCAAATCGTCCAAACAGCTCACCAAGAATTAGAAAGACTATCCATGGAATACGACCAAGACACAGGAATCCTCCGCACAAGCAATGATATGGAGGAGAGCACCCACCGCACAGCGGACGTGTGCACGTTGCATGACACAACCATTTTTGCAGGTCAACAGCACGTTGTCAAAGTCGCGGTTGACAAGAGCAGCTATATACCACCACACACACAGTCCGGGGAGACAGTCGCATATGCACTGGACCCATACGAGCGTGACGCAATGGGCGGGCTGAAAAATTTAGTGCCAGGCATTGTGTGTGATGCAGCATTCCAGGCCACCCGAGAATGGTTGGAAACAGCAGAATTCCCACTATGGGTTACAAACACAACAAATGCGGAGTGCCACATCCCAGCACGCACAAAAGTTGCAGAAATATTCTCAACAACCCACGCGCTCACATTGGAAGAGCCAGAAGAGGCTGCAGCGCAGGGATTGAAGGAATTGCCACAGCCACCGCCCCCATCTGACAACATCCCCGAGTGGCAGCCGCTCACACAAGAAGAGCAAGACCGCATTGCAGAAATTTGGCCCCGCCTACCCAAAGAGAGCCACGACGCACTTCCCCAGGAATTAAAAGAACGTTTCAAGAACCTCTTGGCACAGCAAGAAGGGCTATTCAGTATGAACGAGTATGACATTGGCGAAACACACGTCACAGAGCACAAAATCGAGTTAGTGCCGGGCGCAGAACCAATAAAATGCGCAGCCAGATTTGAAACCCCTCTGAAAAGAGCATTTGTGTGGCGGACCGTGGAAGAAATGCTCAAGAAGAAGCTAATTATCCCGTCATCATCGCCATGGGCATTTCCACTAGTCATAGTCCCGAAAGGCAAAACGGACTACCGCTTATGCTTAGACTTTCGCAAATTGAATGACGTCACAGTCCGGGATGCGTATCCACTCCCCAGAATCACCGACATGTTCCAGCAGATGAGCGAACGATCGGTGTTTTCAACAATGGACGCCAGTTTTGGCTACTACAATGTCACCATCTCAGACCCAGCCACACGAGACATGGTGTCATTCGTGTGCAGCAGGGGCCAATACAGCTATACGCGAATGCCCCTGGGATTAAAAAATGCCGGGGCGAGTTTCCAGAGGCTCATGGACTGCGTGCTGACAGGACTGAACCAGGAGCCCGAACGCCCAGCATTTTTTGCCTACATCGATGATTGCCTGGTGGCTAGCAATAGCCCAGAAGAGCATTTGCAGCACTTGGTGCAACTTTTCAACAGGCTCAAGTGGGCGGGAATACGACTGAAACCAGAAAAATGCCATTTCTTTTGTGCACAAGTCAAGTTCCTCGGATTCGAGCTGAGCAAGAATGGCATCGCCCCAAAAAGGAGCAACATCGCGGCAATCCTCGAAATGCCCACCCCCACCACAAAACAGGACATAAAAACTTTCCTGGGAAAAGCAGGTTATTTCAGCCAGCACATCCCCGGTTTCCACCGATTAGCAGCACCGCTAAACGAAATGGCCAAAGGAAAGTACAGGGTGAATGGCAACGACCCAATCCCCCCACACGCGGAATGGACGGCAGACGCGAGAAACGCGTATGAAGTGCTCAAACTGAAGCTGAGCTCGGCGCCAGTTCTGGCGCACCCAGACCGTACAAAAGAATATTACTTGTACACAGATGCATGCGACCTGGGGTTGGGCGCAGTGTTGATGCAGAAAAGCGCAACCGACCCAAATCGCTTACGACCCGTTTCGTTCGTGTCCAAAAAACTCCCCACATCCCATAAAAACTGGTCCACCATCGAGAAAGAGGCTCTAGCCTGCACATGGGCGCTGGACCGACTGGGCGACTACATCGATGGACAAAAAGTCATCCTGCGAACCGATCATAAAGCGCTAGTGAATGCACTCATCAAACCAGCGCATGGAAAAATCGAGCGGTGGACACACCGATGGGCAATGCGATTATCATTGAAAGACCTGACAATCGAATACTGCCCTGGCGAACAAAATGTCATCGCAGACGCACTGAGCCGAAATCCCATCGAGGACCCAGATACAATGGCATTCCAACGAGCCAGCGAAATCATCAGACTCCCGTTAGACAAATTATGCCCCCACATGGCTCGGTGCACACAGGCCCAAATCAGCTGGCAACAGGAACAAATCAAAGACCCAGAGGGCAGCAAAATCAAACAGAAGCTCTCTGAAGGCACGATGGGACAAGCCCAATACAGAGTGATAGACAACGTGATCCAGTACAGAGGACCGCAAGGTTTCCAACCATGGGCACCCACGCACATGCGAGAAGGACTATTACAAAGAGCTCATGCGGGAAATTTGGGCGCCCACGGAGGTGCGGAACGAACCACACAACAAATAGGCAGGGTAGCGGCGTGGCCACGAATGCGGCAAGACGCAGCAGAATTTGTCAAAAAGTGCCATATTTGCAAAGTGTCCAAAGACGGCCAGCGGAAAGGTTTCAGCCCATTATTCCCCGTCGACCCAGGCACCCGACCATGGCAAAAAATTGCCGCAGACACGACCCCCATGCCAGAGTTCAAGGGCCATAAGTACTTGCTAGTCGCAGTGGACTATCTGACACGAGCAGTAGCCCTAGCACCACTACGACAATTGACTGGAACCGCAGTGACAGCGGCGCTGGAGAAATACGTCATCCACCGATTTGGTCCACCGACAGAATTGATCACTGACAATGGCACAGAATTCGTCAACAAAGACGTGGCACAATTAGCACGCAAATGGGGAATAAAGTTGCGGACAACGACCCCATATCATTCCCAATCCAACGGACTAGCAGAGCGAGCTATCCGCAGCGTAGAACAACTAACTCGCCAATGGTCGCAGAACAACGCAAATTCACGCAATTGGCCAGAGGCGCTGCCAGAAATCGCACTACGCATGAACGTAGCATACAATCGCGACATTGCCCACGCCCCATTCGAACTGTTATTTGGGTACATGCCACCTTTGCTATCAGGAACAAGCAACGACCCACACACAGCAACCGACAGCGAAGACGAAACCCCCCCCAGCGCCAATACCAGACTGCAAAGAACACTAAGATCCCTAGCAGCAAAAGTACCCAGAGGGGCAGAGCGGCCAGGGCATCTACAAACGTTGTGGCAGCAAGCCAAAATGCAATTGAAAAATGCGCAAGAACGATACAAACGAGCGCACGATAAAAAAGCGGGGAATGAAATACGAATAGGAGACACGGTGTACATGGAAACGCGATGGGGCATGGCCGTCGAGCAGAAAATACGCCCCCTTCGCACCGGCCCATATGAAGTTGTGGGGATAGATAAATCGATTGCCCTCGTGGATACAGGGGAATATATCCAAAGAGCCCCCGTGAATACACTCACACTTGCAAATGAAATCGACATAAAAAAGAAAAATCGCGAAAGAACACAAAGTCCCACCCCCTACACCCAATCTATCAACCGCAGCAACATGGCATCCAGACACGGCAGCGTAGAACGGCACGGCGACAACCGCCGCCGTGGCCGCGGCCGCGGGCGACAACCCGCTGGGGTGCAGAACCACGAACGAGTGCGACCGCGGGCAGCGAGCCCAATGGCTCTGGCGCCGAGCCAAAAACGCGCGCACATCGAATGGGTTAGTTCGGTGAGGCACGCAAACGGAACCGCGTGCACCCCAACCCCAACCCCAACTTTCACCCCAAACCCATTGTCACAGGCGCCACCGGCCGAGCCGCAAGTCACGCAGCAGGCAGCGCTTGTACACACGGTGGCCAGGGCGAACGGGCCGACCCACCCCGCCGGCGGCCACGCACCGGTCCCGCTAAACACAATCAGGGTGCAGCCGGCCACGCAACCAGAAGGTGAGGCACCCGATTCGCTAGAGTTTGCGTTTTTTGAAACCCAGCACGGTTCGCCCGGGTTGGCAGCCGGCCAAAAAGTACAAAGCGAGTTTCGCTCAGAATCTCGCGCGAGCAGCGGCACGACGGCGGCGGGCGCGGGCACGAAGGCCGACCGCATGGCAGCGGCTGCGGAAACTGGCTCTGACACACGTGAGCCAGTCCAGTCATGCATTTTTTGGAACAGCGGCGTAACGCAATTTTTACACGCCGCAGACACCACGCCCCGCGCATCGGCGACGCGCAAGTCCCGCCCGGCCCCGACCTCGGCTCCGGCAACCAGTGACGGTGAGCCGAGAAAAGTTTTGGCGCATGTTTCCCCAGCCGCGTGGCGAGGGCACACCCAAAATAACCCCAACGGCGCAGGTCGTTTCGAACTGGCCGAATTGCGCAGCGCCAACCAGCTGTTGAAATCGGCCATTGATCGCCTCACCGTCTACCCCCAAGAAGCCGCCGACATGCTGCGCTGGAGCCTCGACGCCGAGGGCCGCGTTCGGGGCGAGCGCGACGCGGCGCGGCAAGAGCTGGCCAAAACCGAAGATGGACTGCGAGCGACGGCGGCGCAGTTGGAGGCGGCGCAGAAGGACGCGGCGGCGGCTCGCCAGCGCAGCGTGAAGCTGGCCGAGCAGCTCAAGAAGGTACGCGCGCCGCCGGCGCGCAAGCTGGCCTCCCGCGCCGTGCAGACAGCGCCGCCCCGCCCAACCACCAACCGCGCGGTGCAGACAGCGCCAACCTTCCCACCGCCGGCCCACGAAACCAGCCCCATCCTGAGCGACTGCGACGACGACTTGTTGCCGCAGACCCCCCCCAAGGTGAGGCGCACCGGACTGGCGCCATATTTTCTATTTATGCGCCTACCCCCCCAACTCTCCCCCCTGAAACCGCAGCCAAGCGCCAGTCACCAGACCCCACGCCCCCCCACCCCGCTTGGAGCCAGCCCCGGCGAAACTCCACCGCGCCGCCGCGTCGTGACCACCGACTTGCGGTCGTGGCTGCAGAGCAGCAACAAGAAGACGCGCTAGAGGAACAGGCCAGTTTTCATATTTGAGCGGGCGGACGGCGGTGATTTATTTAGGGGCGTCGGTATTTGGAAAAATTTTTTTTTCGGAAACGTATTTATTTGTAAAGCGACATTTTTCTTTGTGTGGTAGTGAATGGGTTTTCAATTTGTAAAAAACCGTTAGTGTTCATACTCAAGTTTTATTTTTTTCACAATTTGCGATCCGTAGGAGTTTTTAACCAAATTTACTTAAACGGGTACACGTTTTTTTCGTTTTCTCAGGAAGTGAGTGCAGTGCGGGTTAGATGCGTCATTTTACGGGTTTCCTTTTTTTCGTTTGTTTTCATTTGAGTTTGCTCTGTTTGGCACCCCTGCCCCGAGCATGGGGGGGGGTGTTGCCGGTCGGCAATGCGTCCGAGTAGTGCGTGCGCGCCGCCGCGGCAGCGCAGCGCGCAGCCGAGTTAAGGCGGCTGTTCGTTGCGCTGTCACGGCGGCGCATGGATTAAGAGGTAGGGCGCCGCGTGAGCCGCCGCATAAAAGGCAGCGCGGGCGACCCCGTTTGGACAGTTGATCGTTTTTTCCCTTTTCCCTTTCCGTGTCCATTTCCCTGCCCATCCTGAGCGCAAATGAAATGGAGTGTTAAAACAGTTGACTCTTGTCGCTCGGCGACAGTTTCCCGAAAGTAACTGTCAACTCAGAATTACAAACGTTCCTCTTCCTCGGTCGCCAGCCCCCCTGGGAATCTAGCACTTGCTCGCTCAGAGTTCCCGTGGCTGGTCTTCTCGTTTGGAAATCGGAAAAACCCCACTTTGTATGCGCCGTGCATACAACAGTGTTGAAGGTTCAAGATTGTGCAAAGAACATAGCCTTTACATGGGGTACATTTAAAAGTTATGTTTTTGTCAAATTTTGTTCCTGCAATTTTGTTCCTGCAATGATGTCATCACGACATCATAAAATTGACCCCAAGTAAATTTTGTAAAGGAGGCTGTTTAAAGGTTATGTTCTTTATGCAACCTTAAACCTTGCACCATATCCTGTAAATCGCCATTTTAAGTATCAATAAAAAAGTTCCAAAAGGTGAATTTTTTGTCATCCATCAATTGGGGAGCAGTGTTTTTTAGAGAATAAGGGAATTAAAAAAAATTTTTACATTAATCTCACATTATTGAATAGTGTATACCGTATTTCCTCGAAATACCCCCCGGGGGGTGATTGTTTCATAGTGGTCCCGAGAGGGGGGGGGGTATTTCGAGGGGGGGGTATTATTTCACAAGAAAATTTTTGAAAACCAAGTACGAAATTGTCGTCTGAAACGTACGCAGACGTCGAAAAATGCAACAAAAACCGCCATTTATAAGGTTCTGTAGACTAATATTAGTATGTAGGTGGTATGTACACTGTTCTAACGTGACACCGACATTGTTTTAACGTGTGTTCTGCAGTACACAGAACACAAACTACAGTTATTGTCATGTACGTTACCTTTACACTCAATTTGGGGGGGGGTATTTCGAGGGGGGGGGTGATTGTTTCATAGTGGTCTCGAGAGGGGTTGGGTCAAACGAGGGGGGGGGGTATTTCGAGGAAATACGGTAGTAGGGGAGGGGTGTTGGTAACACATCCCCAAAATTTTAGATTTATACCCCTCCCACAGCTCAGAAATCAGTGGGTGCCGGACCTGTGTGGGACACCATAAAAGCCAATAAAAATTTTGCACTTAGTGCGATCCACCCTGAGAGGGGTCGCCACGATTCCCCCCAATTAATGCGAAATAGAGGGGGGTTGCACCAATACCTCCCCCAAGTGACAGCTACTGGCGCGCCCTAGAACTGGAGATAGGATGTCACAAGTAAAATCAAAAATAGGGTGCCGGACGTGACCGGGAAGGTGTTTATTTATGCGATGCTATTTTCGTGATGCACCACTTTATGCACCGTGTAGTTATATTTATTTACATTGATGCCTCAAGAATTATTGGTTTGACGAACGCAGGAAATACCGTTGGAGGTAACATTTGGCTTGTTTGCGATGTCTGCCTAGTGAGACGCGTTGCTTATTGTTTTTGTTACTAATTCCTATCAAATATTAAATGGGCATGTGCCGCCTGGATCACGTTTTCTTTTTGCCCACGCAAGTTTACTAACAACAGTGAACTCAAATTTGACTACTCATAAATCAATTTTGATAGTAAATAGTTGAGTTTTATTCGTGCTTGCTTTATTTTTAATAAAAAGGCAGACTCAAAATTAAACTCAAATGCGGCCCTGATTTATGAACACACAATTCTGAGTTTGCTGGTGTTCGTAAAATAGCGTGCGCAGTGGCTTTAAATACATGTCAACTAATTGATTTGATTCCCCCCCTTCCCTAACTATCGCTTGCCCTATGTTGAGGAAATGTTAGCAGATCTGCAATAGACCTCTTATGAACATTATTTTTATCACGATTTTTCTTTAATAGAAGGAGATTATTTATAAATATACATATAATTCCCACGGTAAACAGGGAAACCTTCTTCCACTGATGAAATTTTTAACGCCTCTAATTGGACTGACATAATGTTTGCACATACCTATATTCAAACTTCAAATCCAAGTCATATCAAACCTTGGCAATAAATGTTGCAAAATATTATATCAGCCCACATAAAATACAATGTACAAATACAATACACGTGAATTGAATTGAATTTTGAATACGAATTCCCAACTCGCAGCTGATCAACGCACTCAAAGAGCAGGAAGTGTGCAACCAGAAACTGCGTATCTACATCGAGGGGATCCTCACCCGAGTGATCGAGAAACACCCCGACATTTTGGAAATCGGCAATGCGCAAAAACCGAATATTTGACTGTGATCCAAATAATTATGTAAAATAATTTATTTAATCATTTTTTTCCGTGGCCGCTCGCGCACTTTCTTCACCATACTCAGTCTGCAACATGACCAACATTTACACCCTCTTTTATGTGATCGGTTTCTTATATCGCGGGCCTGGTGGCAGCTTCTATCTGGTCTTTCGTAAATATAGGTACATAACGTTAAAAAATGGAAATGACGAGAAGTTGATTCCTGATGTTAGTAAAGTTTTAGGGAACGTAAATTGAATGCGTTGCACTGCGCGCGTCTCTGGTACCAGGGCCCATTTCCAACTTTTGGTCAGACGTAAATGCCTGTCAAAAACTGGAACAAATCACAAATGACAATAATCGCAAACGTTGTTTTTGCGGTAAGATTTGTCATTTGTTTTTATCACTGCGGACTTGATTGATGTTATTGTCCCAGGCCGAAACTGGGCCCAGACGATGCTTTTACAGATGCTTTTTATCATTGAACGTGTTAAACATGTGTACCGACTTTCACTGTCAGACTGATTTTTGTGATATTCTGCCCAAATCTACTTACTACTTTAAAATTAAACACATTAATTAAATGTTCAATTTTTGATTGTCACTTTTAGGGTGTTTCTGGTGACTTCTAAACGATTCGTTCTGTAGGTCACACCGCTGTCGACTGTTTTGCCGCTTAAAGCCGGAATTAGAGCTCAAATGATGTAAAATGATGACGTAAAATGACGTCGTAAAATGGATACACGAGTATGGATCATGCTACGGGTCTACAATTTTCTAAGGATAATATATGAATCAATACCCCAATCGTGTCCAATACTGAGTGTTATCAGCCACAACTAGATTGCAAGCAACCGTTGACGTGAAATGTAAAGTTAGTTCCCTGACGTAAAATGATGACGTGAAATGATAAAAATTGAATTTTTCAATTCGCTCTAGTTGTGGCTGATAACACTTAGTATTGGGCACGATTAGGGTATTGATTCATATATTATCCTTAGAAAATTGTAGACCCGTAGCATGATCCACACTCGTGTAATAAATTTTACGACGTCATTTTACGTCGAATCGACGCTGAGCTCTAATTCCGGCTTCATTGCTAACATGCTGAATAAAATAGTATATACCGTATTACCTCGAATAAACCCCCCCTCAAAATGGGCTGGGGAAATAATAACCCCCCCTCGAAATACCCCCCCTTCGGAATGATGTACGTCATGTACGTAATAAATACGTCATGTATGCAATGTACATGATGTATGTTACTGCTAATTTGCATTGCAGCTACACATAGACTAGTTTGTGTAGCTATCTACGTTTTTATGTCCAAATATACCCCATTTGGACACATTTATTATTTGTTTTTGGTACGCAAATGCCTACTTTTTACTACGATCCTTACGAAAATTTCTGACGAAAGTATAACCCCCCCCCTCCTCGAATTAACCCCCCGTCAAATTTTGCTGGCGAAATAATAAACCCCCATGGGGGTATTTCGAGGTAATACGGTACTCACACCAAATATTTTACAGAATGACCGCATGCAAACCTTACAAACTGTGGTGCGGGTAGGATCGTTGTGAATTTCTGTATTTCAGTAGGTATTCACTATCATTTTCCGCTGATTTCTTTCATCGATGCGCACCAAATGTTTATTTGAATATTTAAGTTCATTTGCTGTTGTCTCTGATGCACCAAAGCATTGATTGTCACAATACAATAGTACTTTCTCGTTCATTAGTCACGTTTGCTATACCGAGCCTTAAATTGATTTTAAGTGTTTATTTGGTATAATATTTAACATTTATACAAGAGTACATAGTTGGTTGAGCTCGTCATGGTGTGAAATAAGTTAAATAACCATTTAGGTACATTATTTATGCACTACAACATCCGGGAAGTGCGAACTAAACTAAACTAGGTATTCTTTATTGAACTTAATTTTCAGCCCATGAGTGACATTGTCAATCCGTTTTTTCTTCTATTTTTGGTCTAGAAAGTAACACAAGATGAAGCGGTAAAAATTGCTTGGTCTTATTTGTTTACCGCTGGAACATTTTTATCGGTACTTAAACTCATTACTGTTACCAGAAGGTCACTGTAAAACATTTGAACAGAAAACGACAGATTTTTTCTCGTCACATGACATTATCTTAATTGTTGATGATTTTGATTCATATTTTGTTCACGTGACGTTACTCATGAAAAAATGGTAACATTCTGGGCTAAGCATGCGGTCTGATTAGTATACCTGTTTTTCAGGATACTTTCCGGAACACTAATTACAGTTTAGAAACACTGCAACGCACTTCCCCATTATTTCTGGAGTACAAGTATTTATGTACTGACGCCTCACCCCTGTGGAGCTGAAGCTCCAGGGGGCAGTCCCAGACCCTGTAAAAAACCCTGTAAAATGTCAAATGTCATGCAAAGTGTCAAAAGTCACGTAAAATGCCCTGCAAAATGGCAACCGAGTTGCCATTTGGCAGGGCATTTTACGTGACTTTTGATCTTTTGCACGACATTTGACATTTTACAGGGGCTGGGAGTATCACCAGACGGGTGAGGCGTCAGTACATTACGCTATTTACCTGCCGTTCACAGCGATTTGTTTGTATTCAAAGTAAACATGTAAATTATGTAGGTATATACCGTATTTGCTTGAATAGTTCCCCCTTGAATAATTCCCCCCTCGAATAATCCCCCCTGTAAGATGAGTGAGGAAATAATAATTCCCCCTGTAAGACGAGTGAGGAAATAATAATCCCCCCTCGAATAATCCCCCCTTTAAAGATTTGATTCATTTGTTATACCTAATTTTAACAAAAATGGCACGTTATTGTGTTTATCAGGCATGTTTCGAGAAATGAGTTGATGAAACATGCTTGAAAATTTTGACGAAATAATAATTCCCCCCCTTGAATAATTCCCCCCTCGAATAGTTCCCCGCTCAAAAATGTCTGACGAAATAATAATCCCCCAGGGGGATTATTCAAGCAAATACGGTATGTATTTTTTATAGGCAGGTATTTAGTTATTTACGTACGTGTATACAATGAAACGTATGTATTTACCTGGGTGCAAATATGCTCTTAATTACATTTCGGTAGTGCGTTATGTATGAAAATGATATAATGTTTATTTTAGTGAATTTTACAAAGTACCCGAAATGTGAAACGTTTTTGGGAGGAAACGGAGTAGGGCTGTCGTGTATTTGTCAGCGTATCTTGTGTAGTAAAGTTATCCAACGTGATATTTTTTATCAGCTATCAAAATTTTTATTGAAAGCGTGAATCTGAGTGTAAGCTTAAGTCACCAGAGGTATGCTACCACAACCGTGGCAAATGGAGTTAATGTGGCCACACAAGCTAGTTTTCAATGTCCTTTTTGAAAACTCTTAAATCAGCATTGAACGCATTGAGTTTTCTAGAATGAGTCATTTTTACTCTCCGTCAACTGTAGACGATGGGCACCTCATTCTAGAAAACTCAAATGCATTCAATGCAGATTTACAAGTTTTCAAAATTTTGGTTGAAAACTAGCTTGTGTGGCCACAATGGCACCACAGAAGTTAGTTTTCATGGTTCCAATTTGAAAACTCGATCAAAACTTTGTCGATCTCCTTAAACAGTAGCTCATGGAGTGATCATTTCTGTAAACTAATAATTGCATCCTAATACTAGTGCGCTGAGTCTAAGTGGTCAGTTACGTGATGGTGTGGAAGCGTCCATCAGCGTTCGCGTCGCCATTCAGTTTTTGAACGAGTTTTCAGATTGGAACAGTGAGAACTAGCTTGTGTGGCCAAAATACCTAAAAAAATCACACAAAAAAAATTTATTCCCGCATGTCGTCAGTGTTGCCCTCGAATTTCTTCAGAGCCGGAAACTTCTCTAACACATCTGCGGGCAGCTTCACCGCTTCCGGTTTGGGCGGACCCTTAGATATCTTCGCTTTGAGGTCTGCTAACTTTTCCTCAGCTTTTTCTTTGAGCTGTGCCAACTTCGAGTCGTGGTCTTCCTTCTTCTTGTCGAGCTCCTTTTGCACGTTTTCTTGCTGCGTCGGTTCAGTTTTGGGCCCACGTGTCAGCTTGTGCATTTTTTGCGACTGACTGTTTGCATTGAAAAAGTCGTTAGTTTTCGGAAAATAGGATCGGACAATTTCTTAAAAAGAAGATTTAAAAAATCCATAGAAATTCTTGAAAAAATATGAATAGTAAATATTTTAACAAATTTGTTTTTCATTTTTTCCTGATGTTTCAAAATCTAAATCTCCCATAGATTTTTTCAATGCTACTCACTGCTAGTGATGTAAAGGCACCGGGGCACCGGTGCCCCGGTGCTGGGCACCGAAGGGCACCAGCACCGGTGCTGGTGCGGTGCCATTGCAATCTTCAGGGGTGCCATGCCGGTGCCGGTGCCATTTTTTTCAGAATAGCACCGGTGCCGGTGCGGTGCGGTGCCATTTTTTTGCCGGTGCCAAAGGTGCTAGCACCATGGCAAAGTAAAAGGCACCGGGAAAGGCACCGGCCAAGGCTTCATGTGCTGTGCAATTTTGTCCATAGTATGTGCTTATTCATATTTCAAAAAACAGCGATATATTTACCCAACCGTTTTTGCCTATTTTGTAAACCTCCCATCAAATAAATATACCTACTGTGAAATCCATTATACCCGATACGTGATCTGATGAGCGAATCTAAAATTTTGTTGAATTTTAAATCATTTTTATATTTTATATTTATCTTAATTTTTTGTTCAAAATTTGTTGTCAGTTCCATTCTCTGTACAGCAACGACTCCGATCAGTAGACAATAGTGGCTATGGACATTGTAATGAATTAAATATTTCATCTTTCATTTGTAATCATTGTAATTGCTTCATAAAAGTGATTGCCACATCATTCTGATCATTTTAAGTGCTCAACCATCAAAATCGGTTGAAAATTCATGGAAATATGCACTTCCAAAGGTGAGACCACTGAGAAACTACCCGATATTTACTTCAGAAAATCCAGCCCGGTGCGGTGCCTTTCGGTGCTAGCACCGGCAACCCGCCGGTGCCCTTCGGTGCCGGTACCATTTTTTCCAAAAGGCACCGGTGCCGGTGCGGTGCGGTGCCATTTTCTGGCCGGTGCCCCAGGGTGCCAGGTGCCCTTTCCATGCGTTGGCAAAGGTGCCGGTGCGGTGCGGTGCCATTGTTATGCCACACTTTTTTAGGCATTTTCCCTATTCAATTTATATTCATTTTCTTATGGTAGATTTGAATCTTTGAACTGCAACAAGTTCTGTATTGCGCCATCGCTTAGGTATTCCCCCGCGCAGCGCTGTTGCATTTTTGTGTGCTAAGTATTTATGTATCCACTGTGTACTCATGTGCCGCGGAACCGTTCGCGTGTGGTGATTTTTAGGTGTTCATTTTGTGTGGCTTATGTATTCACGTATGCATTAGGTACTCGGCGCTGCCTAGTAGACAGTTTGGCGCCATTCCGTTTGTGCCGTTTTTGTGTAGGTACCCCCCTACCTTATGCATGTCCAGCCGATATTTTGAATCGGCTGGCAGTCAATGTTTTTATGTTTTGGCTCGTAAATATTTTCCTAAATTCTACTTATTTGAATTTTTGCCCCCAACTTATAATCTTTGAACCGATATCGCTAAATAAAGCGCCGGTTAGATCCACGTTGGCCTTGGCATCCTATAAAAAATCAAACTAAATTTAAAATATTTATGACCGCAAATTAGCGGCCATAACACCATTTTTCCCGGTGCCTTTAACATCACTACTCACTGCAGCCTAGTCGACTAGAAATCGATCCGACTACCTAGCAACAGAGTTGTTAAAATACCGGTATTTTTGGAAAGCGTAAGCGTACGCGTAAATACACTCCAAATTTGGAGTATGGATACTAAAGCGTAAGGTATTTTCAAAATACCTAGGAAAGCATAAAAAAGCGTAAGCGTAAAAATTTGTAAGAAGGTGCTCTTTCTGTTGAGCCGTCTAGTAGGGGGATTGATGGTTGCCCTCTTCAAAATGCCCGAACCTATCTATCTATCCCAGAGGTTACTCAGGTATCGATCCTCCTGAGACTCAGCTATGTATATATTGATCCCCAACCCCCCCCCCCCCCCAGAAAATGCTCAATATCTTCTAACTCAGACTTACCTAGTGCTGTCGACGGTGACAAAATTGGCCTCAAAATTCTTAATATAAAGCTACGCTAGATGGGACAATTTTAACCAGACGCAATTTGTACATGTGTCGCGATGTACAGTGCGTTACTGCACGCCCAGTCATATTTTTTTTCGGTAAGCCTTCTCGTTCACTTTTTTTGTGGTTTTACGCTTTTGAAAAATTTTCCTGTACTAACCTGCACGGAAACTAAGTTTCCATTCCTGCACCAGGACGCCCAGTGCTCGCAGTTGTTCGACCACACCGAGTAGTCGTGCTGGCCCACCTTGCCCAGGCCGCGGCGGACGATCTCGTTGGCCGTGTACGGCTCGAAGCGCAGGTCGATCGAGTTGTTGTAGCGCGCCGGGTCCGCCCCCACCGCGCCCAGCAGGTCCTCCACGCGGATCTGTGGGCCGCAGGGGTGTTTGTGTTTGACCCTCGCGGGGGTTAGATAGGTAGAAAATAGCTCATCGCGAAAATCGCCCAGTCCCAACATGCGCGCTCGCGATTTCCTATTGTCCAGTGATAATGCACCCTGCACGCACGTGTGGGTTGAATGCGTGCGATTGTCATAAAAAAATGAAGAAATTCATCGCTTTTATGACCTTTTACGTTAACGTCTTCTAACAATAAATTGTATTCATAAAATCGCGTGCTTCATTTTGATTTTCACGCTTCCAACGTGAGACATAAATCACTGAGCATGCAAAGTGTCATGTCAGTGGAAGTTGTACTAAGTACTCCGAGGGAGACTTACATCGGCGACGGTCTGCCTGGCGCCGAGCACCGCTCCCAGGCCGGTGCCGACGTCGCCGTTCACGTTGATGATGACCGCCTTGCCGCCGTCCGCCTGGATGCACACGCCCCAGTGCTGCGAGCGGTCGTTGTATGTCGGCCATGTTCAGAGCTACATGAATGGAAGCCATTCATACGTTACAGGGCATTTTACATGACTTTTAACAGTTCGCGTGACATTTTACAGGGCATTTTACAGGGTCTTGTATCACCATAAAGAATTCGAGTATGATATGTAGGCAATAACGCAAACCTGGAACTTCCCGTCCAAGCGGTTCATCTCAATCAGGTCGCCGGGCAGGAGCTCCTTGGCCAACTCGGCGGCCGGCTTGTACTCGCCAACTTTCCCTCGATGATCCAGGTCACTCATGGCGCCGGTTAGAAGTGTCAATGAATTGAATTTTGGGTGAGAGTTTTGTAGAATCTAGTATTGTTACCTTCGTTGTTTGGGTAGACAATAGAGTTGTTTGGGTCTTCTTATAGAACTCCAATCTGCATATCTCCAATAGAACGGCAGATTTTGGCTCTTGGTTGCACTCACGAAAACGACAGAACGGCAGGTAAAAAAGTAGACAAAGAAATACAACGGCGCTCTTCTATTAGAACAAAATGGTAAATACGTTGATGTTGTGTTTGCGTTTGCTAAAGCTGAAACATTTGGGAGAACGATCGATAGACGAGCGCACGCAAGCGGCGCCGGTTTGTGTGGCTTCTGCCGCCGGCCTTGTACTGTTTACTTTTACTGTGTCGCTGCGAAGTGGGGATGTCATGTGAGACTCAACCAACTGCCGGCGTCTCCGTCTCGTTTTTATTGTCTTGTTTACAATTGCCAATTCTGCCATCGTGCGGCTGCGGGGCTATTCGTTTGTGCGGCTGTTTGCAGTAGATTTTTTAGTGCAGTGCCAACTGTTTCCCGCTGGGCGCAGCCACGTTTCAAACACGGCTGAGCTCATGGTCACGTATTACGTGCGAAAAGTGTATTTTGAGAAAATTTTATGTCCTGCGTAGTGATGGAAAAGCGCCATGGTGCTAGGCTAGCGCCAAAGGAAAAAGCGCCATGGCGCTTTTGTCGCTTGGAGCCATTTTGGTCTGGCGCGGACGTACTGAAAAGCGCCATAGCGCTTTCGGAGCTTCGCGCCGGGTCATGTTTAAACGACATCTAAACCCATCCGCCATCTAGACTGGGACATGAAACATGTTGACACAGAACACCTTTAATTATACCCGGCATGCTGAGAATAGGAAATAAAACACATGACCTAATAGTGAAAATCTATAAGAAGTATGAAAATTAGAGAAATTAGAGTGATATTGCTCAAAAGCGCTCCAGATAGCTAGATAGCTAGGCAATTAGCGGGGTGGGGGGGGGGTTTCAGGGGAAAGTAGCCAAAAAAATTGCCCCAGGGATAGATAGATCGCTGGGCGGTTTGGGGTGGGGTTACCCGCCCCCATTGACATGGATGACACAAAATTAGATGTGTGGTTGGTCTAGATGTCGGACGTGTTTAGATGTCGGATGGCACGGGCTCCTTGGCGCCAAAGCCATGGCGCTTTTTCATCACTAGTCCTGCGCACATTGTAGTAGTGATGTTAAAGGCACCGGGTAAAATGGCACCGCACCGCACCGGCACCTTTGCCAACGCATGAAAAGGGCACCTGGCACCCTGGGGCACCGGCCAGAAAATGGCACCGCACCGCACCGGCACCGGTGCCTTTTAGAAAAAATGGCACCGGCACCGAAGGGCACCGGCGGGTTGCCGGTGCTAGCACCGAAAGGCACCGCACCGAGCTGGAATTTCTGAAGTAAATATCGGGCAGTTTCTCAGTGGTCTCACATTTGGAAGTGCATATTTCCATGTTTTCAACCGATTATGATGGTTGAGCACTTAAAATGATCAGAATGATGTGGCAATCACTTTTATGAAGCAATTACAATGATTACAAATGAAAGATAAAATATTTAATTCACTACAATGTCCATAGCCACTATTGTCTACTGATCGGAGTCGTTGCTGTACAGAGAATGGAAGTATCTCTGTCATAAACTGACAAATTTTGAACAAAAAAGTAAGAGAAATAAAAAATATAAAAATGATTTAAAATTCAACAAAATTTTAGATTCGCTCATCAGATCACGTATCGGGTATAATGGATTTCACAGTAGGTATATTTATTTGATGGGATGTTTACAAAATAGGCAAAAACGGTTGGGTAAATATATCGCTGTTTTTTTGAAATATGAATGAGCACATACTATGGACAAAATTGCACAGCACATGAAGCCTTGGCCGGTGCCTTTCTGGTGCCTTTTACTTTTGCCCTGGTGCTAGCACCTTTGGCACCGGCAAAAAAATGGCACCGCACCGCACCGGCACCGGTGCTATTCTGAAAAAAATGGCACCGGCACCGGCATGGCACCCCTGAAGATTGCAATGGCACCGCACCAGCACCGGTGCTGGTGCCCTTCGGTGGCCAGCACCGGGGCACCGGTGCCCCGGTGCCTTTACATCACTACATTGTAGTCGACGGTGAGCAGCGCCCAGCGTGTACTGTTGTTATTAAGTCATATTCATGCGGTTTCAAGCGGTGTAACATTTACGATGGGAAACGCTGTAGAATTTTTTTTCAAAGTTTGTAAGTGTTTTTTCTGAAACGATTTTCCGAATTTAGAATTTTCCATAAAGTAGTTTTTATAATTTAGTTTTGGAAATTTTGGAATACCTTTTTTCGAATTTTTTTACGAGTTTTGAATTTTCTCCTGTTTAAAAAAATGCATTTTCCCCTATTTATGCAATTTCAAATACAACAAAACGAAACAATTGGAAAACAGTTTTTAAAGTTCCGAACTTTCGAATTTTCCAATTTTCCTTGTTTTCAAATTTTACAAATTTTTTTTTCCTAGCGGTAAAATAAAAATAGTACAAAAAATTCGAAAACGTTTACAAATTTTTGTTTGCACCGTTAGTGACATTCCATAACAAAAATATAAAATAAAATGATGGTAAAAATTCTATTACGAATATATTTGCGGGTGTGACGCCGTGACGGTAGCGTCGCCAGAAAATGGAAGGTTTACTGTCAAGAAATTGTTAAATAAAAGTCTAAAGAGGAATCTACAACAATTGGTTTTTGAGTAGCGCCAAAATGACGCTACTGGCGCTTCTGCCTGGCCCAATTTGGCTTGGCCGTAGTTTTGGTGTTTTTCATCACTAATATCGCGGTGATGGAATGACGCTGCGGTGGTGGCGCCGCCAAATCAGTGTGCACAATTTAGTCATCAAAATATGGCAACATTGATGCAAATGTTAAGACTTTATGACATTATTCACACGACTCGTAGAATAAAAATATGGTTAAAGTCGGCAGACGTATCGCCCTACAAACATTTGCGTCAATCTCTCCAGTGGAGAGTGCATGACGGCATTAGGAATTGTGACGCAATATTTAAACGATTGGAATAGATCGGGTCACGTATGAAAACTTGGCCCTTATCCCAGTTACCAGTTGCGTATTATACAATGAGAGTGAAAACTCAAAGTTAGCTAAAAATCGTTAAAAATTTGTTTCGCTTTGACAATTTCCACCTTCATAATCGCTATTTCTTTCGCTTTCAACGAGCAACGTTGAAAATGTAGATAACTAGGGCGTGGCACGCACACACGCAGCAGAATGTCCATTTTTCTTTTAATATGATTTTCTTTTTCGATTTCTAGCGTCCGCGTGGGACACAAGTTTCGTTGTTCGCTCTATTCACGAGTGAATTCTAACTCTCCGATGTTGTAGGATGAAATGTCCGCCGACTTTAACTCATAAATAACGATGGAATGGCACCATAGCGGCCAAATCGGCCAAGTCTCTCTCGAAAAATCGCCACCGAGAAAAAAAATCACATCATCAAAATTGGAGTCGGATCACTTTCCGACGCGGGCTTGCAATCATAACTATTTTAATTGCGTTCCGGAGTTATTTGAGTTGAAATTTTTGAATGCGTGTGGAACTTGGAACTGTATTCATGCGCTGTCAGGCTGTGTAACATCTTAATCACAGATTAAGATAAAATTGATGATAACAACTCTATATTTCATGTATTTTTATCGATATTTGTGGAGTGTGAAAGTATGCACCACTAAGACGACTAATGGAATGTTAAATTTACCACACAATGCTGTGAAAACATTTTGAAATCAATGACTAAGGGAAAATCTATCATAGTTGTGAAAATGTATTTACTATTACTAAAAAGTACATATAACCAAGCACTGAGTAAAACTGTAAAATACAGTGACCTGCATAATGAAAAACAATGCACATGTAAACCACAGAAACTCTATGAGTTTGTGTTTTTGTCTTACACATAAACGCAGAAACACACATATTTTGAAAATCCCAAAACTCAAGTGAGTTTCTAATGAGAATATGGAGAAACTGTTACAGTAACACAGAGTTTCTGTAGTTTTCATGATATTAAACGCAGTAAAACACCATGTCAAACCAAATGACATCAACATTTACCAACAAACACTAAAAAATTCAAACATGCACACATAGAATTCATTATGAAAGCTATCATTATGTTGGGTCCAATTTCAACAGGTCACAAGCCTTCTACAAACTTTTGAACTTGCTCATTAGGATTATATCGTTCGGGTGGGATATTAGGGTTATATCGTTCGAGTTTCGAGTCACTTTGAGATGTGAGAGTGCTGTCATCGTAGTGCATTAGCATAGGAAAAGCCATCAACGTGGCCTCCGGCAGCCGCACCACAGTTTTGCTCGCAGTTTCCTCTTTTGCTGCGGGCGGGGGCTCTTTTTCACGCTTGAACTTTATTTTCTTTACCAGCTTGTCAATATCGGCATCATATTTTTTCAAGTTCAATTCCCGCTCGATCCTGTCGGTGATGTTGCGCAGCTCGTCGCGCCACTCGGATTTCTGCCGCTGTTCCCACTCTTCTAAGTCTTGCTTGATTTTGACCACCTTCGTAGTGGGGCACAATGAATTAACGCGCGAAATGATGAACTTTTCGATGCGTTTATTGAGCTAGCTTCTGTGTCTGTGCATTGTGTTTACTATCTACGCGAGACACTCGCACACCGTACCGTAGAACAGCATATCTGCAATGGTACCTGCACTATTTTGAAGGGAACTTTTTTCCCTGACGAAAAATAGAACGGAGGTAAAAACTTGCGAAAAAAGGGGATGGCGTTTTACCACTAGGAGAAATACGAGACACTGCAAAGTTCTCAGACCAATACTTTTGCCATTTGGTACGCATTTTCATTCTGCACAAAGAAACACTCGTGCAGTATATCGACTCACGTTAGCAGCGATTATATTTTACCTGCAGCGATTCCAAGTTGCCGTTTCTGCACCAGGACGCCCAGTGCTCGCAGTTGTTTTTCCATGCAGAGTAGTCGAACTGCCCCACCTGGCACAGGCCGCGACGCACGATCTCGACCGACTCGAAGGGCTCGTGGCGCGCGTCGATCGAGTTGTTGTAGCGGCACCTGGCGTCGCCCACCGCGAACAGCAGCGACTCGACGCGGATCTGCGACCGGCCGCCGCGGCGCGTTACAGTGCATGGCAGTCAGGGGACAGTCCCAGACACTGTAAAGTGTGAAAGACCCTGTAAAATGTCTTGCCTCATGTAAAAGACTCTGTAAAACGTCATTTGTCATGTAAAAGTACGCTGTAAAGTGTCAAATGTAATGTAAAACACCCTATAAACTGTCACGTGTATCCCCATCTTATTGTATTGTATTCACTATTGTAGTGAAACTTATTTCTTTGTATCTAAATTTTTCTTTTGGAAATAAGATTAGGATACAAAGGCATAAGATTTGGATACTATACAATAAGAATCGGATACACATGACACAGGGAATTTTACATTTACAGGGCTTTTTACACTTTACTGGGACTTTTACACAACACATGACATTTTACAGAGTCTTTTACACTTTACAGGGTCTTTTACAGGGTCTGCTACTGTCCCCAGTCGATCATGACTCACGTCGGCGACGGTCTTGCGCGTGGTGAGCAGCGCGCCCAGCCCGGTCATCACGTCGCCGGTCACGTGCACCACGACCGCCTTCTCGCAGCCGGCGCCCAGCACGCACACGGACCAGTGCTGGAACTCGCCGTCCATCCGGTCGATCTCGATCGGGGGGCAGTCCCGGACCGAATAAAATGCCCTGTAAAATGTCAAATGTCATGCAAGGCGTCAAAATGCCATGCAAAATGGCAACTCGGAAAATGTAACTCGGAAAATTTTACACGATTTTTGACACTTTGCATGACATTTGACATTTTACAGGGCATATTGCAGGGTCCGGGACTGGCACCAGGTCGCCCGGCAGCGCCACCTCGGACAGCTGCTCGGCGCTCAGCCACTCGCCCACCTCGCCCACGTGCGCCTGCTCGCTCATGGCTCAGCTGCGGTCGGGCATCCAGATAGTGAGTAGGTGCTCGCAATTCGGGTTAAATCAGGTCGATTCAGATCAACCAGAAAACGCTTTATTAAGTCGATGTGTACGGCGCACTGTTTTCTGTCCGCATCGCACGCGTTGTCTGTAGAAAATGTGGTAAACGTGTATTCATTAAAGTAGGTAGGTGTAAATATTGATTGAATTGCGGCAGCCGGTGTACAGCCTGTTTTTATGTGTGTTTGATGCATACCTTGTTACGAGTTGTTTTGAAAACTACTAAATAATGCACAAAATGGGTATAAACCGCGTTTTATGTCTGTCGCATGGAGCCACATAAAAATATTCATGAAGTACAGTTTTTCTTAATGTACAGTTGTTGAGAAACTAATGGAGTATTCTTTTTTACGTACAAATTGAGTTTTTCTATGGCTTTCTTTCGAATATGTAAATAGGTAGGTATTCAATTCAATATTTATTTGGCTTCAGCAACTGCCAAATGTCAACTGATGACAGTTGTTTTACTGGGGGCAGTTCCGCAGACTGCATAGTGTCAAATGTCATCTAAAATTGTAAAAAAATACATTGTCAAATGTCATGCGCAAACTGCAAAGTGAAAAGTTCAGTAAGAAATCTTTTCTTTTTATTTTGTTTGACACTGACCATGACCAACGATGGAAAAAAACACAGAAATTGAACACAGAAACTCACTGAGTTTCTGTGTTTTTGTTTTACACAGAAACACAGAAACTCACAAATTTTGAAAAACTCAAAACTCAAATGAGTTTTTCTTTTGAGAACACAGAAACACAGAAACACGGAAACACAGAAAAGTTTTTTGAGTTTTTGAGTTTTTTTCAGCGAAGTGGTTGAACACATTTTCAGAATGCACATGACATTAGCTAATTTTTACACTTTTACGTTGGTTAATTTTCTGTTCACTTAGCTTATTACTTAGCGCATGAAAAACTTCAGTTACCCAATGCATGTATGTACAATCCTCACTATGTGTGGTACGTTTTGGACGCGGATTTACGCATGAATTTCCGTGTTCCATAAACCTACCCGTTTGCAGATGGCCAGGGTTCCTGTAAGACCATGCCACCTGTGCCGAAACCCGGAAATTTCGGTGCCTTTTACAGTAATCTTGTGATTTGTCATTTTGTCTGGACAAATGTGTCTTGCGATCGAACGACTTTTGTTAGCATTTGCTTTTCTGCATACCTCTGCTGTTCAGTCAAAATATGATTGTTTTTGTTGTTAAATGTCAGGTGGGTGCTTTCAACCGAACATTTCTGATTGCATTCATTCTATGAAAAGCGTATATTTTACTGCAATAAAGTGGAAGTCAATTTGAGAGTATTATTTACGTGTATTTATGATAAACAATTAATCGAAATTCTTCGCGTAACGAACAAACATCAATTAGTTGCATGCGTAGGATTTTACATGGCGCAGCCGGCATTGTAATTAAATAGCCAATTTCAAATTCGCGCAAACCTCAACAGATATTTATTTCAACACATCTCATTACTTCACACTTCACAATTAATTCACAAGAGCACTTCACGAGATGAGTGAATTAACGGCTTCAAGGCCTATTCGGGCCACGCTCAATGCGTACCGCTCCCAAGCTATTGCACTGCTAAAGGAAAAAATTCCGTACTTCAAGTATGACAATGAAATCACTAAACAAGCTAATATTGAAGTAGCGGATTTAGCTGTCACTGGCCTAACGAACCTGCTTAATAAAGTCAATATGAAAATTGCGACCGTTCAAACGTCAACTGATAAATATCAAGAACTGGTCCAAGCTATCATTGAGAATTCAAAAGCGGCAGGGGCTCCAGCGGCGGGGCAGCTAACAGCAGAACAGGAAGCTAACAAAATGGAAGACGTGCTCTTCAGCGAGACGGGCATGTTTCCAATCATGGAAAAACTGAGAGAACGCAGCTGCTACCTGCAGGCACAAGTCCAAGCGACAGAGAAGCAAGTAGCTGAATTACGAAATCCAAGTGAGTCTAAAATGGAATTGGTTGTGCAACCAGATGGTTCACACGTTGCCATGACTTCACGTAAGCAAGCTTTAGCCAAATTACCAAAATTCGATTTGAAACCATATGGGGGCGACCCATTAACTTGGGAACGCTGGTGGGAGATATTTAAAGATCAGGTACATGATCGGACGGATCTAACTGATGGGCTAAAATTCACATATCTCAATCAAGCGTTGTCCGGGGAAGCTGAAAAATTGCTTGCCGGTAAGAAAATGGACGGCACTGATTATGAAGAAGCCGTTGAATTATTGAAATCAAATTTCGGAGACATCAATTTAGTCACCAGTGCCCTCTGGTATGAACTCGAAAAACTCCCCACACCCACTGGGAGGGGGGACAGCTTAATGCAATTTCACAGAGCCGTACATTTCGCGCTATCTCAACTTCAAAAAAGGGGCGAACAAGTTGAATCTGGTTCGGTACTAAATAAATTGAAATCGTACTTATCCCCGAATATTTTACTCGCAGTAACTGAAGAATTCCGGAACGCGAATCGCGGGCAACCCGATCAAAAGTTGACCGTGAAACGGTTCGTTGATTGTCTTTATACTGTAGCAAAATCAAGGTTAAGCACTTTACCAATGAAACAAGAGACGTCAAATACATCACCTGAATCGAGTAAATTCAAAAAACCGAAAACTCAATCACATCAAAATACTGTCGCCTATTCCAGCTCGGAAGCGGCGCCGATCAAGGCGCAGTCCGGGGCGGCGGCAGCCTCACAGCAACGTGGACAACAGAAATACGAGAAAGTAGACAAGCCGAAATTCAATTGTCTGTTCTGTGAGGGCAACCACTACAGCACGGACTGCAAGAAATATGCAACTGTGTCAGCCAGAATCAATAAAATCAAGCAAGAACAAGAAAGGTGCCTGCGCTGCACGCGCTGGGGCCACAAAAAGAGCGATTGCTACTCAAAACTCAATTGCTACTATTGCAAGCAGGTCAATGAACATCACAGCTCCCTTTGTCAGAAACAGTTCGGAGGGGGAGGAAATCAAGCACAGAAAAAACAGGTAAAATCAAGTTCAACAACTGCAAATGCATCCACGTCAAAGGAAGATTCAATTTCAACCAATTGCGCCATTTCACAACAGGCGCTGCCTTACGTGGACCGAAACGACAGCACCGTAGCGGCGGCAGTGGCGGAATTCGCACCCGACCCAGAAAGTAAGTCCAAATTTTACCCATTGGTGCGGTTACAAGTGGCCAGAACGGTACTGTTAAATAGGGAAACGGGGGTGATGTCTGATTTGATGGACATCTTTTTTGATTCAGGTTGCGAGTACTCATTTGTTAAATCAGATCTAGCTACCGAACTTGAATTATCAAACAAGGGAAACGTCACTTTATCCATGAATGTATTTGCAGTATCGAACCCAATTAAAGTAAAAGCTAAATTGGTCGAGGCAGACATTCCCTTGGGCCATAAAAATCAAAACGACATAGAATTAACGCTGCGCGCAGTAGATGAGCTAGCTACCTATTGTCAACCCCCGCCATTGTCATGGGAGGACAAACAAGCCATTTACAATAGGTGGGGCTACGATGCTCAGAAACTATTCGCAGAAAATATCGAAACATCAAAAATCACTGAATTCACTCAAATATGTCAACCGGCCGTAGTAATCGGTCAAGACAACATATGGAAATTTGAAATTCAATCAACTGGTGTAACCTTGCCGTCTGGCCTACTAGTTGTAGATTCCATTCTGGGATATATGCTAGCAGGCGCAGCTCACAATACCGAAAGAGAAACTGAGGTTTGTGAAGTAGCGGCAAATTCAACTGGCATTTCAACTGCCATAGCAATTGGCAAGGAAACGCTAAAACAATTTCACAGTCTTGAAGCGGTGGGCATCACTGATGACCCATACGCGGTTGACGACGATATCGCTGAAGAATTAATAGTGAATTCACTCA
Source organism: Sphaerolaimus hirsutus (assembly GCA_964036195.1). NCBI lineage: Eukaryota > Metazoa > Nematoda > Chromadorea > Monhysterida > Sphaerolaimidae > Sphaerolaimus > Sphaerolaimus hirsutus. The sequence continues at coordinate 17,786,795 of OZ038454.1, read as the reverse complement.
AATTCAATGAAACTGAAAAACGTTATTACGTCGATTGGCCTTACAAAGACGCAATTAAAGATCTACCAACCAACAAAAGGGAAGCCATTGTTCGCTTCAAGTCTCTGGCCCGACGATTTCAAAAAGACCCAGAGCTATTGAAAACTTACAGCGATATCATCGATGATCAAATGTCAAAAAACGTCATTGAAATATGCCCATTTACTGACGAATCAGTCCAAACTCACTACTTACCTCACTCACCCGTCATGACACCAGGCAAATCAACGTCATGTCGGATAGTTTATGACGGTTCGGCAGGAAAACCGAGCTTAAATGAATGTCTGTTCCGCGGGCCCATTACGACTCCATTACTGTTAGGGTTGCTCATGAGATTTAGGGGGGGCAAATTCACATTGTTGGCAGACATAGAAAAGGCATTTTTACAAATAGGCCTTCACCCCCCAGCCCGCGATTTTGCCAGATTTTTTTGGTTCAAAGATGCTACCAATCCACAATTAGATGACAATGTTGTTCTCTTGAGATTCACCAGAGTCCTTTTCGGACTAGTTTGCAGCCCAGCGATTCTGGGAGCTGTTATCAAATATCACTTGGAAAATCAATTGACTGAGGAAACTCAGGAAAACAACATCGAGAACAACAAAATCGCCATGATTTTGAATAACATCTACGTCGACAACTTAATTGTCAGCATGAACCACGAACATCAAGTGGCTGCCATGTATGACCAAATCAAACAATTGTTCAGCCAATGCTCAATGAATATGAGAGAGTGGTTGTCCAATTCACCAGAAGCATTAGACAAAATTCCGAAGGAAGATTTAAGCCCTAAACATGAAAAAATTATAAAAGTTTTGGGCGTCAAATATGATCACTTAACTGACACATTTCAACTTGCCAGTCCCAAACTTCGAATGGAACACATCACAGTACCCACTAGGAGGAATTTGAATAAGCTCTTGGCGTCGGCGTACGACCCAATGGGATTCACAGCCCCAGTAGCATTGTCATTGAAGTCACAACTTTCAAATTTACTCAAAGAAACACACACAACAACTTGGGACGAAACAATCAATGATCCTAGGGCTAATAAACTGCTCGAAGATCTGAAATATCACTTAGGACAAATTCATCGAATCAAACTGCCTCGTTCATTGCACAGTTATGGGGTAGATGTATTTGACAAGTCACGGGGGGTGGAACTTCACGTTTTTTGTGACGCGTCAAAAATTGGCTATGCCACTTGCGCATACGTCAGACAGCGGGCACGGAACATGGATGAGCGCTTCCACCCAGCATTTTTGACAGCGCGAACAAAATTAGCACCACTGCCGTCGAAAAGTGGTGCCACTACTCCCATAACCCGCCTCGAGTTGTTGTCAGTTACCATTGGAGCTGAACTTGCAAATTACTTGTTAGAAGAACTGGGCACTCTTGGCGGCTGGAATTTCACTGACATTACTGTGTGGACAGACAGTACGGTCGTAATTGGCTGGTTGTCAACAGCAAAACCGCTCGCGACATTTGTCAACAATCGAATTCAAAAAATCAACAAACTAAGCAAGAAGTGCAATTTCACAGTGGCTAAAGTGGCTACCGAGGTAAACCCGTCGGATTTAGCCTCGAGGGGTTGTGATATCGATGAATTACTTCAAACTGATCAGTGGATCAATGGCCCAACTTTTTTGCAGCATCCCATCACCGAATCAATGAAAGACGTCACCATGTACCAACAAGTCACCACAGAGTTGGCTAAAACTAAAGATCACATAAGCAAGCCCATATGGGCAGGGGCAGCTACACAAAAACAAAAACAGGTCCCTAAAATTCACACATCAATGGAAATAAACCCATTTGAAATTGACATCACACGCTTCAGCAGGCTCACCAAACTGCTGCACACTCTAGTTCGTCTGCACAGAGCAAAAAACAACTGGATAGCAAAAATCAGGAAAACTTCAATAGTGCCAATAAATGGGCCTGTCACGGAAGCAGAACGAAACATTGCTTGGCAAGAAGCTCTTCGAATTGCTCAACATGACCAGTGTCAACATCTAATCAAGTTGGTCACTGAGAAGTCACACCCAGAACTGGCATGGGATGCTGAAGCAAAATTAGTAGTTAGAACATCAAGAATTTCAAATGATCAGTCTCGAAAACCAGTCATACTATTTTACCTGCCAAAATATGGACACTTGACTGAATTAGTCATAAATCACTTTCATCAACTCGCCGGGCACGCTGGTGTGTTGCACACAGCGGCTGACGTACGCGAGTATTGTTGGCTACCATGCTCAAAAAAGGTAGTAGGGTCCTGCTTGAGGAAATGTGTCACATGCCGAAAAGCGGAAGGTGACACATTCGAGCTACCAACATTTCACACATTACCTATGTCAAGAACTCAAAGTCATGTCAAGCCATTTACCCATTGTGGTATCGACTACATGGGCCCACTGTGTTATGTGCATGCAAATGCCACATACAAACAGCACATTCTGTTGATAACTTGCTTTGCAACTCGCGCCATTCACTTGGAATGCTGCGATTCAGTGTCAACAGCGGACACTGTGCTGGCACTTAATCGGTTCATGAATAGACGGGGCAGACCGATGTCAATGTGGTCAGACAACGCCCCAGCATTCAAAAATTGTAAGAAAATGCTCCCTGACATCACATGGAAATTTATCACGGCGTGCACCCCATGGCAAGGTGGTGTATATGAACGCCTGGTAGGGCTCGTAAAACGCTTGTTAAAAAAGGCTTGTGGCCGACGAGTATTAACATGGAAAGAATTTATCACGGTAGTGTTGGACATTGAGTGTTCGGTGAATTCAAGACCGATCACTTATGTGTCAAATGACGACATAGCAGCAGTGGTGCTACGTCCCATCCATTTTCTTTGGGGGACGCCTCCACTAGCGCACGCAGTGGATGAACATGAGAAGTCACATGAAAAATTAGAAGCACAAATCAATTGCATTGACACGGTAGAACTCAACTTAATAGCTGAAAATGAAAGAGAAGAAATGGCAATTCTGTGGGAAAACATCAAGTCAAATAGAGAAGCATTGTGGCAAACTTGGCAAAAACATTACATCGATGTGCTAAGAGACGCTGCCAAATCCAAAAACACAAAAAGACCAGGACTGCACATCACTCCAACAGTCAATCAAATTGTACTTATCAAACAAGACAAAACCCCCAGAGGTGCCTGGCAGATTGGCAAAATAACTCAAGTCAATAGGTCAACTGATCGAAGAATAAGAAGTGTTAAAGTCAAAACTAACACAGGCAAAGAAATTGAGAGGTCACCGAGTCAATTGTGCCCATTAGAAATAAATGAAAGTATCAACACGTCACCGGAAAAATCACTTGAAGACACAAAAATATCGGAGAAAAAGGTTGAAAAGAAAAGAAATCCCACGAGAGCGTGCAAATTTGTCGGCTCACATGCCTTCTGGAGCGCACTGGCCATAATGGCAGTAATAATGACGTCAACAGCCCAAGCCACTGAAGATTGGAAAAGCAATTACAATCAACATTTCAATTTATGTCACAAAACAAGGACAGGTCACCCAATCAGAATACCTCACAAAGTCACTTGCCGAGTCCCGCAATCTGAACAAGTAGAACAAGTGGGAGTTCGCCTGTGGTCCTTGAGAACGGAACCCCAAAAAACTCAAGTCATACGGTGTTTCGAGCAACAACATTCGATAATCACTTATATGAGCATCGTGGGAGGCAAATCCATGCTCCCACCCGAAATATTAATAAATAAGGGGGTCTCGGTGGCTGAGTGTATTCAAGCAGAGAAAAACAAAACTTGGAATGGTTCACCATTAGTTCAAATCAATGAAGCTCTCTGGAGCACTAATAGGTCACTGAATATCAACTACTGTTATTTTTGTAGAAATTTCACCAATACAGTAGTCAACTTCAATTTAGAATTTGGGACAGTTGCTAGCATCAATGGAAGAACACTCGTGTCTGAAATTCATGATTTCTCCCATTGTAGCCCATCCGCGGGATACTGCTTTGATAGCAGTAACGCGGTAGCAATCTGGAACGCTTCAGTATTTCAACATCAATGCGCCTACCAAAAGGTAGGAAATTTTGAAGGAAAAAGGGCTGGAAATCACATTGTGGTCCCTGATTTACAAGCGGCATTTTCGCTGTCCGTGCAAAACGCGCGGCCAGAAAATGCTGAATGTGTGCCAAGTCAAGCAAAATACACTGATCAAGGATCAACCTTCCTGGAAATCACAAAAATCACCGATAAAATGTCAAATAACCACTGGAAAAATGCCGAAGTAAATAAATTTGATCTCACACATTTTATCACCAGTCAACGTCAATTTGTTCTAGATAAAATCATACATCTGGAAGCGCAGCAATTTGCCATGATCTGGCAACAATTGTGCTATTTGCGGCAAAACCAGTTAGATCTGATTTCTCAATTCATCACTTTCAACCCAACCCTTGGGCTAAGGGCCCTACTGGGACGTCAGGAAATTTATGCCGAATGGCATGGGGAGATTTTGATGTTTTGGGAATGCAAAACGGTTCAAGCAAGTCACATTTATTTCAATCACAAAATTGGTGATAAATGTTACAAATTTCTTCCAGTTGACATCGCAAATCACATGCACACCATGTTTGTGTCCCCAGGTAGTAGAGATTTAATCACTAATTCACCTGAGGAACATTGTCAATATAAAGATCATAAGTATTATGAATTGGCACATGGAAAATGGGCAAATGAAAACGGGCCCACCAATTTGCATGTCACAAACGTCCCTGTTGAATTGGTCTGGAATGGAGCATGGAAACCATTCACGCTCAATGTTTCAGGAACTCCGAGTAAGAGCATGACAGATGTCACTTTTAGCATAATTGCGTCACGATATCAATTTGAAAAATTACATCAAGTAGAAAAACAATTAAACACCGCAGTCAAATATTTCTCCACCATGTCAAATGATCCTCAAGCGGTGCAAGCATTTGTTGCCGGAATCGGTCAAGGTATTGGAGCTTACTTCGAGGGAGTCGGGAAAGAATTAGGTCATATTGTGCATGGAACTGCTGAAGGAAGTGCATCAATATTAGACACACTTCTTACCGGGCCACTTCAAACCGCACTGAACATCATTATAATTGTGCTAGTATTGGTCGCCATTGGATACTTAATTCGTTTGTATTTACAGTGGAGGGCGATTTCTGGCCGGTCGTGCAACCTCGGGTGCGTCAGCCGACTCAACCCGTGGCTGAAGATCAAGAGGAAAACGTCAACGCCGGAGCCGACGCTCCCCAGGATGTCGAACCAGGTGACCGACCTAGGAAGTCACGTGCCAATAATTCAAGCGCCCGTGGTATCGCGTCGTTACACTTCAAGAAAAAGAACCTTCGAGCTAAGCCCATTACCAATGTTAAAAGTCCGACCTCGACCTTGCACTTGGGCGACCTCCCCCCCAAACGAATTCGAATCACAGTCGATAGAGAATCAATCGCAGAGGGGGGCGGAGTCGATGGAGGACATCGAGTTGACACATTTCCCACTTCAACTGACGCGTCTCCAACATCAAATGTCAAACCTAAGTCACGCTCAGTCTCATGTCAAACCTTGCCACGTAAACGAAAATCAAGGCGAGAATCAACTTCTGAATCCTCCAGCACAAGCTCAAATTCATCCAGCTCCGACTCAAGAGCCGAAGGCCGAGACTCGCGAGCAAAACAGCGCCAAAAATCACCCAGAGTGACTTCGGCTGCGGATGAGAAGATGGAGGAAGATGATCTACTCCCCCCAGAATAGATTTTCACCTTTCCTTTTTTTTTAGGTTGACAAAAGGTGCTTGCTAAACAGATTTTGCTAAATTTTGATTGTTATCAAAATTTTCTTTTTGTCTGGGGAGTGTGCCGAAACCCGGAAATTTCGGTGCCTTTTACAGTAATCTTGTGATTTGTCATTTTGTCTGGACAAATGTGTCTTGCGATCGAACGACTTTTGTTAGCATTTGCTTTTCTGCATACCTCTGCTGTTCAGTCAAAATATGATTGTTTTTGTTGTTAAATGTCAGGTGGGTGCTTTCAACCGAACATTTCTGATTGCATTCATTCTATGAAAAGCGTATATTTTACTGCAATAAAGTGGAAGTCAATTTGAGAGTATTATTTACGTGTATTTATGATAAACAATTAATCGAAATTCTTCGCGTAACGAACAAACATCAATTAGTTGCATGCGTAGGATTTTACACCACCCCCCCCCCCCTATTCATGAAAAGTTGCTTTTCTTCATGAATAATTGGGTTCGTATTGAACGGCATGGAACCCCAATGGAAAATTCAAAAATTTAAATCTCTTTTTTCCACCTACACGCTGCTCTATACAAATGCAAATTACACTAATTTGGTAGATTCTGCAAGCTGGGGTGGGTGAGGCGTGTACATCGCTCTTGTTACCACTTATTATGAACCTTTTTTTTGTGGAAAAACTTTTTATTCTTCCGCGTTTCATATAGATACGAACTTCGAGTTGGTGCATTTCTTCACATGGAGCAACAAACCCCGGCTGCCGGTGTAAATAGAGAATTTTTTGTTTAGTTCATTTTTATGGTGATAGGTATGCCTCTATAATTCAGAATGCAATTCAGTGAAACTAAACAAGATAAGATATGCATGTAAAGCATGTAAATATGTACATAATGTATTCATATTTTATGTTGGAACAAAAAATAAATTAAAGATGGCATGCACATCTCCTGGTGGACATGTTTAAATATAGTTGTAGTTCAAATCAATGCTGTAGTCTTCAATACAGTGCACATTAGTGATGGAAAAGCGCCAGAAAAAAGGGCGCCAGGCGCCAATAGCGCCATGGCGCCATTCAGAAAGTGGGCGCCAAGCGCCAAGGGCGCCACAGAAAAAGGGCGCCAGGCGCCAAGGGCGCCATGGCGCCATTCGGAAAGTGGGCGCCAGGCGCCAAGGGCGCCACGGAAAGAGGGCGCCAAGCGCCAAGGGCGCCATGGCGCCATTTGAAAAATAGGGCGCCAGGCGCCAGGGGCGCCAGGATAAATAAGTGCATACAACACCCTGCGAGTGCTGAAAGTGTTTCTACAGCACCCTAGTACATGCATTCACTACTTAATTTGCGTTCTCCAGGGTGTAATGAACAAAGACAACACAAGCAACAAAAAAATTCGAGTAAAATTCACATGACAATTCAAACACAATGGATATTGTCATTTGACAACAACCCATTCACTTCAAATTGACTTTTCCAATCAATGTTTCCTCGAAATGGACAAAAAACGGAATTGCAACGATTTGAATCCGTTGATTTATGATTTTGCAAGTTCAACGTTCCATCATTCTCGTCTTCTGATCTGTCAGACACATCTGATGGACTGTTGGATGAGAGATTTATACCCACTCACACCACTTCGTCCATTTTTCTGGCGAATTCAGATCATCCATGAATGCGTTTTTCATCTTTTTTTCCCTTTATACAGCACTCACCTTGAAACCCTGCTGGCGCCTTTTTGGCGCCCTTTAAAAGCAGGGCGCCAGGCGCCAAGGGCGCCACGGAAAAAGGGCGCCAAGCGCCAAGGGCGCCATGGCGCCTTTCAGAATGTGGGCGCCAGGCGCCAAAGGCGCCACAGAAAAAGGGCGCCAAGCGCCAATGGCGCCATGGCGCGGCGCCCTTTGGCGCCCTCAAATGGCGCCAGCGCCATGGCGCCATTCCATCACTAGTGCACATCCATTGAAGAATTTTGGAGTACTGCGTAAATTGTCGTTTGTGAGCATTTTGTTGATGCTGGTGTTGTGATGTGGGTGGATTTTTATGGACTTTTTCGACACTTGAATGAATACACATATGTTATGTGGGGTTCAAACATGTGCAAAACCAATTTTTTATAAGAAAACAGCTGTTACCACATCAAAATGCTGTAAATCAGAATTTTTTGGGGGAAATTTGAGTTTTTTTGACAAAAACTCGAGTTTTTTAGAAAAAAAACTCAAAAAACTTGAGTTTTAACAAAAAACACAGAAATAAAAACAGAGTTATACAAGTTTTTTTTGAAAAAAAACAACTCAAAACACAGGTATTCATTTTTGAAAAACTCAAAACACAGAAAGTGTTTTTTTTTGGAGAACTTACCCATCGTTGACCATGACAATGACATTAGACACTTTACATGACACACTAGAGGATGCTGAACTGCCACCAGCTTTGGGGATGGCGCTTTTAATTTAACTGCCACTCGTTACATTTTATACATTTATTGAGCTAACTTTAGAGAGTGAACTGTCGTCAATTGCACAAAAAACGTATGATTGAAAATGGGCCGACGTAAATTGAATTTGACTGATTTCCATCATAAATACATTTTTCATTCAAAATAGGTCACATCTCTCACATAATAATTTTTTTATTAATTAGAATCTGAAACATGAATTTTGAATAACAACCTTTTTAACGTGTAAATAATAAATGTTTCGATGACGTTTTATTTTAAATTAAAGCTTAGAATTTTTCGCCATGCAGTAACTTGGGCTTATTACAAGTGAAAAATTAAATGCAACAACTACCTACACATCGGAAGTGAATATGGACTCGCACTGTCCGACAAATTTTGAAAAGCACCACGCATAGTTTAACAAATAGTAGTTGCAGCAGCGAAACTGCATGCACATGGAAAGATGATGTGGGTTTGATCGCGCTACTGCTGAGATACAGCTTGGACGTAAAATTCCAGCGTAAAATTCCATCGCAAAATTTATTACATGAAAGTGGATGATGATACAGGTCTGCAATTTTTCATGGACAATATGTTTATCAATACCTTCATTGTGACCAAGGGTCATCGTCCACGGTCACCTCTATTTGGTACTGAAAATTCAAAAATTTCGATTTTACGCTGCAATTTTACGCCAGCTGACAAAAAATCAATTGATAAATCAGCTACGCCAGGTGATTGCATGCAATGACATAGCGTAGAATTGCAGCGTAAAATCGAAATTTTTGAATTTTCAGAATCAAAAAGAAGTGACCGTGGACGATGACCCTTGGTCACAATGAAGGTATTGATAAACATATTGTCCATGAAAAATTGCAGACCTGTATCATCATCCACTTTCATGTAATCGATTTTGCGACTGAATTTTACGCTGGAATTTTACGTCCGAGCTGTAATCGCTTCATACCTCGGCATTCCTCTCCCAATATTATCCCAACGTTGTAAAAAAAACATATAGCGACGTAATGGTTCAGTTGAAATTCCGGCTCTACGCGTAAAATAGGTATGTATCCACCCACGTCACACGTCTATTTAGGTACGTATAAAAAAGTATGCCTGTCATAATAAAAATTGTCATCTAGAACGATGTAAGTGTTTGTTTACCTGCATACAAACAATGACGGTGCAGCACTTGGCAATTGGCACAGCCATTTTGCATTTATTAAAAGTGCTGGTAAGATGAAGTAATCATTTTATTTATGTTAGCAGGGGAACCAGTTTGGAACCCTATGAGTATTAAGCCGAAGTTACAGCATAACGATAAATAGAAGGTAAAGCGACAAATACATGTCGCCGCATATTCGATTACTCAAGAACGCTTGAAGGTATCCCTAAATTGACACGTTGAAAGCACTAACCGATATCTACATCGTGTCCAAAAATTATCCAAAACGCTCCAGTGGTTCTTGAGATATCAATGAAAAACGAAAATTTCGCTGTTTGTCGGTAGCATTTCTCGTTGAGATTGCCCACTTCAGCGTTTGGATAATTTTTGGACACGATGTAGATATCGTTTAGTGCTTTCAACGTGTCAATTTAGGGATGGATACCTTCAAGCGTTCTTGAGTAATCGAATTTGCGGCGACATGTATTTGTCGCTTCACCTTCTATTTATCGTTATGCTGTAACTCCGGCTTATAGCCGGAAATTTTTAAAACCTTTTTTTGCCCAAAAAGCAAATTGGTTACCTATTTTTGTTATATAAACCGCGCTGCCGGCAAATGGAAACTGTTTCTCCGGGAAAATTGCACAGGAATTCACATTCAATTTTTATGTCAGATGGCTGATTTGTGAATAGGTATTTAGGTACATTAGGATGTATATTCATTTACATCTACTTTTATGTTTCCAAAAATACTTTTATTTGACCAACTGTGCTGTGCTGTACATGCATTTACGCAGCTTTATACCTGGCTTGTACACAGTGAAATACAGAAAATTCAATAAAGGTTTGTTTGCATTGTCCATTGAATATTTTCTATGTATCTTTTTTAACACCAACGAGAATATCACGAGATGCATTTGAACAAATACAACAGCACAGATACCTTAAGTAATTATTTTTCCTGTAAATGTTCATTTTTGATATTTAGACTCAAAGTATTCAACACTGGAAAAAAAGTTTCTAGAATCAATACGTTCCGAAACGGGTTATCAGTTATCCTGGTTGATGAACAGCATATCCTCTTTCAGCAGCCTCAATGAGCTCAGGCGGTCCACCGGGGCAATGTCCTGTGTGCGTTGTAAATTCATCAATGTGCAAGTGCAACAGAACCTGACAATCTTACCTTAATCCTCCTGGAAGCCCTCGTGTGCGGCAGCCATGTTTTGCGCTGGACCTCGTCCACGTCGCTGAGCACGTCGGCGTCGATGTCCATCTCGAAGCCGACGCCCGTCTCGGCCATCAGGTCCGCCGTGGACACGTTCCTGTCCAGAATCCAGTTCATCTCTGCGAAGTGGCTCCGATTAGCAATTGACAAGTATGCGTTATTGACATTGATAACGTAAAACCTGGAATAAGTGCACAATTTCTGCGACCATCTCCGCTATCGGTACTGATGAATACAAGTGGGAAATAAGTCTATGAGTCCACACACACACACTACCTAGTTTACATCGCAAATTCGTGTCAACTGAATGTCAAGTAAATAACACAAAAAAATGTAAAAACATCGCACTTAACATAAACAATGAAAATTAACTGACCCGATACAAAATTACCTAATCACCTATGCTCTATCACATAAGAATATTGAAACACATGACATACCCGATCAACTCAAACTTAATTGACACGAATTTTGACGTGAACTAGTGTGTTTGGGCCCGTTCAGGCTATTCAAAAGTATTCCTCAGTTGACAGCGTAGCAAAATAGTTTCAGTCAACTGCTCACCAAAGTCATCGTCATCGTCGCCGAATGGATCCGCGTACTGCTGTCCGACCTGCAGCCAGCCGATGTAGAAAGCGAACTCGAACAGCGTGAAAAATGGAATGTAGAAAACGAATTGGTGGGTTTCCACGGCGCTCGGCTGCCTGCCGATGAGGCACAGCAGGAAGTAGCCGTAGGTTGCTATTGTGGCCACCTGCGTGAACCGATCGCTCTAGCCTCACATGAGTGTGGTCATTCTAACATATTGTGGAATCACACATATTGCCGCTGCACACACTAGTTTACTAACGGAAAATAAAGAATTTGGTAAACTCCTTTTTTAGTTTCCTAGCGCATCTGAGTTTACCGGAATGCGTTATTTTCAATCTCCGTCAACTGTAGTTGACGAACAGCTCATTTCGGTAAACTCAGATGCGCTCAGAAGCCGAGAAATGAGTTTACCAAATTCTTAGTTTACCGTTAGTAAACTAGTGTGTGCAGCGCCATTGTGGAATCACACATATTGTGGAATCACACATATTGTGGAATCACACATATTGTGGAATCACACATATTGTGGAATCACACATATTGTGGAATCACACATATTGTGGAATCACACATATTGTGGAATCACACATGCCGCAATGTGACTCTAACACAATGTGGAATTCAGAGTTGCAAAAACGTATTTACGTTTACCCGAAATACCCGGTTATTCGGGTATTTATACTTACGTTTACGTTTACGTTTTCATAAAATACCGTTACGTTTTGTTACGTTTTCCTGGCCGAAATACCCGGGTACCAGAGAAAACGTAAAAAAACGTTGTGAGACCCAATTTTTTTGGCAAAATGTAATTTCCGTCATAAATTTCCAACAACTTTAAAAAATTTGCGCGCCAGCGCACACTTTTCCTCCACAGAAGCCGTATTTTCAAAATAGGTATATTCAATATTCAAATTATTCTATAGTTAGACCCCACCTCCGTGCAGAGTATTACGTTTTACTTCCCAAACTCGAATTGTGCCAAATGCTTATTAAAAAAGTCAGCGGATGCTGTTATTTAGTGGCTTCCGTGGATTGATTTTGAGCTATTTGAAGATCAAATGTTTAATCAACTCGATGAATCGCCATAGTATAAATTTTTTGTGACATAACACTTGGGAAAACGTTGACAGAACGTGAAAAATTGATTGAAAAACCGGCGAATAAATAGAAGGGCAGCTTCCAAAAGACGGTGTCTCCATAATAGAAAGTCGGTGAAAAATAGAAGGGCGCCCTTCTATTAGATGAAACACAGTAATAATTTTTTTACGTTTACGTTTTATTTTACGCTTTCCCAGGTATTTTAAAAATACCTTACATTTTAGTATTTATACTTTCATTTTGGAAAAGGTATTTACGTTTACGTTTACGTTTTCCAAAAATACCAGTATTTGACCAACTCTGGTGGAATTTCACATGCCTGAAGGTGAATTACACATGCCCAAAAGTGAATCTCACATGCCCATGCCAAAACGTGATTCTCACATGCCCACGCCAAAACGTGATTCTCACATGCGCAGCCCATGCACATGCCATCTCAAGGCATGTGCCATGCATCATTTTGTGATGATTTTGTATCATCATATTGTGGTACTGCTAATTGCCTCATCTGCACATCATAGTATTGTTCATGGCATTGGTGTACTTTTCAATAATTTTTTGGCCTTTGGTTTTTTTTGTACTGTTTGTGATGTTAAAATGATAAGACTGTTAAGAACTCAAGGGGCATTTACATCATATTGAAAAACAGCACTGAACAAAAAAATGAAAATGAACATAAAACATTAATTTAAAAATTGATTTCATTAGATGCAAGCGATAAGAGCACTCACATACATGTGTCAGCATATCGGTAAATACTCCACACATGAATGGTGCATCACGTATGCTTTACTCTCTTTGGTCAAATTGCATTTCTGTACTGTTTAGTAAATTTAACATATGTTCCATACATTACCAACACCTGTATTCTCATGTGTACTGATTAAAATCACAATACCATATCTTATTCTTTTCTTTTACTTCTGTGTTACCTCGCTTGTCGAATATCCATCGCCTTTTCTAACCTTGTTGTACCCTTGACTTCTGTAGCCAGCTGTTGTATGTGTGTTAAATGAAATGAATAAAAGGTGGCTTAAATTACAAAAAAGAAATGGTTTCAATTGGCTGGAAGAGTAGGTTTTGATTATGGAGACAATGAAATCATTTGTCACCATGTACTTCATCCATACCAACTTGCAGCCATACCATAAACACCAAGAACATTTCTTTGTTCAGTGCTGTTTTTCATGTTGATGTAAATGCCCCTTAACAGCCTTATCATTTTAACATCACAAACAGTACAACAAATTGAAAAACCAAAGACCAAAAAATAATTGAAAGGTAGGCCAATGCCATGAACAATACTATGATATGCAGATGAAGCACCTTGCAATACCACAATATGACACAACCACAACAAAATTATGCATGGCACATGCCTTGAGATGGCATGTGCATGGGCTGCGCATGTGAGATTCACGTTTCAGCATGGGCATGTGAGATTCACTTTTGGGCGTGTGTAATTCACCTTTGGGCATGTGAAATTCCACATTATGTGAGAGTCACATTGCGCGGCATGTGTGTTTCCACAATATGTGCGAGTAGAATCACCCGCACCACATTTATGCGCGCTTGTGAACTGCTTCGAACACAATGTTTTTTATACATTTTTCATCGACCTTTTACCTTATTTTCTATCGGAGATAGGTGGCCTTATATATTTATATTTGTTAACGCAGATCTTTTATCAAAACATGAATTACGTGAATAATTAATGATGGGTGAAAAATGACGCTTTTATGTTTGCTTAATGGCTTTTCAGAAAGTATTTAGCGATCATTCTATAAATTGTCATTCTGAAAGCTCAGAGGGTAGGTACCACAGTCCATGTTTTACGTAATTGCCACATTGCCAGTTTATCCTCTGTATACTCGTTTATTACAGGTACTCTTATACTGGAGAGTTCTAGGTATTCGGACTGAAAAATCATGTACGTGTAACGCGCTGAATCGTCAACCCCCTCTTCACCTGTACGTAGGCCAAAGGCAATCGCATCCAGTCATACACCTGTAGCATTGCAAAGCCATCCCTGTAGCTGCAGGCGGTGTTGAAGAGCCTTTTGAGCTGCACCGAGTCCACCTTGCCGTTGACGAACATCTCGTGCAGCAGGCGCACGGTCCACAACGTCGGCAGCCACCACTTGCCGTAGCCGCGGTCCTGCACGCCGCGTTCGCTTCACTTATTCACTCCAGCAAAATATTCGTGCAAGTGTAGTAGTTGATGTAGTGATGTTGATGTTGATTGACTTACTAAATACAACATTACAGTAGGAAGGAGCGGTGTCCGTCCGAATATAAATAGGTGTGAGTCATTTCTGCCACTAAATAAATATAATATGGTGCAATGCCTTCCTATATCCGTGTTATACACCTCAATTTTTAGTTAAAATGGCTTGCTGACCTCATTCAAATACCAAAATAATTATACTCAGCGGACCGCAAAGCATGTGCAGAATCGCACCATAATTTAATGAATAAAATCTTGTTATCAATTTCGTAATTAATTATTCATTAGTAAAAGCGAAATATTATGATGAAAAAACTGTATAATTTGTGGTTTATTATTCAGATGGGTTATGGTAGGCTCCTATACTAAATGTGATGTCCGCCGCGTATAGATAAATTCAAACGTGCTCACCTCACACTTTTCAAAGATCTCATATTCCTCGTCGGTCATGAGTCCGGTGCTGACCAGGTGCTTGAGCGTGGGGAAGCGGCGCTTGGAGCGGCTGGAGCGCATGCGCCACGCCACCGCCGCCTGCAGACTGGACCAGCGCGAGATCAGCTGGCGGTAGGGCCGAAGCGCTTTGCCCGGCATGTACACCTGTGAAGGTAGGTATTTACTAGCCGTTGGGCACACATACATACACAGGGACAGGGTTGGCAAAATCTCAGAAAAGAATAAAAGCAAAATAAAAATAAAATGGAAAATTGAAGAATAAAATAAAAATAAAATACAATTTTACTACAATTTAGTAAAAGAATTTTACTAAAACCGACCCTGCACAGGAAACACCAAGACACTGACAGCTTGCTGACAACAATCTGCTTATTGATGGCGACCAGTTGTCAGCGAGCTGTCAGCAGTTGACAGCGAGCAGCAGCAGTTTCTAAATGTGGTAGTGTAGCTGTCAGTGAACTGACAGTGAGCTTGTTGACTGTGTGTGCACTATATAAAATTGCACATGTTGCGAAATGTCCCAGTTAAGTTGTCAGCAAGCTGTCATGTCAGAGTTTTTTCCAACATTTTTCATGATTAGCAAAACAGCTGTCAGCGAGCTGTCAGGGATTTGGTGTTCCCTGTTATATTCACACACCATCACATGCGTCATGAACTTGTCTGGCCACGAGATCCAGTTGAACTGCGCCCACCATTTAGCCACCACAGCGGCCACGAAGAAACCAAGCAGTAGCGTAATAGGAATGTGGCCCGTGCCCTTTTCGAACTGCACGCACAGCTTTGCGAAGCGGACCTGTGATGATCAGAATCTAGGTTGGCTTTGGCTTTGGTTATTCGCTGTGACACGTTGCCTACCGTATTTCTTCTATTTAATAGAAAGCGCCGTTCTATTTTTCATCAACTTTTTTACTTGCGGTTCTATTGGAGGCAGCCGTTCTATTGTTTTCATAGTGCAATAATGAGCCAAAACCTGCTGTTCCATTGGAAGTATGTCGTTCTAAACAAGGGACACGCCAGGTCCGGCACCCAAAAGTTGAGTCGGTTCCAGAGCCTATAACTCCGGTTCTAGGGGGGGGGGTAAAAATTTGAAATTTTTGGGGAATATACTCTAGACCCCCCTTCCACTATACACTGCAGGGGGGCCCCCGGCGACTCACCTGAGTATGGGCCGCCGTATACGTGAATTTTTTTTTGAAAACGCGAGGTCCACGCGAGGTCCGGCACCCGTGTTTTTACAGTATAACGGGCTGCTAATCTAAAATTGTTGGGGGGAATTGATCGAAATTTTGATGGGGTGTACACGACACCCCCCACTACTTTTCACGGAAGGTTGAGTCCTTTGGCGACCCCCCTGAAAGCGGACCGCTGGAAAATAAACTGATTTTTTTGCGAATTCACTGTCCTTATGGGGCACAGGACATCAAAAATAAAAATTACATTAGAATGTCCGTTAGAGAACAATGTATACCAAATATGTGTATTAAAAAGCGAATTTTAAAACGAAAGGATGGCAGAAGTTCCAAATAAAATTTCAATTTAAGTCAAATCTTTAATACACACTTTTAAAGCTGGTTTACGATGTCCTCTAGGAGATTATTTAAGGTAAAACTTCGCGTAAACAACATTGCCCAAAAATCAACCATAGTGGAGTTTCAATGGGGGTCACTGTAATGATGTCATCGATGACATCATTACAGGAACAAAATTCGCCTTGTGGGACAGCTCTTGTGTTGACCCCATCAAATCTCCTCCATGGTTGATTTTTGGGGCAATGTTGGTTACGCGCATTTTTACATTTAATCATCCCCTAGAGGACATCATAAACCAGCTTTAAAAGTGTGTATCAAAGATTTGACTTAAATCGAAATTTAAACTGGAACTTGTGTATGGGTGTCAAATACACTTTCGTACCAGATCAAACTTTTGTTTCAAAATTCATATCAAACCAGATCAAACTTTTTTCATACACACTTTTTACAGTGGTACACATTATCCTCTAATGCTGCAATTACAGCTCGGGCGTAAAATTGACCAGGCATAAAATTGATTTTGGGCGTAAAATAAATTACAGATGAATGGATAAAGATACGATATTGTTATTTCAGTCAAAGATAGCTTAGATGCAGATGTTTCTTGTGTCCAAAGCTCATGAGTTTATTTTTATCGTACTGGGAGTTATGAATTTTAGCACAATTTTGTCAATTATGCGCTGTAAGTTGCGTGAAATTAAGGCGTAAAATTGAAAAAAATTGTGTCAAAATTCATAACTTCTAGTACAATTGAAATAAACTGATGAGTTTGGACACAAGCAACATCTGCATGTGCGCTTTCTTTGACTGAAATTACAACGCCATATCTTTATCCATTCACCTGTAATTTATTTTACGCCCGAGCTGTAATCATTCTGTAAGAGACATTCTAATGTAATTTTTATTTTTTCTGTCCAGTGCCAAACCTGGACAGTGAATTCTCAAAAATATCATTTTATTTTTCAGCAGTCCACTCTCAAGGGGGTCGCCAGGGGGCTCAACCTTCCGTGAAAAGTAGCGGGGGGTGTCGTGTACACCCCCTCAAACTTTTGATCAATTCCCCCAACAGTTTTAGATTGGCAGCCCATTATACTGTAAAAACATGGGGTGCCGGACCTCGCGTGAATGGCGATTTTTTCAAAAAAACTATTCATGTATACGGCGGCCCACACTCAGGTGGGCCGCCGACCTTCCCCAGCCCGTATAAAGTAGTGGGGGATGTCGAGTATATAATCTCAAAATTTTGAATAAATCCCCCCACTACAGCTGAAGATATGGCGTCCAGCACCGACTCAGAAATTAGGTGCCGGACCTGGCGTGCCCCCAGTTTATTAGAAATTCAGTATTCAATTTTTGCGATGAGTCTCACCTGTAAGTCTCTGCCCAGCACAAAGTGGTTGATGGCCATGATTGCATAGAATGCTGCAAAATAGCTCAGCGCGTGCCAAATGGTCGCTTTGATTATGCCGCCGCGCCAGATGAACAGCGACTTGAACACGCCGCTCGAGATATATGTCACCGTCATGGTGCTCTAATTAGGAACCTCAGTCTCAGAACCTAAGTTTCACAAATGATTCAGTAAGGGTGGTTTTAATCACCACTTACTCACTCCATGTGTATAGTGTCAGTAATACAGCTGTAGAAGTTTGTTGAACTTCGTACAAAATTTTCAATATGTAAAATGTATCAACCGCTAAAACTGTGACATCAGTGGGGGATGTCGTACTGATTGAACCTGGGGCCAGTTCCGAAAGTGGTAAAGTAAAAAGGAAAACTTTCCTTTTCACTCTTCACTTTACTCTACTCTTTACTTTTTACTTTACTCATTAATTTTTCACTTGTGGAACCAGCACCAGGGTCAGTCCCAAAGTGTCAACTGTGTATTCAAATCTTAGGATCAAACATAAAGGAAATTAAAACATGGAAAATTGAAGAGTAGAGTGAAGAGTGAAGAGTGAAGAGGAAAGTTATATTTTTTACTTTACCGCTTGCGGAACTGAAATGAAATCAACTGCCCATGAAATCACATAAAACTGTAATTTATCATTGTGGCTGCACACACTAGTTTACTAACACAAGTAAACTCAATTTGGGTGCCCATAAATCAGCTTAGAATGTATTTGAGTTTACCATAATGCGTTTTTTTTAGATCCTCTTCAACTGTAGTTTACAGATATCTCATTTTGGTAAACTCAAATGTGTTCAAAGCTGATTTATGAGCACCCAAAATGAGTTTACTTCTGTTAGTAAACTAGTGTGTGCAGCGCCAATGTGAGCATTGCCTGTATTATTGTCACTCACATTCAATAAAAGTCATACAAAATGTCAGATGAAGGTTGTCAGATCTAGGTAATGTAAAATATAAAATGTTTTGTATGTCATCCATTCCCATTTTTTTTTTGTTTCAGTTCCAGGTTTCAATTTTCTTGGTGTACATTGGCGCTGCACACATTAGTTTACTAACAGAAGTAAACTCATTTTGGGTGCTCATAAATCAGCTTTGAATGCATTTGAGTTTACCAAAATGAGGTATCTGCAAACTACAGTTGACAAGGATCTAATCAAACGTATTCTGGTAAACTCA
This sequence comes from Sphaerolaimus hirsutus, assembly GCA_964036195.1. NCBI lineage: Eukaryota > Metazoa > Nematoda > Chromadorea > Monhysterida > Sphaerolaimidae > Sphaerolaimus > Sphaerolaimus hirsutus. Next base: position 17,767,688 of record OZ038454.1, on the reverse strand, counting down.
AATACGTTCAAAGCTGATTTATAGGCACCCAAATTGAGTTTACTTGTGTTAGTAAACTAGTGTGTGCAGCCACATTATAAACAAGACTTAGAGCAAATAAACCCGCTAATTGAATTTCTATGAAGTGCCTGCATTCAGATATGCACTTCAAGACTACACTCTCAATACTTCCGACAAAATCGTGTTTGAAGTGTGTATCAGCCAGCATCCGCCGCGACAAGCCTCACTGATGTCACTGTATCATGAAAATTTTTATCTTGACAAATCGGTATGTATTTATGTGTTGTGTGTAGTAAAAATTGCAAAGTGCGGGCTGCGGTATGGAACGAACGAAAGTAGTAATATAGGTAGTTTGGCGACTGGTGGAGGAAACGTAAATATCAGAGTGTGTGGCGCCTACGACCCGGAAAACATGCCAAAAAGAAGAAAATGGATACTTGAGTGTATACATTTAAATACCTAGTACATTGGTTCTTCGTATAGATTTATGTGGTAGAATCCGAGTTTTATGAGGCTTATGAAGATAAAAATTTGAGGAAGAAACGTAAAAAATGGATTCTGCGGAAAACGTAGATAGGTATTCAATTATTTTTAAAGGGAACACAGACTAATGCTAAGACTATTACTTTTGTGTTCATAAAAATGGTGGGTACACCAAACCCAAAGGCATGCCAGTGTGCCACAGTTCATTTTATCTCTATCAAATGACGCACCATTTTTAAGTGACGCCGCAGTCGAAATTTTGCCAACTGCGTGAGGAAAAACTACTGATGTCTGGGTTTTGCTTATTTCTCCTTGATATTTACATTTTGTAAATTACAGTGTTGGAAAAGACGAAATGCAGACTTACAGGGAGGGATCGATATATTCTCAAGAAAGATATTTTTATCCCAACGCAGGTCAATTGGCAACAACGTTCGCAGCACCCTACGATGTGGCGCTGTTAAAAGGGAATGTAGAGAGTTTAAGTGTAAATTGTCTTTGTCGTTGCGTTTTTAACACCGCCCCGTGCCACATCATCAGTTGTGATTGTGTGCTCAATACGTTGGAAAAATGCCGTCATTGTATTTAAGGATTGAGTGGTTTTGGTCTGTCAGTGTATTGTTTTCTTATATGACTGCAATCGCACATTTATATTCGATCAGATATGGTAAGTCTACATATAATGTTATGCAGCGGTGAAGGAAGTCCTTATAGAACACGCTTCACAGAGCCAGCAGCTTTTTGTGAAGTGTCCATGAAGTGCATTCAAGCTAAGGTGTGCGTGTGATCAGGCTATGAAGTGTGACTTCAAACCACTTCAGTGCACTTTGCGTACACTTCATTTGCGGTGACTTATTTCCATGCTGACTGAAATTGTGCCAATTATAACAGAGTTGTATTCAAATAGTAGTGATTAGATTGATAAAGAATTTCTGAAGACTTTTTTGTTAAAACGACGATGCATGCCTTGGAACCGCTTGGAGCAATTTCACTCAATGTGCACACCGCAACTAGTGATGTAAAGGCACCGGGGCACCGGTGCCCCGGTGCTGGGCACCGAAGGGCACCAGCACCGGTGCTGGTGCGGTGCCATCGCAATTTTCAGAGGTGCCCTGCCGGTGCCGGTGCCAAAAAGTGACCCAATCAAATTCATCACGTTGAACATGCGCCCACGGCCACTTTTTATTGATTTTCTTTTGACAAACACAAAAACTAGTGATTTTAAACAAAACAATGATTGATTCTGAGTTGGATAAAAGTGATTCCGACATGTCAGAAAGGAGCGATGTTGAGCGATGTTGTTAAAATCAAACAAACGTCCTGGTCGCCGAGTGCTCCTGGCGCCTGCGAAAGCGCATGGCATTGGTGGTGTGGCACCAACACAAAAATGCGACATCACTATTTTGGCTTCAGGTGCCATTTCGTTGTGGCACTATTGTTGCTCAGCCCCATGGCAGTTGGCGCCATTCTGCCCTGGCGCCATAGATTTAGTGCTGGGGTCTGTAATAGTGCCAGGGTGCTTTTGGCGTTCCCCGCCAGCCAAGGTCCTGGCACTTTTTATATCACTACACACAATTTTACCCGGTGCGTTGCCTTTCGGTGCTAGCACCATCAACCCTCCGGTGTCCTTAGGTGCCGGTGCAATTTTTTCAGAATTACACCGGTGCCGGTACGGTGCGGTGCAATTTTTTGGCCGGTGCCCCAGGGCGCCAGGTGCCCTTTTCACGCGATGGGAAAGGTGCCGGTGCGGTGCGGTTAGCATTGAAAAAAACGACCGATTTTTGAGAAAATATAATTAAATATTATCTCAGAAAATCTCTCAAGCAAAAAATATAATTAAATCTCTTGGGTCATTTTTGAAAATATAATTAAATCTCTGAGAAAATCTCTTGCAGTTCAAAAAAATCTCATAAAATCTCTCAACTTAAAGTATGATTTAATCAATATTTCAAGGTGCTTGAACCATTGATAGTAGAAATTAAGCACATTATGTGTTGTTTGACTTTTTCATTCACAATTTCATATGATAATAGCATATTGTCTTCTGATGGCTAACTTTGTACTATCATGTATTTAGTATCTGAAAAATGAACAAAAATATGGTTTAGGCACATTTTTCCTCATAGTAGAATAAATTACTTTCACATGTGATGATCCGCACAGAATTTATCAGATGACTTTTTCACCAAAATTTGATAACTATATTTCCAAAACATGCTGTCAACTCTTTAGTTGTTAAAACGGCTAGAACCCAGTGCATAAGTTTACCCGTTGCACAAGTAGCAACACCCAGCGCCAATTCAGACTCAGCGCTTAAATACAGCCCCATACTTGAGCACTGGGTTTTCATGGGACTGCAGGGGTTCAGTATGGTCCAGGGGTTAAACATACCACATTTGCTTGAATAATCCCCCTGGGGGATTATTATTTCGTCAGACTTTTTTGAGGGGGGATTATTCGAGGGGGAATTATTCAAGGGGGGGAATTATTATTTTGTCAAAATTTTCAAGCATGTTTCTATCAATTCATTTTGCAAAATATGCTTTATTAGCCAGATAATATGACATTTTTGTTCAAATTGCACACAACACATTTACCAAATGCATAAAATTCATATTCAACAGGATCAGCGTCAGCGCACATTCATTGTGTACAATGTGTACACACAACATACACATGTATTTACCTATGATCTGTTTAAGTCCATATGTGGGGGGGGGATTATTCAAGGGGGGAATTATTTTTTCCTCATGTGTCTAACAGGGGGGATTATTCGAGGGGGGAATTATTCAAGGGGGGGGAACTATTCAAGCAAATACGGTATTTACGTTTACTCAAAAATACAAATACTTGAGTACTTAGTAAATACATCTAAATTTCCTCTGAAAACGTACCAGTACTCTCTTTTATGTATACTTCCTGAAAGTACTTAAGTACAGAAAATGTATTTCAGATAACTTTTTTATTGGCTCTTTCATGCCATAGAACAGAAAAAGGAAGGAAAAACTACAAATGGAGGGAAAATAGCCAAAAATTGGTATATGAGCAAATATACAGATAGTTAAAAATAGATCAAAATTGGCAAAAACCACATGAACTAGTGAATTTGAAGGTGAAAATGGGCCAATATAGAGAGATTTTCTAGAGAGATTTTCTCAATCAGGAGAAAATATAATTAAATCTCTCTGGAAAATCATTGAAAAAATATAAATCTCAGAAAATCTTATATTTTCTGAGATTTTCTGAGATTTTTTAAATATAAATCTCCCGGAGATTTTTTCAATGCTAGGTGCGGTGCCATTTTTCCCGGTGTCTTTAACATCACTAACCGCAACACGCTTCGAGTTTACTGTATTTCCTCGAATTGACCCCCCTTGAATTTACCCCCTCGAAATACCCCCAGATCTGAGCGACCTGAGGAAAAATTAACCCCCCTCAAAATACCCCTCGTCTCGAACAATGTTTACATTATGTATGCAATGTACATGATGTTTTAAGTGGTCTAATCACATCAAATTGCATTGCAGCTACACATACACTAGTTTGTGTAGATAACGTATTTCTTCTAATAGAAGGGCGCCCTTCTATTTTTTTCGTCAACTTTTTTACCCGCCCTTCTATTGGAGACGCCCTTCTATTAGAAGAAATACGGTATATGTAAGTTATAAGGCAAGTTAATTGGAATAGGATTTATCATGATATTTATTGGGAGTTACAATTACAATTAGTGATTCCAGACTCGATGGCCAAAATCCCTGACAAAAGAATCTGCTCGGCTTGACTGAACTGAAAGAATATGGCATAACTCGAGGAGACTCGGCATGGCGACACTGCCTGACTCGACTCAAAATTTTGCCGAATTTCGAGTCAGGCTGCCTCATATTATGAAACGTGAAATGTAAACCCAAACCTAAAGGGCATTTACGAAATGTTTCAGACTGCAAAAAAATTGGATTGCATGAGCCATGAGGTCACCTGATAACATAGCTTTTTAAGGGTTCATTTATGTTTTGCTGATGGAGTAAAATGCAATTACCGTTCTAAAAATCCTGGGAGATTTATGCTTAAAAATAAATAATAATATGAAAAATAATATATTTAAGTATTTATACTTTTCCAGGATTTTCCAGAGAGATTTAATTATATAATTTTCTTGTGGGTGAAATGGGTATTCAAGATTTTGACTCTCTGCTGGGGTTTGTATAGATAAGAAATGGCTTCTACGAATGGAAAACTAGCGAGATAGCTAGAAAATTTTATTTTCCATTTATCATTTTTCTTCATTTATTTGGTTTACTCTTTAATATGTATTTACTTTACTCTTTACTTTTAACTTTACTCTTTTATTTACGCTTCACTTTGCCACTTGCGGAAGTGTCCCTTGGCCTCAGTGGAAATCCACGGACTTTGTCCTCTTTATAAAAATTAATGTGAAAGTGTATACTGAGAATCACGATCAAATGTCGGTGAGAAATCCGTTATTTTATTTATAGTGCATAGATTTAGTTACCGTATTTCCTCGAATCATGCCCCCATCGAATTGACCCCCTCGAAATACCCCCAGGTCTGAGCGAGCTTAAGAACCCCCCCCCCCCCCCCCCGCCGTCGGAACCTACGTCTTAAATAATGTACAACATGTCTGCAATGTACATGATGTATAAATTGCTTCAAATTTGCATCGCAGCTACACATACCTATACTAGTTTGTCTGGATATATACCTAGGTATGTCTCAATGTGCCCTGTTTTGTCACATTTAGTACCAGTTATGTAAAAGCCTATGCTTCACTATGATCCTTCACGAAAATTTGTGACGAAATAATCAACGCCCCTCGAATTAGCTCAAATTAACCCCCCACCAAAAAAATTGCTGGCGGAATAATAAACGCCTGGCGCTATTTCGAGGAAACACGGTAGTTAACATTTGTTTTGACTGCATTTACTGTTTCATTATTCAACTGTGTGTGCGCGCTAACGATGGCAAACGTTTTAAAGAAAAGTGTTTTGTTCTAAAAATCAGTTTTCGGATTTTAAGGGGAAGTGGTGAGGTGATAGAATTTTCAACTTTCTGAATGTTTTTAAAACGTTTTCGCATTTTTTAAATCTTATCCTGTCACATTCTTCTGAGGCTCGGAATGTTCTGGACTAGATTAGAAAAAGTCTTTGTTTTGGAAGGGCTACCAAACAGACAGACTGTTCCATTTTCACAGACACATTTTCACCTTTTTATTGTCCGCTACTGATGTATCTATATGAAAAGGACTATTTCTTCTGTGCATCAACATTAAAACTAAATTGACGCATTTTCAACCAAAAACAATTTAAAAAATTACGGATAGTGACCGAATTTCTGCAATATTTTCAGAAAGTTGCTTTTAGTACGGTTTTTCTGTCTGTGTTTTCGGCTGTGTCTGTGTCTGTGTTTCGGAATTGTCTATCCGCGTAAAAATTTGAAACACTGGACATGTTTTTGTAATTTTCGAATTTATGTTTGCCATCATTAGTTTTTCCATGAAATGTTCGCGCAGTCATGTGCTGTAAACAATTTTGCACATCGGCTTGGCTTTGATGTGAAACAACTAGGTATACAAAAAGAGTCTACCCACCCATATGACCTATCTGCGGCACGCTTCAACATAAAAAATGCATCTTCAAAACTATCCACAAAAATTCCATTCGCAGTTTGAAATGTAACATGACTTGTCTGCAATGCCACGCTTCACTTGTGTCAGTGGTGTTGTGGCTGGCGCTAATCACATCCTGCCCTTTTCGCTGCATGCAGTTTGCTCTGCTCGACTAAACCAACCGGCTACCGTATTTTTTTGGCGCATCTCAACTCGCTCGGCTATCGAGCGTCGCCTTCGTTCAGAAGCTGCACATGTAGATGGCCTCGCTCGTAGTATCCTAATAAGGTTTGTTTGACAGGCTAATAACACAGAGAAGAGCGCCCCAAACAGATAGATATAAGCTCAGCCCAGGGCAGCGGCACGAGGCGTGCTTCTAAGCTCCTGTTTACTGAATGTGGCTTCTTCAGCAACTATTTTACTTATTTATTGAGTTTTATTGAGTAAGCCGACTTGACTCGTGAACTTGAATAGGGATGGAAGAAACGTCTTTTCTTCAATGATCCAGTTAAAAAACAACCGTTTTGTTAAAAAAACCGTAAAAAAGCTCACAGGTATGGTTATGAGTCAACATACCGTATTTGCTTGAATAGTTCCTTCCCTGAATAACTCCCCAGTCTAAAAAGTCTGACAAAAATTAACTCCCCTGCGGGCTTATTCGAGGATATATGGTAGTCATAGAATGGCTGCGGAGCGATGGGATAGAAATATAAGTGGTGATTTGTTTCAAGAATATATACTTTAAAGGCCATAAAAGAAGGCTAATACATTCACAGTGATGTTTCACACTGTAAAGCATGGCGGAGCACATTGGCTGGATTTATTTGTACTACACTACTACTATATGACGGCTTATTATAACATGATAGCATGAACAAATGGAAGCTTTTACAATAAAAAACCCTCAAAACCAATAAAAACTACCACCAATAGTAATGTGTATATTAAATTGCGCGCTTGCGCTCTAAAACTTGCAAAAAAACCTACTGCTTAAGTACTAAAAATTTCTGCTGTTTTTTATTAAAAAAACAACAACCGTTTTTTGCCTTTTTATTTAAAAAAACCCGTTTTTTTGCCTTTTTGTAAAAAAACGTTTTTATTAACCTTTGAAAAAACTCGGTCATCCCTAAACGTGAATTACACGCCCGTGATGAGTAAAATTAATCGGTGCAATTAAAGCTGGTACCTGACATTAATATAACTTTTCCCTCCCAATTCCCATCGAATATGTTTAAGTAAGTAATTTTTTATTTCGCTTGTGGCCGATCGCGGTGCGCCTGCGTAAAACCGCAAAGTGCACAAGCAAAATGCAATCTACGTGATTGCGCTAGATGAGGGCTAGATTTGTATATATATATATATGTATACTCCGGTTACTTTACACCCTGCACGCTTGGTTCCCGCTGGAAGTGTGCCAACGATGGTTCACGCGTCCGAGTATCATAAAAAGATGACAAAATTGATTGTTGTTATAATGTTATTCATTAACACATTCACATCGATGAATTTTTTTCATATTTTTACGGAAATTGCATGATTTAATAATCATTGGCACGCTTCCAACACGAGACATAAATCAGTGCGAGGGCAGAGTATCACGTACGCCGAGTATATGTATAACACAATCAAAGGCATCGCGCGGAATGCCCACCTAACCGTTGAAACCCCTCCCCCTCGAAATACCCCCCCCCTCGAAATACCCCCCCCCCTCGAAATACCCCCCAGATTGAATGTAAAGGGAACGTACATGACAAATACTGCAGTTTGTGTTCTGCGTGCGTAGTGCAGAACACACGTTAAAACAATGTCGTTATCACGTTAGAACAGTGTTTATACCATCTACGTACTACTATTAGTCTACAGGAGTCTATACGTGTCAGTTATTGATGAATTTTTCTACCCCAGTGTGCATCACAAACGACGATTTTGTACTAGGATTTGAAAAAATTTCTGGTGAAATAATAACCCCCCCCCTCGAAATACCCCCCCCCTCTCGGGACCACTATGAAACAATCACCCCCCGGGGGGTATTTCGAGGAAATACGGTAGTTCACATTCTCATGCGTCGCCGACCAACGACTGTGAGCGGGTCCTGGGAGCAGTCCCAATTCCTGTAATGTCTATAGTCAAATGTCAAATGTCATATAAAATTTCAATCAAAACAAAAAAGATATAATTTAAAAAGATTAAACTGAAGATTGCATGATAATTGACAAATTTGTATGATATTTGACACTTGATTTTAGACTTTACAGGGCTTAGGACCGGTACCCAGTGTATTCACTCAAATCGCTCAGGAGGATAATAGAGACCGATGGGAGCTAATCAAACGTGATTTTAAATAAAAATAACTATCGAAATGACAAAGTTCCTCTCCCGAGATCTGTTGAATATATTTAAAAGGAATCACACACACACTTAGTATGGAAAGCTATCATAACCCATCTGAATAATGAACCAAAATTTTAGTTTTTTCTTCATCATAATAAATATTTCGTTTTTACTATGGAAAAAATCAATTACGAAATTTATCACAAGATTTTATTCATTAAATTATGGTAGGATTCTGCGCATACTTTGCGGTCCGCCGAGTATACATGGATACAATTAGTTGTCCATTTGCTCGAATTAATCCCGTCACTGAATTACTATTTAGTATTTACCTGGACCCTACCTGTGAAACAAATCCCTACCATCTAGAATTTGTGTGGTTTGTTGTTTCGTCTCATTTTGAGTATTCAATGCCGCTATTCACTGTGTAGTATTTGATTGAACAGTATCCCCCTCGAATAAGCCCCCTCGAATTACACCCCCTACCGAACTATTTGCTGACGAATAAATACACCCCTCGGGGTATTTAGAGCAAATACGGCAGAACAGTGAACTGCGGAACGTTTAATGCGGCACTTTGTTATTATTATTATTATTTATTATATAGTTATTATTTATTTATTATATTTATTACCTAGTTAGGTAGTTTTTAGGTAGTATTGAAGATTACTGTATTTCAGAATCTGACAGTAAGAAGCTTCAGAATTACTTTTCAAAATTACTATTAGTTTAAAGGAGATTGGTAAAGGCAGCTGGACGCCAACTGATGTGTTTTAAATGATTAAAATCAGTCAGACTTCTTGTTGTCAGTGACGCTAGAAAGCACCGGAAAACGATTACATATGTGATGCGAAGACCATAGTGCAACAGTGATATAGTGCAGAGTTGTTAAATGTATACATAAACATGAAATGAAATGAAATAGAGTATTTATTTTTTACTCACACCCTGAGTACAGTTGAAACTTACTTACTCAGTACTCAAGTATATGTATCTTTGAGTAAATGTAAATACATTTGAACAACTATGATATAGTGGTGCCATACAGTGTTGCAAAAACGTATTTACGTTCACCCGAAATACCGGGTTATTTGGGTATTGATATTTACGTTTACGTTTACACTTTCCAAAAATACCATTACGTTTTGTTACGTTTTCCTGGCACAATTACCTGGGTACCAGAGAAAACGTTAAAAAAATATGTTGTACGGAACCACTGTATTTTCTCCAAATACCCCCAGCCCCAGGGGGTTTATTTTTTCAGAGTGAGAATTTTGAGGGGAGGCATTTCGAGGGGGGGAAGGTATTATTTCACCAGAAATTTTTTTAACTCCCAGAACTAAAAACGTACGCAGACGCAGAAAAATGCAACAAAAACCACCATGTATAATCTACAGCCTTATATAAGTATGAAGATGGTATAAACCATGTTAAAACATAACATAATCATTGTTTTTATTGTCTGTTATGCACTGCTCGGGTCATAAACCGCAGCTTTTGTCATTGACATTCTCTTTACACTCAATTGGGGTGGGGGGTATTTCGAGGGTGAGTTTATTGATTCATAGTACCCATTTTGAGGGGGGGTATTTCGAGGAAATGTAGTGTATTATGATGAGTTCAACATGATTTAACGTTAAAAGGGTGCCAATTTGGCAAGTGGAGCACCAAAACGCGAACTTATAAGTGGGAAGTAAAAAGTTGAAAGAAAAGTAAATTTAGAAGTGAGAAGTTAATTGCAAGTAAAAAAAAACGTTTTTAGTGTTCTCTTGTGACTTGCCATTTATCTTTTAACCTGCCATTTAACTTGTCACTTATAAATTTATTTTCTTTCCCTCATTACCTGCCATTCAACTTGGAATTACTTCACACTTATCAATTTTTTTAGTTCACCATTTGCGGAATTGGTACTGTGGGAATTGACCACAGTTGCAGACCGGACCTACACACTCTAGTTGACAACAGTGCAAATTGTCAACCAGTTCTGATTCCGTTTTTCTGTTCAGTTCTGAAATTTTTACGTTTACGTTTTATTTTACGTTGTCCCAGGTATTTTAAAAATACCTTACGTTTTAGTATCTATACTGCAAAATTTGAAAAGGTATTTACGTTTACGTTTACGTTTTCCAAAAATACCAGTATTTTAACAACACCGGTGCCATATAATGAACACTTTAGGCAGCATTTTAATCACCTAAGGGGCTTTCTCCAGTGTGGTCGGACCATTCCCATTACTGTGAAGAGCCCCTCAACCCAAGTGAAACTCCATCTGAATTCCACGGGCATGACACCGTGCACTCGCAATTATTTAAATATGTCTCACGTCGGAAGCGTGCCAATGAGTAAAAAAGCATGCGATTTTTGTAAACATATGAATGTAGGTAGGTTCGTTGTTGCACGTTCGTCTACGTGTAACGTTATAACAGCAATAAATTTTTTCAACTAAATATATGTTAAAATTGCATGTGTTAAATATCGTTGGCACACTTCCAGCGTGAACCATGCAAATGCATGCAAGGTGTAAAGTCATTGGAGTATAACAAAGCACTGCAGACCGCACCACGTGCGCTAAAAAGCAAATCAAGCCACGCTACATCTTTGTGGTTGTTGGATTTTTGTATATTTGAGTACCTATGTGGAATATTGCTTGAATCTTTATATTATCTTTATATCTTTATAATACTTCCTTGATATCTTTATATTGCTTGAAGTCTCTTTTGTTTATTATCTTCACCTGATGTCAGGAAAATGCGTCATCACATTTCAAGATATTTATAAATCAACTTTATTTATTTATTATACTTCAGGTTTGGCAACACCAGAAATTCAGTGAAGTGGCACCGGTAACACTTCTGCAACTGCTTAAATGAATACAATGGTGTCATACGCCATATTTTTCGATGATTAATTGAATATACTGGCTGCAGCTATTTGAAGTTGGAGAATGAACGTTTCGTCGTTACGTCAGTGTGAAAAATCGGAGTTTGCTTTCAGTGAGTCGACTTTCGGTTCAATGTGAAAAATGGCCAGCGTACTGGTTTACGGCCGTAATTTGGATACCGATGAATTGGCTCTGAACGCATTTGAGATACCGGCATTTGGGATCAAAGGTAAAAATGTGCCAATGGCACCCGGGTCGCCCTTGGACAGACACACGAATCCAGTTACCGGATCACCTACTAGGCCGCATCAGTGCATGTGCAGCACCCCACTCTACATTTTGAGCATTTTGAGAGCCTGAACAATATTAGCGAAAAGATAATCAGACCTGACTCAACTTCTTGTACTTGATCCGCGTTTAATCCCCCCACCCCCCACCCACCAGTGTTGGTGAAATAAACAGAAATTCAGATGAATTGAAAGCGATAATTTTTCTGGCTAAAAGAATCAGCGCCGACATACAACATCCCCTCCGCTCAGGCACCACGTTCATCGTGTCCGGCGTGCTGTCGGTGCCCACGATACTGTTCGGCCTGTGCGGCTGCATCTACACCACCGTGGTGCCTCGGGCGCGCGCGCGCCGCTCGAAATTGAGCAAGGCGCAGTCGACGCAGACCAGTTGCGCGACTAATATGGCGGCTGTGAGCGTGGGTGAGTTCGCAGATGAAAACTGTGGCGCTGTGCGCGCCGGGTGTCAACTGGTTTTCCTGTTAATTCAGGTTTTAGTTGACGGGTCGTACGACGATCTTCAAGTGCACACGCAACGATGTCCACAAAGAAGTAATTGACATTGGTATATGCATTTCCGCGATCCGTCAACTAAAATCACGGGGCGTGCACTGATACGCACACGTGCCCGATACGCACATATGCCAGTTTTTTTCACTTGACACTTTTTCAAGTGATTTTCTGATATGAGTAAAGTGAAAAAAAGTTGCGCAATGACATTAGTGAACTTTTTTCACTTCACTCATATCTGAAAATCACTTGAAAATGTGTCAAGTGAAAAAAAACAGTGAAAAATAGCCATTTTTCACTGTTTTTCATTTGACAAATTTTCAAGTGATTTTCAGATATGAGTGAAGTGAAAAAAGTTCACTAATGTCATTGCGCTTCTTTTTTTCACTTTACTCATATCTGAAAATCACTTGAAAAAGTGTCAAGTGAAAAAAACGGGCATATGTGCGTATCGGGCACGTGTGCGTATCAGGCCTGCCCCAAAATCACGATCGAAACCAGTCGGCCCAGTTGACATTCGATGTCACTGTCCACTAGTGTGTGTAGAGCCTAAATACGATATATTTTATCATTCACATTTTCACATTCGACATCGACAGTTTTCGAAACGTGACCCATATTTTGCAAATTTACCTGTATTTTTGATAGGTTCAGGCGTGGGCGGGTTCGGTCGCTTCTACACGTACCTGCAGTGGCTGGGCGCGTGCGATGCCGCCTTCCTCGTGTCCACGCTGTTCTTTTATCCCATCACCGTGATCGTTTATGGAGACAAGGTGCTCACTGGACCGCCCGTCTATGGCTATTTGGTAAGTCAGCTTTCAGTTCAACACTTTTAATTGAGTAATAGAAGGGGAGATGGGGTGTAAATGATAAATTCTTTCAAGTTTGTGAATTTGAAAAAAAGAACTGAACTATCAGAACTGTTACGGTGCGTCTCAACTAGTGATGTAAGAGCGCCGTGGCGATGGCGCCTGGCACTAGCGCCAAAGCAAAAAGCGTATCGTCAGTGTCACAGCGTTGGCGCTTTAAACATCACTAGTCTCGAAGTGCCGTTGTTGCACTCAATTGTGTCGAGCCGAGAGCAGAAATAATCTCAAACATCTCCGAACGATCTAAATGTGTGGACGACTCGCATTAGCGAACCTGAGAGAGCGGCACTAGTCCCTACAGACAGAGTGCAAAATTGCACTTGCCTCAGGCGGCAATCGAACCCGCACCTCTCATATAGAACACGAGTGCCCTAACCACTAGACTACAGGCTGGGCTCTTCACTATTAGGGGCTGACATGCTGCGTCGGCAATGCCCTTAACATCACCTCTTGCAGTGGATGCTGCCGGTGGCGCAGACGTGCATGTCCGCCTCCGTGCTGACCACCGTGGCGCTGAGCATCGAGCGCCTGCTGGTGGTTGCCCGCCCGCTGCGCCGCCCAACCATACCCGTGAACCGGCTGTGCGCAGGCATCGCGCTAGCGGCCGTCTGCATGGTCACCCCGGTGTGGGCCGAGTTCGCGGTGGTGCCCTGTCTGGTCAATGGTTTGTTGTTATAAGGTGTATACCGTATTTCCTCGAAATACCCCCACGGGGGTTTTGTTTTTCAGAGTGCAAATTTTGAGGGATGTTAATCGAAACGGGGAATATTTCGAGGGGGGTTTATTTTTTCATAAACTTGCTCAGACCTGGGGGTATTTCGAGGGTGGGGTATTCCAATACGGGGGTATTTCGAGGAAATACGGTACCTGCTTGTAACCACGGTCAAAAATTGACCTGGTTAGTTTTTCAAATTTATTGCGTGTGATCGGCATCAGTTGATTCCCGTGATGCTCACTTCATTTTGCTGTTTAATTTCACATTGCATTTCGGCATTGCACCACCAGCCGACACACTGACCCACTTGACAGGCACACAAACATCGGTCTCCATAACGGACGGGCCGGTACGCGGCAGCGTGCTCTACCAGCTGTACTACCGCACGGTGACCCTGTCGGGTCTGTGCGGCCTGCTGCCCACGCTGTGCGTCGGCATGCTGTCCGCCCTCACCGAGTACTACAGACGCAGCGCTACGATTACTAGAGAGACGAAACTGAGGAGTCACCAGGTGAGTTGATAGTGCTGTGTTGAGTTGACGCTTGTACGAATGGGTACTCAAAACGTTACTGTGTAATATTAAGTTGACTGCACTCATTTTGACCTCAGTAGGGTTTTGGGTCGTTACTCACAGTAACGCACGGCTACAGGTGGCCGTTTGTTTCCGTTTTGAGACGGTTTAACCTTCGCAGAACTCCACAACCACCATTTATCAATGTGCCAACCAAGCGAAAACGCACATGGATGCAGTGCAACGGGAGAAAACCTGTTCTTCGATACAAACTGACAGGGGACACTTCCAGACCCTGTAAAATGCCCTGTTAAATGTGAAATGGCCTGTGAAATGTGAAATGCCCTGTGAAATGTGAGATACCACGCAAGTTGTGAAAGTCATGTAAAATGCCCTGTAAAATAGATACCGTATTACCTCGAATTATCCCCCCCTTGAATTAACCCCCCCCCCCCTCGAAATACCCCCCCTAAAATTCGGGTGAGGAAATAATAAACCCCCCCCTCGAAATACCCCCCCTAAAATTGAGTGTAAAGAGAACGTACATGACAAATACCGTAGTTTGTGATCTGTACAATGCAGAACACACGTTAAAAGTGATGATTAAGTGATGTAGGGAAGGGCTTCTGTGTATATACAGTTATATATGCGTATAAACACATCTACATCTACGTAAATGTTCGATTTTTCTATGTCTGCGTATGCGGAATTTCGGAAAATTTCTGGCGAAATAATAGACCCCCCCCTCGAATAACCCCCCCCCTCGAATTATCCCCCCCTCAAATTTTGCTGGCGAAATGATAAACCCCCTGGGGGTATTTCGAGGTAATACGGTAACTTCGTCAGACATTTTAAAGGGAATTTTACACGACTTTGGACACTTTGCAAGACATTTGACATTTTACAAGGCATTTTACATGACTTTGTACTCGTAGTAAGAAATTTGACATTTTACAGGGCACTGTACAGGGTCTGGGACTGGCACCAGGCCGAGTGGGTCATCGTCAAAGCGAGGCCGCACGGTGAGCGTGTCGCTGAAGCGCGCCATGCAGATGTCGAAGGACTGGCGGGTGTCCATCGCGCTCACTGCCATCACGCTCAAGTTCACCATCTGCTACACGCCGCCGCTGGCGCTCGACCTGCTCGAGGCGCTGTGCCCGAACATTTTCGCGTCTAAATTTATGCATGTTTGCGTGGAAGTGGCAAACTTCTTGGTCGTTCTGCATAGGTCGGTATACTTTGTACTTTCTTATTTTTTATGCCAAATAAAAGGTGAAACGACAAATAAAAAGTTACCGAAACATTTTTTTTGATTTATCAACATTTTAACTTGAAGTTCATGTGAAAAACTCACTTTTTCGCAAAGGTATATTATCTGCGATGTGTTATTTTCAAATTTGGATGAAAAAAGCATGATAGAAAATGATCTGATTTGACGTTGAGGCCATAAAATCAATTTGCCAGGTCATTGGCCCTGCGCACACTAGATTGCAGCGTGACCACTGACAAGCAAGTGAAAACCTAATTTGGTTCTCAGCTCGACCAATTGGCTTCTGTTCCACCGCTTCGAACTGCCGTGCTGCAGCAGTCGAGCCAAAGGGAAAGCGACGTCGCGCAAGCTCACCGACGAGTCACATGAGCAAGTCTTTCAACACGAACACGGTAGCCAGCGCGATGTGCGCTTGCTAAAGCGGCAGACTTTGAATGATTTTGGAAGCCTTAGAAGATCGTATTCTACTCATGTGCGTTTTTCTGTGATTTACCCCCTTTCTAAATACTTGTGGTCGATTTGTTGTTACCTTCTATGATTGAAAACACCAGACCTGGTGCCGGTTCCGCAAGTGGAAAAGTTAAGAGTTAAAACTTAAGAGTTGAGTAAAATGACAAATGACAAGTTATGAGAAAAGTTAAGAGTTAAGAGTTGAGTAAAACGACAAATGATTTTACTCAACTCTTAACTTTTAACCTTACTCTTAACTTATCATTTATCATTTTACTTAACTCTTAAGTTTGAACTCTTAACTTTTCCACTTGCGGAACCGGCACCAGACCTGGTGCCGGTTCCGCAAGTTTACAAGTTACTAGTTAAAACATAAGAGTTGAGTAAAATTACAAATGGCGAGTTAAGAGTAAAGTTAAAGTTTAAGAGACAAGTGAAAATTTAAGAGTTGAGTTAAAGGTTAAGAGTTGAGTTAAAAATTTAGTTAAGCGTTAAGAAAAAGGTTAAAAGTTGAGTTAAAAGACAAATGGGAGAAAATGTAAAAAATATAAAAAAAGATAAGAAAATATCGTGCATTCTAAGTTGGCACCATGCCAGCGAACAGCTGTATCGATACCAATTTCACATTTTTATTGTTTTACCATCATTTTCCACTTGTCTCTTAACTCTCAACTCTTAACTCAACTTTTAACTCAACTTTTAACCTTTTCTCAACTCTTAACTCAACTTTTAACTCAACTCTTAACCTTTAACTCAACTCTTAACATTTAACTCAACTTTTAACTCAACTCTTAACCTTTAACTCAACTCTTAAATTTTCAATTGTCTCTTAAACTTTAACTTTACCCTTCACTCGCCATTTGTAATTTTACTCAACTCTTATGTTTTAACTAGTAACTTGTACACTTGCGGAACTGGCCCCAGATTGGTTGAGGATGTTGGGCGCCCGACAAATTTTAACGTTTTGATAATTTGATTAACGTTCATGCATAGGTAAATGTGAAAAACGATAATTTTGAAGTTTTTTTACATCTTCCCAAAACCGACTTCTGAAAGTCGGCCAAATTATAATTTTTTTATTTCTGTCGGGCAGTTTCTGAGTTTAGCATTGTTGGATATCTATTTATGACGGCCCTGCATCCAAGACCTGCAGGCATAGCATAATTTGGGGGTGGCATTTAGTGGTGGAGACTGGGTGGGGGGTGTCCAACTTTTCAATCGTTGTTTGTTCCCATCATGATGTGCATGGGCCGACTTATGAGCTGCCATTTAAATATATTTGGGGTTTGGGGTTGCGGCTCTGATCAAATGTTTCCTCAAAAATCCCCCAGTCCTGTCCTGTGTAGTTAGGGGTAGTCTACCTTTTATGATCTAAAGGAAAAAGATGCACTCGATATGTGAATTGATATTTATCTACCTACTTTGACAGCAACGTAGCCTTGAATTGCAGGTGTACAGAATAACGGGAAAATCGGCGATCAAACTGAAATCTGGCGCAGTGCCAATCGAGAAGGAGGCCTTCAGCGACGTCGTGATGACCTCAGAGCCAAATGCAAACAGCGATGGCCCAGTGCGGAGGAGCCGTTGCACCGTTGTCAATAATGCATTCACTGAGAAAACACACCTGCCGTGTCTGGGTATGGTGGCTGATCTATAACTAGGAATGAGCGATGAAAAAAGCTCGTTTCGTTTCACCAAACGGTTTTATCATTCTTTGGTATCGTCACGCAATTCCGTCACTCCAGAGTTGTTAAAAGTACTGAAATTTTTCAAAGTAAACGTAAACGTAAAGTATTTATTCTTTACTCACCGCTGAGTACAGAAAGCGTAAGGTAATTGTTTTACTTTTACACTGCATAAGAGGTGAGAGAAATACTTTTACTGGAAAAACGTAAAAGCGAGTATTTTTCTGACTGAAAATGTAAAAGTGGTAATTTTTCTCTAAGATGTAAAAGTGAACATTTTTTTCAATTTATACTCTGCAAGACATCAAAGACTTGTTTTTTCCACTTTCTTAATTTTCGAGATAAGATGAATGTGAATGCCCCTAAAATACGTTTTTTGTACTCGTAGACTTTCAAAAAGTACACGTAAATGTACCAGTATTTTTCTCTGGAGGAAACATAAACGTGTTTATGCAGTACTTGAGTATACGTATTTTTTGAGTAAACGTAAATACGTTTTAACAACTATCCACTACACGGTATTTTATCGTATTCGGTTTGGTGTATAACAACAATATACACACAACTTCTATCGTGTTTTAAATTGTGTACATATCGGTGTAAATATGATATGATAACATATTTTTTCTAATAGAAGAGGGTCATTCTATTCTTTTCATCAACTTTTTTACCTGTCGTTCTATTGGAGGATGCCATTCAACTGGGAGTGTGAAGGTTGCTGTTCTATTGTTTTCGTGAGTAAATACACAACATGCCAAAACCTCCCATTGTATTGGAGGTGCCTCTCTATTGAAGGTTCTACCTATGCCATTTCATCATATGAAATACAGTAACTGTGATATAAACATCAATATGTAAATACGGAGATTATTTCACTATGAAAGTATAAAAATAATTTGTTTAAACGCATTCAAAATGTTCTTCAGATCAGGGTTGGCAAAATCTCAGAAAAAAATAAAATAAAAATAAAATAGAAAATTAAAGAATAAAATAAAAATAAAATGTAAAATTGAAGAATAAAATAAAAATAAAATACAATTTTAGTAAAAAGAATTTTACTTAAATCAATCCTGGTCACGAACTAAAAAAAAATTAAAAATAAAATAAAAATAAAATGAAAAATTGAAGAATAAATTAAAATAAAATGGAAAATTGAAGAATAAAATAAAAATAAAATACAATTTTAATAAAAATGAAATACAATTTTAGTAAAAATAATTTTACTAAAACCAACCCTGCTTCAGATTAGACAGTAAACTGTTTCCACATGAAACTAGGCACTGATTAAAACTTTTATTATGCATGCCATATCCCTGGTAGAGGTAGGTATATCAACCCTGCAAGATGTCAAATGTCACGTAAAGTTTCTAAAGTTATGTCAAATGCATGGGAAAATGACAAATGGCATGCAAAGTGTATGCAGTAAGGGTTTGTCTCTGCCGCCGCGGATGCTCTTTCAACGTTTTTTGACCATACATTTTCCACGTTTTTATGGCTAGACACACTGCAATGAAGTGCGTTGATTGATTCAGTAATTTGAACAAATTCAAAAAGTACAAAAAAATTGAAAATTCAAAAACGTTTTAAGAATTTTCAAAAAAAAATTTGCCATCGTTACTGGCAAGGTGTCAGCGCTTTTACTTTCAATCGTTGTTCAAAAAAAAGTAAAATGTACATTTCTACCACGATTACTTCCGCTTTGATGACTTCACAACGTGTAGAAGGACACACGACTGACAATTTTCAAGGGCAAACATATAGAGGCTGGAGTTTCCCTTCACAGACTAATTTTTCTAATGAAATTTTAAAAATTTAATAAACTCATAAATCTTGATCGTAAATATTACAATGAAGTAAAGTCTTGAATGTATTTGAGTTTAGGGGAAGGAGTTATTTTCACTCTCCGTCAAGTTGACCATAGTTCTTGGATACTTAATTTCAGTAAATCCGAATGCCATTCAACGTGAATTTTATGAGTTTACTAAATTTTTACTTCACTGGCAGTAACTAGATAGTGTGTGCAGCGCCAATTAGATAGTTTGACTAAAACGCGATACCCCGTTAATTTCTAGACACGTCATGTATTGATTTGCATTTCACCTGGATACCCTGTGTATATGCCCTCCTTCATTGTATCGTTTTTACATGTTTATGTAAATATTTACTAAACATACATCTGCCTCACATCATCACGCGTCGACTTTTCACTTCGAATGCATGAGCAAAAAGAGCAAATGTTTATTACCGTCTCTCTTCTATTTCTTTGCGATTTGGTTTTACTATTCCATGTACATAAATATTTCGGTCCCTAACTTCATAAATATACACAGGCAATTGTAGATTTTATTTAATATTTAGGCATCAAACCGAACGACTGCGAAATTGATTTCGATTGCCGACGGCCAATTATGTACGCATTAAAACCTACACTTCACGTGCCAGCAAAATTTCCGCGGCTTTTTTATCCGCCCGACACTGCCCATTTTAATGGTGTTAGGTCGCGAGCGGTTTTTTCCTCTCTCCCATAGCGTTGTAATGAATGATTGTGCACTATTGACCTGAATTTCGGACGCGATCGTGTGACCTGTACGCCGTAGCTGCCGTTCTGCGCCGTTCTGGCGCCCATCGACATGTGCGACTGAACTCCCGGCGCGGCCATTTCACGTCGCCGTCGGACATGCTTACGCCGCCCGAAAAAATGTCCACCATCGCGTGTGTAAATAATACAAACGAAAATTTGGCAATAATTTGCATATTGGTCGATTTGCGTGCATCCAGCGCGCGGGTGCACGATCGCTCCAGGTGACGGGATCGGCGACCACAAGGCGACCACATCGGTCGCCGCTCAGAAATCAGTTTTTCGTTGTATTTATTTATGTTTTGCCATGGCCCGCGGCGGCGACTGCGCGTGACTCAGTAGTCAGTGAGTCAGTGGTACGAATGCGCGCAGACGCACCACAGTTGTTAATGTGAATACAGTGTACCTATTTACGTTTACTCAAAAAGTACGCATACTAAAGTACCGAGTAAACACGCATATTTTGAAAAAGTATCTACTCGCCTGTACGCTAAATTTCTTGAGTACGCGAGTAAAGTAGAGTAATTTTTGCGAGTACAGAAAGTCTATTTTTGCCATTCGAGACCCCCATTTTTCATAAAGAATACTTTATGAAAGAAATAACGAAAACACATTTTTGTTGTCCAGGGTAAACATTCATAATGCTTTTTCCAGAAAAAAAAGAAATTTTACTCGCTTTTACGCTTTCCTGAGAAAAAATACTCAAATTTACGCGTCCTAGAAAAAAAGTATTTTACTCTCATTTGCTTGCGAGTGAAAGTAAATAATTTTTCCTTTACTCTTTCTGTACTTGGGGGGTGAATAAAAACAAAATAGTTTACTCATACGCATACTTTTAAAAAAGTTCTGTATTTTTAACAACTCTGAGACGCAGTTCCAAGTGGACACTATGCGATGTTTACCGCTTGCGCGGTACCCAAACCGAGCCAAGGTCGCAGGTGTGTCCACCAAGATTGCATGCGTCCAGGCCGATGCTGGCGATGTCCACGATGCCCGCTTTGAGAATGAGACGTGGCGCCCAGCCGGTCATCGTCACGCTGAACACTATGTATTTGCATGTATTCACGTGTGGTACATTACGTATGATAAATGGGATGCGTTAACCCGTAGGTAGAGATACTCTGCGTCTGCGGACATCATTCTTAGTATGGCAACTTACCATAACACATCTGAATATTGAAGCAAAAATTATCAAGTTTGTTTCATAATGATATTTCCTTTTTAAAATATGGTATAATTAATTACGAAATTTATCACCAGATTTTATTCACTAAATTATGGTACGATTCTGCGCGTAGTATGCGGCCCGCCGAGTATACGCGCGAGTATATTTACATCGTGCGTGTTCCCGGCGACCATTTCCGGCTTCGGCGCGACGTCACTCGTCGCAATGTTTCAGGCCACTCGGCGTTGTTTTACTATTTACGTTTTGCCCGTGTCCGGTGTTTTATCTCGGCGCCCTGTGTATTTCCGCACCATTGTTGCATTGTTAACCTTTATTGAATTGAGTTGGTCATTTTTATCTATAAGTTGTGGCAGGATTCAAATTACTCATCCAAAACTAGTCGTTTAGCTGTCTGTAGTGGGACTGCCCGATTATTTATGCCTATTTTGTTAAACTGCTGCCGCTGCTTCGTTGGAACCATTTAAATTTTAATTGGACATTGTTGTTGATTGTATCGGACATGCAGATGAAAACGTTGCTAATAATGCCGCACCGTTCTTTTATTTTTCATTCATGTGCTCTGCATTTATCCTTCTCAGGGACATTTTGGAAGAGTTTAAACTGACATAAACAGAGTAATGAGAACAAGGCATTTAATGGACAATGGTCACAATTTACGGTGGAAGAAGTTTCAACTTCTGGAAACTGTTTACTGTTTACGCCGGCCGTGCGTGCGCATCTGAAGCAAATATTTTACATCTTTTTTTTATCTAGATTATATCACTTGGCCTTGGAATAACGCTACAAAATCTTCTGAACACTGCGTAAAAATTTCAATCAGCAATTTGTTTTTTTCACGCTGTTGTCATTCTTCAAATTGCACACGCGAACACTGTGATGTCAGAAACATAAAATCAAAACGTGCCGCTGGACGATTATTTTGGTTGATTTAAGGTCGGCCGGCAGTAATTTGCATAAAATAGGTTAGCGGCTGAGCAGAGCGCATCCGCAGATTTTTTTACAGAGGCGCCTTGAACTTGTTTGTCATATCGTCACTTAATGATGTTTTGTCCAGTAA
This sequence comes from Sphaerolaimus hirsutus, assembly GCA_964036195.1. Classification (NCBI taxonomy): domain Eukaryota; kingdom Metazoa; phylum Nematoda; class Chromadorea; order Monhysterida; family Sphaerolaimidae; genus Sphaerolaimus; species Sphaerolaimus hirsutus. The sequence continues at coordinate 17,745,252 of OZ038454.1, read as the reverse complement.
TATGTGAGAAGGTAAAGGACCTATAAACGCCTAAGATTTATGCCTACCCTACCTATCATGGTTCAGCGATAACTGACTGTTTTGACGCTAAACTTCGACTATGGAAACCTCACAATTTTGAGCAAGAGAGGGTTTTCTTTTTAAGTGTACCAACACAAACCTGTGAAGCGCATAAAATTAATAAAGGTACCGTATTTCTTCTAATAGAAGAGCGCCATTCTATATTTTTTTGTCAACTTTTTTACCTTCCGTTCTGTTGGAGGTTGCCGTTCTATTTTTTCACCAATTTTTTTCAATATATTTTTTTCTCATTTGAACATAGCGTTATTTTTAATGAAGCTTGAGCAATATTTAAATATCAGAGCATCAATTTGACATTTAATATACCCTTTTTAGGTAATTTTAATGCTTAGAATGTTCTCCCCATTTATATTTTATATATTTCTTTGTGTTTTGGAACACTCCCGACCTAATTTCTACCTGTCGTTCTATTGGAGGAAACGTTCTATTGGAGGGTGCCGTTCTATTGTTTGCGTGACCGCAAAAACTTTCCAAAACCTGCCGTTCTATTGGAGGTGCCCTTCCTTTTGGAGGTATGCCACACTATTAGAATAAATACTGTAAATGAAGTTTACCTAGTCTCTTTTGGTCCATTGTTTGGAGTACATAAAACATGAATAAAGGCACACCAATGGAAAATTTGATATTTTAGTAACGAAATGATCATAATCAGCGAAAACCTGCAAATCTATAAATAAATATGTCATCCGTGCGGGAAATTAGGCCCATGATTATACGCCAATATTAGCGTGTAGCATCTAGCACCGGCACACCTACATATCTATTATTTATCAATTAGTTCCTTTCCTTCTGCGCATCAGCATACATTTCCCAATTTCAACCACACCATACTCTGCCGTTCCAGTGCCATTGTGGTTATACCTGTCTGTTTGCAAACTGTTGTTAGCGCTCTGTCTGGGCCAACGATGGGTAAGTTCTCCAAATAAAAACACTTTCTGTGTTTTGAGTTTTTCAAAAATGAATACCTGTGTTTTGAGTTTTTTTCACGAAAAAACTTGAGTAATTTTGTTTTTATTTCTGTGTTTTTTTGTTGAAAAAACTTGAGTTTTTTTCAAAAAAGTTATTTTTTACAGCATTTCAACGTAAAACAGCAGTTTTCTGACCAATATTGGTTTTTCACATATGGTTCAACCACGCGTAACAGCTACAAGTGTTGAAAAAGTGTATTCATTCAAGTGTTGAAAAAGTCCACAAAAATGTCAACAATGAGCACATCTACACCACAACATGTTCAACAAACAACAATTTACACAGTACTCCAAAATTCTTCACTGGATGGGAGTGCACTATATGGGAGACTACGGAATTGATTTGAACTGCAACTACCTATACTTGATCATGTACCGTATTTCCTCGAAATACCCCCAGGGGGTTTATTTTTCAAAGTGGAAATTTAGAGGGGGGTATTTTGCTTCAGGGGGGGGGGGTTACTATTTCGTCAGAAATTTTCGCGAAATTCATAGTGTAGAATACGATGTTATATACCCAAAAACGGTAATAAATGTGTCCAAATAGGATATATAGGGTATCAATGTACATCTATACACAAAGTAAATATCAATATACATCTATACACAAAGTAGCGTATATACCATATATCCTCGATTAAGTCCCCCCTCGATCAACTCCCCCCTTGAATAACTCCCAACCTTAAATGGGTGACAAAGACGTCCATGTATGAAAGACGTTTTTATGTATGTTTTCTTCAAAGGCCATGTATTTTTTTGCAGCTAATGTTCACTAGCATTGAATTCATTGCATGAATCATGGAATTTCTACCCTTTTCATACAACATATTGGTCATGCATGTTGCTTAATATTCTGATTTCTTATTTGTGTACTCTATATTTAGCGGTTTATTACGCCATGAAAAATTCGCGGCGTTATCCAATTATTGTCAGTACTTTTCATTCGCATACGCTGCTTGGCGAGGGTCATTAGATTTGCGACAGATCCATTATGCGGCTTGGCGGATAAAACGTCACGTTTGCGTGCCGATGCCTCACAAAGCATCTTGATAAAACTCAGAAAAGTTCCCACCTGCGTATGAATGACAGTCAGTTGCAAATAAGGTTCCGAAACTTCAAATCATTTATAATTCCCCGGCCCACAGCTGAGTAGTTCATTTGTCACATCACAAGCAGGGTTGGCAAAATCTCAGAAAAGAATAAAAATAAAATAAAAATAAAATAGAAAATTGAAGAATAAAATAAAATAAAATGGAAAATTTCAAAATAAAAATTGTATAAAAATTTGAATTTTTGTAAAATTATTGTAAAATTGTATACAAATTCATATTTTTGTAAAAATTGTATAAAAATTCATAATTTTTGTAACAAATTTTTTTCTGTTGTTTATTGTTCAACCTGTTTTTTCGCGGAGCTGGGGCAGTCCCAAAGCCATATAAAGTGTCAAAATGTCATGAAATGAAATGGAAAGTGTCAATTGTCATGACAAATGTTAAGTAAAGTGTCAATTGTCATGACAAATATAAATTAAAGTTGAAACTGTAAAGCAAATTGTAGCCAAATCTTTTCTTTTGTATCCATTTCTTGTTACCGTTTTTGTAGCCAAATCTTATGTGAACATTTGGATACAAAAACATAAGATTTGGATACCAAAACATAAGGTTTGGATACCAAAACATAAAATTCAGATACACAATTTACACTTTGCATGACATTTGTCATGACAATCATACTTTGCTTGACATTTCAGATGTCAATTGACTCTTTACTTTACATTTGTCATGACAATTGACACTTTGCATGACGTTTTACAAATGTGCCCAGCACACTCCAGTAATCCTCCTACTGAAAATGCAAACCATTCTTATCGATATATGTAACTTTACACTTGCAGCTAGCTAACAATACCTGCTATTGCCTGCAACTTTTGCAGAGTAATGGAAAAATTTGTCACGCGTTTTTCATGTTTAGGTCTAATTATCACAATTTTCTGGCCTTGCATGCAAGATTCTGATTTTTTGTAAAATTTCTGTAAAATTTTTGTAAAATGGTCCCATTTTATTATTTTATTATTATTTTGGAATAAAATAAAATAAAATAAAATGAAACAAGAATAAAATAAAAATACAATACATTTTTATACAATTTGTATACAAATGATTTTTATAAAACCGACCCTGATCACAAGGGATCGCCGTATCATGTGTTATATTTTACGTCTGCATTTGCACACCGATTTGACCCACGCCAAATGCACGATAGGTATAATACACATCGATCTGTTTGATAGTGCGTGCAACCCTGTAATTATCAGGTATTTCTGCAAATGTAATTACTCAATGGATGCAAAATACTTTGTCTATAAGGATTACTGACGTGATGATTGCCAGACAGTTCCGGTTTTGATGTTGAGTATGCATTTTTTATCTATTCTATAAATAAATTTCAGAAAAGATTGATCTGAAAAAACGGCCTCGTTGGAATCCATAACCATAACTGCTTGTGTTACCTCGTTAATAAGGAAAAATAAAAAATCGTATGCCTTGTATTAAAGATTCGAATTATTAAGTAAACATGTACAGTATTGTTGACAAATGTTGACAAATGTGGAATCTCAATAAAAACGAAGATGTGCAATTAAATTAGGTATGGTTTTGAAACTGTAGGTTTGAAATGGCGGCCCGTGTGACCAGTGGTCTCCAATGGGGGGGGGGGGGTAACCCCCCCCCTAAAACCGCCCAGCTATCTATCTATCCCAGAGGGAAAATTTTTTGACTACTACCCCCTAACCAACCCCCCCCCCCCCCAAAAAAAAAGAAAAGATTTTCACGAACAAAATTACTAGTTTTTCTTCCTGTTTACCTAATTTCAGCAATTTTTCTCCCTTTTCTTCCTCATACACCCTAAAAGAGCCTATATGTCGAAAACTCGCAACCCCCCAATCCCCTCGAACCCCCCACCCAATTTTTGTCCCAGCTATCTATCTATCCTGGAGGCCGCTCAGCTGTCTATCCAACCCCCCGGAAAGTCAAAAGCTAAGAGACCTCTGCGTGTGACTGATATTAAAATCGGTTCCAATGATTCGGAATTCGGATCCATTTATGATTTGGGTCGAAAAGTTTGTGGCCCGGTGGTAACAAAAGAATATTTCATAAGTTCAAATGTTTTGGGCCCGTTTTTTATTCTTGTCAATCCATGTGTCCAGGGATGTAGAAAATGAGTATACGTTTTCGTCACCCATCCCTTGAAACAGCTAAAAAGACCTTTGCATACTTTCATTGGTTGATTTACAAGTGAAATTTCTTGTAAATACGACCACCCGACCTCACCAACATACAGTGCATTTAAATTTAATTTTAATTCAATGACAGGTATAAAGGAATGAATGGGATGTTCAATCAAATTTGCATGTGCTCATATCTTTCTGGCCACGTTGTGACAACGGGGCAGGCCCGATACGCACATCTGCCCGTTACGCACATTTGCCCGTTTTTTACACTTGACACATTTTCAAGTGATTTTCAGATATGAGTGAAGTGAAAAAAGTTCACTAATGTCATTGCGCAGCGTTTTTCACTTCACTCATATCTGAAAATCACTTGGAAAAGTGTCAAGTGAAAAAAACGGGCAAATGTGCGTAACGGGCAGATGTGCGTATCAGTGCACCCCCATGACAACCATTGTTGACAAGTTGTTTACAAAGCGGGAATAGAGCATGAAAAACAAAATATTGAGTGGCATCTAATGTGCGGCCATTTCTTTTGTGTTCACCATCCATCCCCACGACCACCATCACATTTCAGCAGCTTCATTCCATGAAGATTAGAAACTATGGTTTAGCACTATTAGAAGTAGAAACTATGGTTTAGCACTATTAGAAGTAGAAACTATGGTTTAGCACTATTAGAAGTAGAAACTATGGTTTAGCACTTTAGAAGTAGAAACTATGGTTTGGCACAATATTGCGTGTGCGCACACTAGTTTACTGCCAGGTTTTGGTAAACTCATAAATCGGCTTTGAACACATTTGAGTTTACTGGAATAAGTCAACTGCCGTTGACAGGCACCTCATTCTGGTAAACTCAAATGCGTTCAACGCCAATTTATGAGTTTACCAAAATCTAGCAGTAAACTAGTGTGCGCAGTGCCATTGGGACCGAATAATGTGGAACCAAATAAAATGTGAAAATTTTTGACAGACAATAAATATATGGGATCAGAATATATGACACAGAAAAGTATGAAACAGGATCACTGCAACTGAGTTATATAAAACGCATCTTGCAGCCTCACTAAAACATGTCTTGAATGTATTTTTTTACATATTCGCCCGCGCAATGCAAAAATAAATAATTTGCACCGACCAAAAACAGACGAATTTTTTGCATTCTAGAGTTCTGTCATTTTCAGCATAACATATTCATGTGATTAAAAAAACATTGAGAGATAGGTCACAAATAATCAAATCCGTCTCACATGTTTATTTTTTACCATCAGGCTGCAAGAACAACAAAACTATTGTTGTGAAGATGTGAGTATTTAAATACCTAGGTATATAACAAAAATGCCATGGCGTTTTTGACACCTTGCGCTGTCTGGCTCTGACGCCATTTAGCGCATTTTCTATCACACTGAGTTCCATCAAAGTTCTTGCCTCCTATCGGTTCCCTGGAAAAAAACAACATCAGGAAATCAAATTACTTTTTTTAATTTTAATCTTTCATGATAAAGGGTTGACTACGCGGGATCAGTAGAGGTAAAAATCATTTGAAGATGTATGAAAACTCAACTTTCAAATTTTCAGTTATTGCTTTTCATCGTTGAATTTACAACATGTTGTTGTCATTGGCACTTCTTCCGGCCCTTTTCTTTTGTAAATCTGACCCGAATCCATAGTCGATAGTAAACATGAAGATAAAAAAACTGCCGGCGCCATTAAAAAACTGCGCCCTTTCAATCGCTACTTCATTTAAGTGTAAGAATCAGGTTCGTGCTCACGTTGTGAGATGTTCATTGTGTCAGAATCGCCACTCGCGATATAAAAATGGAAAAGATGGATGCACAATAATTCGCGCCACTATAGGCGAAACTCTGCGAATTGCCAAATATTTAATTGTGGCGAGTGGATGCGTGCAACATTCCATTTAGATTGCTGTCCGTCTTTTGACTCCTGCCGAAGGTAATCGGTTGCAAACGGCGGTGTAAAATATTTAGGATGTTTGTTATTTGCTCGAACGGTCACATTTCTAACCTTTTGATCTCAATACTTCTGCTCAACTGATTACACCCAAATAGGCGGCGGTGCCTTCAAGCGGTGATATTTTGACTAGCATCTACCTGAAGCCAAAGCATTCGGCCCGCCCATTTTCGGACGCGCAAATATCACCCACCGCTGCGGCATCAACACCGGTTCATTGGCGGATAATTGGCACAATTAGCGGTAATTTTACAGTGATTTTTTTTGCTACGGTATCACAAAAGTAAGCAAAGCAGAGTCGATGCAAAGCTTTGCAAAGTTTTGGCTCGAATGTAGAGCCTGACCACGGGGCAGTCCCAAACCCTGTAAAGTGTAAAGTAAAATGTCAAATGTCGATCAAAACAAAAAGTAAAGGGTTTTTTACTGAACTTTGTATAAAAATTGACACTTTACTTTGCACGTGTCATGACAATTGACACTTTGCATGATTTTTTACTCGACATTTTCACACTTTCCAGTCTCTGGTATCGGCACCTGGACACTGGGGCACGCAGGGCGCCGCGGCGACGAGCAGCACGGTGTCGGAAATGCCAGCCGGGCCGGACACGGCAGACGCAACATGTACGACGGCGGGCGCGGCGGCCCCGACCAGCCACAACAACGGCGGCGCGCGGCAGCTCCAACTGCAGCAGCGTGCCGCCGCGGCGCAAACTTCGCCGGCGCGCCCACCTGCCGCCGGTGATAAGGCGAAGCGGGGCTACGCGCGCCCGACCGGCTCGCTGACGCCCACCACTTCGCCAGATGTGAGCAGCACTAATTCACCTGACACCATTGGCATCATTGTGGATCGACTCACAGCCGCGCAATCTTCCAGTGGAGTTGACAGGGAGGACGACGATTCGTTGAATGTAAGTTTCTTGCCCATTTTCATTCGAAGCTACTCAGTTCACCGCGCGAAACTGTTCAGCTATATAGCGCTTGCCGGCGGTGCACTGCATCATGGTGCACCGCGGCATGCGATAATTTGTTATGTTAGAACCCTATGCCGCATTGTTACAATGGAGTGGCTCCATGGTGGTATGTAAAATTCACATCAATATTTTTACATTGTACAGTGTTCGCAAGCTCGCCCAAAACCAAAATTATCAACATCATAATTGGGAAGTAGGTAAATAGGTTATGTTCAGTAAAAACTTAGCATCTTGCTTTTACACATGCAAATGCCAATGCAACCACGATTGTGCAAAGCGCGCAATACACGTTCGCAGTGGGACGGGCGAGGACACGTGCCGTACGACACGATGCCGTTCTGGTCGGGCCAGGAGGAGCTGGTCATCTCGGGCGTGTCGGGCCGCTTTCCGCAGTGCGACAGTGTGCAGGAATTTGGCGACGCGCTCATGCGCTCCGACGATTTAATCACAGAGGATGCAGCCAGATGGCAGCCGGGTTTGTTTGGGCGGTGCTAACTTTGGCGAGGTTACTTTTTCGCCGACAACATTTGAGATGGCGATTATCTGGAGCAGGGGGGGGGGGGCTTTATTTGACGGTAGGTATTTGCATTGCACGTTCATATAGGTAAACTGTTTTTCGACAGATCATCCTCGATAAAAAAAGTATTTTATATTCCTTCTAAGTGTCTATCCCCAAAATCGCGCGACTGCACAATTTGCAGGCTTCCTAGGCTTGCCCCCGCGACACGGCAAACTCAAGGATTTGACAAAATTCGATGCTCAATTTTTCGGCGTGGCGCCAGTGCAGGCGAACTACATGGACCCCCAAATGCGCCTGCTGCTCGAGGTGGCCTACGAGGCCATGATGGACGCCGGTTTGTACTTTTCTGCAAACACACGACGTTGTTTTTTTGTTGTCTCGTTTTCTCCCTAGAAAAACATGGAGACGTGACGCGTCATGCCGCCGACTGCACGTGAAGAGTGTGTTTTTCAATTAAACGCGAATTTATTCGCTGCGTTTGGCACTTGGTGATGTTTTTTACAATGTCGGCGCACCCACGATTTTGCACAAAAACGCAGTTTTCCATATTTCTCGATCTCAACCGCTGATCAACGTAGAAATCGCGTTTATTAAGTGCAATCACGCCTTCTTTTTATTGTGTAACCTGTGGAACTTTACGCATCAGCTGCTTTAGGCGCCAGTCATTTTTCACACATACACACATGCATATGTCATACATACCTATATTTATTATATTATATTTACCTAGTTGTATGTGCCGTATTTCCTTGAAATACCTCCAGGGGATTTCTTATTTCGCCAGCAAATTTTGAGGGGGTGAATTCGAGGGGGGTATAATCAGGGGGGGGGCGGTTATGATTTCGTCAGAAATTTGCGTGAAGAACTGTAGTAAAGAACAGGCTTTTACATACGGAAGACTGGTAATAAATGTGATCAAACAGGACATATTTGGACGGATAAATATACCTATATGGATATATTTACGTAAACAAACTAGTCTATATGAAACTGCGATCGAAATTAGCAGCAAAAAATAAATAATGTCCACTGCATTCATGATGTACATTCTTCCAGACGGGGGTATTTCGAGGGAGGGGGTATGCGAGTATTACGGTATGTATTACAAGATCAATACAGTGCGCGAACATATATTTGGCTTTCTTGAAAAGTTACCGGACGCTCTATCTATCTGTACATACCGTATGTCCTCGAAATACCCCCGTGGGGGTTTTCAGAGTGGAAATTTTGAGGGGGGTATTTCGAGGGGGCTTTATTATTTCGTCAGAAACAAACTGCAGTTTTGTCTTTTACGTTCTCTATACACTAAATTGGGGGGGGGGGATTTCGAGGGGGTTATAACGTGTCCAACCATAGTTTGCACTTTGAGGGGGGTATTTCGAGGAAATGCGGTATTTTTCTTGAAAAATTCACCCTAGATGCTAAATCGCCAGTCGCCACCACCAGGTGCCAATCTCCACCATGTAAAGTCAAGTGTTATGTCATGCAAATGTCATACAAATTTGTAAATTTGTCATGCAGGGTTTTGGAGCGGGGGGAGGGGGGGGGGCTTGTTTACGGAACGGGGGGGGGCTTAACAATAATTTTATGTGTAAGCATTCGTATGTATTTACATATTTGTAATTTGTCAAGACGGAAATTCACATGTCAGCTTTTTTTGCCCTTATGCTGTAACTCCACCTTTATGTCGAACAGGGGATTATTTAAGCCAACGCTTTCCTTTCTCATACAGTTGTGCGGGGAACTTTCTTAGTCGGATGTAGGTAAGTGTTGATCCCCAATTGCCAAATGCACACTAGTTGACAACCGAAATTTCAACAAACTGATAAATCTGTTTTAAACACACACAAGTTTTCCGTATGAAATTTTTTTTATCACAGTCGAAATTAAATCGCTTGTGAACTAGTGTGCGTGCCGGCAATCTCTTACGCGTGATATTTATACGGGGCTAGAGCGGAAGGTATTCGGGAATCAAGGACGTTCAAATCACATTCAAAAATAGGTAAATACAGTATTTCCTCGAAATACCCCCGGAGTGTTTATTTTTCCAGAGTGGAAATTTTGAGGGGGGTATTTCGAGGGGGGGGGCTTATTCGAGGGGGGGGGGGTGTTATTTCGTCAGAAATTTTCGTGGAATTCATAGTGAGGAACACGCTTTTACATACCTAATACCGGTAATCTACGTACTTAAATAGGACAAATGGGGACATACAACGTACATTGCAGAGTTGCGAAAGTGTATTTACACTTACCCGAAATACCCGGGTAAATGGGTATTTATATTTACACTTACACTTTCATAAAATACCCAGACACTTTTTTACACTTTCCTGAGCAAAATACCCGGGTACAGAAAGTGTGTTTTTTCAGATGGCCCTGTTTTATGCTTTTGAGAAAGCATAAAATGGGGTCATGTACAACAAATAACTGCACAGTGCACAAATGCAGTTTGCACTGAATGTTGAAAATATGGCAAATGTACAAACTAGCCTTTGATCTCCAACCTTTGATCAGTACTCATGGTATTCTACAGTTTCATCATACTTTTGTAAAAAGGACAAGATCAATGGAAATTCACCAGCTGGACACAAAAGTCAACTGGCTTTTGCATTTGTAGCATTTTATTGAATTACTACAAATATTACACATTGACATTTGCTGCATGTCCATTTTTGCATTTAAACAGTCTGTATCACATTGCTTCATCAGTAAAATATCAATACTGAAAAAGTGCCATTATTAGAGAACTTCATACCACTACAGTATTTGTTACAGTCTGAAATGTTTCTGTAAGGCAGTAAAATGTGAAATAATGCATGAAAATGACAAATAAACTGATCTAATGGTGAAAGCAGTGGTGTTTTATAATGCTCAACAGTGAGAGCTCTTTCTAAAAAAAATTTTACACTCACACTTTTTTTACACTTTCATAGGTATTTTTCAAATACCTTACACTTTTGGTATCCATACTCAAAATTTGGAAAGTGTATTTACACTTACACTTACACTTTCCAAAAATATTGGTATCTTAACAACTCTGGTAAATTGCTATACAAAAGAGTGTACGTGTAGCTGCGATGCAAAATGGCAGCAAAAAATACATAATGTACATTGCATACATGATGTACATCATTCCATACGGGGGTATTTCGAGGGTTTTTTTTTCCCCAGCTCGAAAACACCTGTGGGGTATTTCGAGGGGGTGGGGGGGGGTTAATTCAAGGGGGGTAAGTCGAGGATATACGGTATTAGGTATGTACGTAAATACAAACGTAACTGAATAATACACGCGTGCACAAGAACAACCGATTATGACGTGATCAATCAGAGAAAACTTTTTTGATGGATGGCCTACACTGGGCCGCAGTGTTCAACCGTGTGCATTTTGACGCGGCGCGGCGTCACGTTTCATGCAAACGACAATGGCATTATATTGCTGCAACTGATTCAAGTATATATGTGCACGAAAATTTAACTTCGTATGGTAAACGTGTCATGCACTTTACGCAGTGCACTTTTATATTTACGCATTGCACAGTTGCACTTTCATATTTACAATTAGGTACATGCAATCAGTACGGAGGAGCTGCACACACTAGTTTACTAACACCAGTAAACTCAAAGTTGAGTGCTCACGAATCAGCTTTGAACTTATTTGAGTCTTATTTTGAGTTGACCTTATAGTGTCCGTCAGCTGAAGATTACAAGATCAACTGAAAAACGTTTAAAAATTGATTTATGAGCACTCAATTTCGAGTTTACTGGTTGAGTAAACGAGAGTGCGCAGCGCCAATATGTAAAAATCGAAACATTTATAGTAAATAGATCATTGAGGTCAGATAGGTGTCGGGTCGGGATATGCACATTTCGAAAGACTTAGAAAACAGTCAAAATGAATTTGAGACATACCTATGTACTTTCGGGAATTGGGGGGGGGGCGGGGCGGCGTGCGCACAACCACAAAACTGGTAAAACGCAATGGCGCACCACACGCTGAAATTTTGCATTCAGCGTTCGAACGTTTTCGCACGCTGAACTACAAACGCTGAAATCAAAATCTAAAAAACACAGCGTTTTTGAAGCGTAAAAATTTCGGCTCGAATGTAAATTACGCGAAGAATTACAAAGCCGAATTTTTACGCTTCAAAAACCGTGTGTCCTTTCGGGGACGTATCCAGGATTTTTGAGCGGGGGGGGCTGCTTGTTTACGGGGGCCGGCGAACGGGGGGGGCTCAGCCCCCCCTAAAATTGTTCCCTATATAGGGACGGAAAAGCGTTTTGGCGCTAGCGCCATACAAAGGCACCATTCCATGGCGCTATTGGCGTTGGCGCCAGCGCCAGGAACCGCTTAAAATGTATGTAAAATGCATACATATACAGCGAAAATAGCAAAAATGGGTTTTATTTCCGAGTATATTGGTTTACAGGAGCCGATCCGCTGAAAATACAATGCATGGGGATGAAATTGCGTGCTTGCGCGCAAAATTTTTAAGAAACATCGGAAAATATATAGGAAAAGTTGCATTTTCCGGGACTTTTTGGGTCTCACCCCGGGAAGGGGGGGGCTGCAGCCCCCCCCGCCCCCCCCCTGGATACGTCCTTGTGTCCTTTAGATTTTGATTTCAGCGTTTGTAGTTCAGCGTGCAAAAACGTTCGAAAGCTGAACTCAACATTTCAGTGTGCGGTGCGCCATTGAAATGCAATGCCGACAAAACCTCAAAAATCGTATGCACCAAGCACAAGCCACAGAAACGCAACTGAAACCTACCAATAATAGCCTTTGAAACTTCCACATGGGCAGGAGTGAACCCGGCGGCGCTGCGGGGCACGCGCACCGGCGTCTTCGTGGGCGCGTCCGCGTCCGAGACGCAGTCGGCGCTGACGCAGGACGCCGAGCAGGTGTCCGGCTACTCGCTCACCGGCTGCACCAGGAGCATGTTCGCTAATCGACTCAGCTACACGTGCGTTTTCTTTGTTTTTCGCTGGTTGGTCCGTGGGATCGGATCACGTATGGGAACTTGGCCTGCGTCCAAGTTACATGTTTTAGCTTTTTTAATTTAAATTTTAACCGATTTCGAAATTTTGATCGGCTGCCAAGTTTCTATACGGGGGGGTTTCCTTCCTGAAAATGAAGGTGGGAAAACGATGTGTTGATAAGGCAAATGTGCTTGGCAATCTGCCAACATTTTTGAAAAAGAAAAACCTGTTGGTTTGAGCCGCTGAGCGGTGTGCTGAGCTGAGCGCTGGCGATAACTCGACTATACGCTTCCAAGTATACCATGACACCAATGATTCGGGTTTGTGTTCTTCATATCTCTGGGTCTGTGCCATATGTAAACGATGCAAAAATTTCTATTCTACGTATAGCAAAGCTTCTGCATATCACATGTTATTAGCTAGGTCAAGGGAATGATCACTAGTTCCACCACCTGTCAGGTTCGACCTGCGCGGCCCGTCGTTCAGCGTGGACACGGCGTGCTCGTCGAGTCTGCTCGCGCTGCACCTGGCCGTGGACGCGCTGCGCACCGACCAGTGCGACGCGGCCATTGTGGCCGGCGCGCACCTGACGCTCATGCCGAACTCGGCGCTGCAGTTCCTCAAGCTGAACATGCTCAGCGATCATGGAACTTGTCGCAGTTTTGATGCAAGCGGTGTGTGGTGCGGGTGTTTTTGGATTTATTTTTGGATATTAGTTAGTTCACCGTGGATCTATGTCAACAGATTAGTTACATAGCTCAACTTAGGGTTCAAAAAGGATCCCGAATCTCGAAAACTATCGGGATTTTGTGGTACCGATTCCGACCCCGACACGTCAATCCCTATCCCAAAATTTTTGAATCCACTTATGCTACTCCTCTGACATATAAGTGTGCTTTTAACTTTTTTGTTGCGAAAAATCGGAGGAAAACCATGTGTATTAGATCCTTTTCCAAAATCCCGATCCCGAAAAAATGCCAATCACGATCCCGTGAACCCAATTCCGATCCCGATACCGAAAAGTCAATCCAGTTTGAATCCCAGCTCAACCACAGTGTTTTGGCACAGTTTTCATTCTGAGCGTTCTCAGGCTCTGGCTACTGCCGCGGCGAAGCAGTGGTCGCGTTGTTGGTGCAAAAGGCGTCGGTGGCGCGCCGGTGCTACGCGACCGTGGTGCACGCAAAGTCGAACACGGACGGGTACAAGGACGCGGGTATCACGGTGCCCAGCGGCGAGCGCCAGGCGCAGCTGCTCAACGAGGTGTACAGCGAGGCGCACATCGACCCCGCCAGCGTCGCTTACGTTGAGGTGTGCTTTTTATCATTGAATTTTTTGTTTTCGCGACTTTTTGTTGTTTTTGGAACCTTCCGATTAAACGAAATAAAATAAAACAACGCATGATTGGCCTTCGTGTGAGATGGCGTCAGGGTTGCAACCATATGACGTTTCGATATCAAAATTCGATTTCTCGTCAAATGTTTTGATATCTAAATATATTGAAAATCAAAACTAATTGAAATTTGTTATTTTAGTGCCAGCCAACCATACTCCTCAGTTTTTCAATCTGGCTAACTGCTCTTTATTGCACGAGTTTTCAGTGCACAGCAATCATTATGGGAAACTAAACCACAATCATGTGTAACACAGGGTTATTCTTAATTTCTACCATATTGAATTGACATATTTTTGCTATCTATACCCCCATTTTGGACGATGTTGAGAGAAAACTGATTTTTATTTAAAATAAAAATTATTTGATGAATTATTTCACAAAATTTATTTATTACCAACCGTATGTACAAAATGTCTGATATATCATACCTGTATATGTCGACTGATAAGAATATTTATGACCTTTTGAATGAAACACATGCTATTTAAAAACATTCTGTTATAAAAAAGCCTTGTCATTGAAAAAACAATGTTTGTTCACCCCTAGTTCTGTATGGAGTTTTTATATTACTGGATGGTTTAACAAGGCTTTTAAATGTATCTTGAATAGGGTTGAAAAAACGTTTTTTTTCAACTCAATGTTTTTCAAAAAACAACGTTTTTCAATAAAAAACGTTTTTTTTAAAAGCTCCCAAATATGGCTCTTGGTCAACATATGTAGGTATATCAGACAAGTGACAATGCTCTGTGATGTTATATATGACCATATAATGGCTGTGGAGCCATGGGATAGGATTATAAGTGGTGATTTGTGTCAAATATCCATTCTTTGTCGACATGTTTGTATATCGTCTTATAGTTGAATGTTCGTGACTTCAAGTGAAGTTTCGCACGGAATAGTGATGAAACAAAGTTATAAAAGGGGGTTGTTACTTTGGGAGTGATGTTACACACTGTGGAGGTACATGGAAGCAAATTTCCTGAATATTATATACTACAGCAACATATGACGGCTTATTTACCCATGGTAGCACATAGAAACGGTTGCTTTGATACTAAAAATGCCACTAAACCAATGAAAACAACCACCAATGTCAAATTGTGTGTGAAATTGCGCTTGCGCGCAAAAATTTTGCAAAATACCTAGTGCTTAGTACTAAAATTTTTGGCCGATGTTTAAAAAAACAACGTTTCGGACCTCATGTTTTGTTAAAAACAACAACGTTTAAAAAAACATCGGCCAACCCTAATCTTGAATGGATACCACCCTCATTTTTACATAGCAAGAAGTTCAAGCGATGATCAGAGCGGATATTTTTATAATGGAGAAAACGTGAAAGAGAATGAAATAGGGAAGTTTGATCATCAATGACCACAAAAACAACCAATAATGAACCATCAAAAGATGTAAGTTTTATTCAATAATCAAGTTACCTAAAATTGGAAATGACATTACATCGATCAGTGGCACTGTGGCGTAGCCAGGATGTTTAACCAGGATGGGATTGTAAATTTGACAAACTGACGCTTGCGCGCAAAGTTTTTTGCAAACTACCTGCAACAACATCGCATTTTAGTTTCACACTGCCCTACAGCGCCCTGTTTTGTCGTTTTTAAAATCCATCTTTTTTTAACCCAGGCGCACGGCACCGGCACCAAGGTGGGCGACCCGCTGGAGGCGAACGCGTTGGCGCACGTGTTCTGCGGCGCGCCCAGAGCGCAGCCGCTACTCATCGGCAGCGTCAAATCCAACATGGGCCATTCAGAGCCCGCTTCCGGTATGGTTTTATAGACACCCTTTGAAAGATTGAGGTTTATCACTTTCATGCTCCTTTCATCGCATAGGGCTGTGCAGCGTGGCGAAAATCATCGTGGCCATGGAAAGAAAGGAGATTCCGGCCACGTTGCATTTCAAAGAGCCCAATCCGAACGTGCCGGCGTTTTTCGACGGCACCATGCAGGTGTGCATTATTATTTCAAAGTTTCTGCATTATTACAAACACCTGACGGTACTCTTTACAATGAAATCTACCATATCCAATCTGAATAAAGGAACAGAAACAAGTTTCCCCCATCACATCACGTGGCTCCCACGTTGGGGTAGTTTGGTGCACAATTTTTCACGTGACCATATTCATCAAAACATGGTAGCATTCATTGCATAGCGTTCTGTCCCTTCAGTATATTTTATAGTATTTTTGAATACGCCAGGTGGTGAGCCAGCCGACGCCGTGGAACGGTGGATTAGTGGGCGTCAATTCGTTCGGCTTCGGCGGCAGCAACACGCACGTGTGCTTGAGATCGAATTTCGCCAACCCGGCGCCCGTGCCGTCGTCGCCGCTTCCAAAGGTACTTTTTATCTTCTTTCATAACAGGGGTATTCTAGATTTTGATTTAGTAACTGAAATAGTTGAAAATAGGCAATAAACACATGCACTGGCGATTTTGAAGGTGAAAAGTTATAGAAAGGTATGAAAATGATCGATTTTGAGTGAAAATTTAAGTGGAATCTATCCATATAGCTAAGCAGCTGGGCGATTGGGGGGGGTTCAGAGGATAGTTGCCAAGAGTTTTGCCTCCGGGATATATAGATAGATAGCTGAGCGGCCTCCGGGATAGATAGATAGCTGAGCGGCCTCCGGGATATATAGATAACTGGGCGGGAGGGAGGGTTACCCCCCCCCCCCAACCCAAGCCCCTTTCCTACCCCCGTTTCAAAGTGTCCCAGTTTCGCCCATCTCATTCAATCTGCTTTGCTTGCGCAGCTGGTGCTGTACAGCGGGCGTACGTCCGACAGCGTGTCCAACGTGCTCGGCAGCGCCGCCGTGCAGCACGCCGACCAGGCGCACTTCCACCAGCTTCTGTCCGAGCAGGCCGACCTGCCCGTCAAGGACAACCCCTTCAGAGGCTACGCGCTGTTTAATAGGACTGGTGAGAATACGGAACCTGTGATTGATGTACAGGTGAGATTGAGATGTTGGGGGTACTTTTTTTTTTAGGCGTTTGCGGCGGGGGCGCTTGAATTCAGACTTTTACTTAGCCGAAAAGATTCTTTTGCCGTCAACCTTCCATAATTTTCAGCTATCTGTCCCAATACATCCCCCGTTTTCCAGCTGTACCCACCTCGGGAAACTTTTGCCGAGGATATATTGTAGAATATTGACACCGAAAAATCGTAATCGTTCGGAAATATATTTTGTGCGAAAAATATCCAGCGGGTTGATGTGGAAAATACACTTGCCATTTACTCTGCGGGAATGGTGAGAGTTGGGGGTCAGATATTTTGTAAATTAGTTTCGTTCTCAATAAATACTAGGACTTTGTTCTCAAATAGTGGATGGAGAAGAATTTTATGATACGGAGAAGTGCCATGGTTTTACCTAGGGTTGGCCGGTGTTTTTTTTACCGTTTTAACAACAACGTTCTTTATTTAAAAAAAACAACAACAAGCATCGAAACCTTTTTTTCTTTGAAACGGTGTCCACAATCCCGATCCCGAGACCCCAATAACCTATCTCAAAAATTCAGAAAACCAATCCCGATCCTGAAAAATCTATCCGGGTGGACCGTATGCAAAGTAAAATTACCAAAAAAATGTTCTGACGATTAAAAAAATGGATTTGATGTTGCGATTTTGGAAAAAAAATCAATTTATAAAAAACCGCCTGCCAACCCTATTTATAACCTCGTATTTGCGCCCTCTCAGAAAGTGTCGACGAGCGAGCGCCGCCCGCTGTGGTTCGTGTACTCGGGCATGGGCGCGCAGTGGCCGGGCATGTGCCAGGACATGATGCAGTTGGACGTGTTCAAAGACTCCATACTCAAGTGCTCGGAGGCGCTGCGGCCGCTCGGCGTCGACCCCTACTCGATGATGATGAGGGCGGACAAGGACGTGTACAAGAACACCATGAACAGCGTCGTGTGCATCACCGCCACTCAGGTGCGCCGGGGACTGTTTTTTGTATTGCAATTGTGAATTAAATTTTAAATTTTTAATCAATTTGAATTAATTCCAGGTTATCACTGAAATGCCCCCGGGGGGTTCGGGGGGGGGGCGTGGTTAAACTGGGTAAACCCATATCGAATGACCGCCCCCCTGCTTGAAATAAAACACCGGGTGTAACCCTTAGCCCCCAACTCGAAACGCCAATCTTTTGAAAATTAGACAAATGATTTTTTTGCACTGAGAAATGTGAACCGAAAACTTCAGTGTAGATTTTTACTGCTCCTCTAGCATGTTTTTAGACCTTTTTTTGAAAGAGCATAGAAAGACCCTTTGATAGCAGAATTTTGTTTAAAATTCCGATCCCGAGACTGTAATCCCGATCCCGATTCTGACAATTCAAAAAACTATTCCGGATGCCCAAAATCCCGAACCCTCAAACTCAGGGCCGTATCCAGGGGGGGGCAGGGGGGGGGGGGCTGCAGCCCCCCCCCCTCCCGGGGCGAGACCAGAAAGTGACCGGAAAATGCGACTTTTTCAACGTCAGCGTCAAAAATTTTGCGCGCAAGCGCGCATTCTTCACCAGACATAAGGTATTGTCATCAGATTTGCTCCATTGGGCGCAAACCGCTATAAATACACTCAATGTTGAACTTTTCGCTGTTTTGTATGTATATTTACATACATATACAGCATTCCATGGCGCTGGCGCCATGGCGTGGCGCCTACTGATGGCCCCCCCCCTCGCCGACCCTCCGTAAACAAGCAGCCCCCGCCCGCTCAAAAATCCTGGATCCTGCTCAAACTCGATCCCATTTGAAACCTAATCGCAGTGCGCGACCGCAGATAGCCCTGACTGACCTGCTGCGGCATCTGGGCCTTCACCCGGACGGCATCATCGGACACTCGACCGGAGAGATGGCCTGCAGCTACGTGGACGGCTGCTTGACCAGGGAACAGACCATGATGCTCGCTTATTACAGGGGCAATATAATTGTCAATAGCAAGTGAGTAGTTGGGGCTGTTGCTCGAATTGTCCAACGAGATTGACAAATTTGTGAAGCCTTGTGTTAATGTTGTTTGCAAAGCCATGGCTGCGGTAGATTTACACAGCTCATGCATAAACTTTATGTTCATTTTGATGTTATTGTGCCTAAAATAACTGATGTTTCATTCGATGTGTAAATACGTGTTCAAAAATTTGACTGGAATGCACTGCACCAGGTTGCACGGCACGGGCGCCATGGCAGCCGTGGGTCTGACTTGGGACGAGGCCCAGAAGCGGGCGCCCGAAGGCGTCACCCTGGCCTGCTACAACGGCTACGACTCGGTCACCGTGTCTGGACTCAAGCAGGAGGTCTGTCTGGGGCAGGCCTGATACGCACATCTGCCCGTTACGCACATTTGCCCGTTTTTTTCACTTGACACTTTTTCAAGTGATTTTCAGATATGAGTGAAGTGAAAAGAGTTCACTAATGTCATTGTGCAACGTTTTTCACGTCACTCATATCTGAAAATCACTTGAAAAAGTGTCAAGTGAAAAAACGGGCAAATGTGCGTATCAGTGCACCCCCGTCTGTCTCTCGTGCCTGTGTGACTATCGCATGATTTTAAGGCCTGGGGGCAGTCCCGGATTCTGTAATATGTAAAGTAAAGTGTCAAACGTCAATCAAAACAAAACAAAACAGAAGATTTTATAACTGAACTTTGCATGACAATTGACATTTTATTTTATATTTGTCATGGCGATTGAAACTTTTAATGATATTTTACAAGACAGTTGGCATTTAACTTTACACTTTACACGCTCGGGGATTTTAGGCTGTCCAAATTTTTCACCATTTAGCTGAGCTCTCAAATTTAGTTCTTTACAGGTGCATTCGTTCGTGGAACAGCTGCAAAAGGAGGAAATTTTCGCAAAGATGGTCGCCGCAGAAGTGCCGTTCCACTCGAAGCACATGCAAGAAGTCTGCGAGCCATTGCACGCTGCGTTCTCAAAGATCATTCCTGAACCAAAACTGAGAAGTTCCAAGTTGGTTCCGCATTTTTTTACTTGACCTATTGACTCAGGGGTATTCTAGATTTTGACCCTAAGGGGGTTGGATGCATAGCACATCGCTCCTCTGACAAATGTTTTTTCGGAAGCGGTTCAATAGATAGGCTTTTTCAAGGCGTATAAGGACGAAAAAAGAGACCGCCCCCCAACCCCATCCTCCAACCTCTTTCCCCCTCCTACTCCTTACAACAACTTAATGATTAAATCAACAAATAAATCAATTAATGTATCAGGTGGCTGGCCACCGGCGTTCCCGAGGACCATTGGGACAAGCCAGTGGGTCAATATTGTTCGGCTGACTTCCACTGCCACAACGCCATGAATCCGGTCATGTTCTACCCCGCATTGAAACACATACCCGAAAATGCCATCGTGGTTGAGGTGCGTTTTTGCATTTTTCTGTTTACTGTGTAGTTTTACTGTCTAATGTTGATGTATATTTACCATTTTTGTGATGTATTTATTTGTGGGCTGGCTGCAGTCGGAAATCGAAATTGAGTTAATTTGTGCTTTTATTCACAGGTCGCGCCGCACTGCTTGCTGCAGGCGATTCTGCGGCGCTCGCTGAAGCCCACCAACAAGAACATCGGCATCATGCACATGAAGGAAAAGGAGCAGATCGAGTTCTTTTTGAAGGTAATTCATTGTAAAAATTGTTAAGTCACGTTTACACGGCATTTTATGCTGACAAAAAAAAAGAGTGAAAAAGTTCCATAATTCGGAAAAAAATGTATACTCACTAGTTGAGTACGCACATGCCAATTTGCAGATATTTCGTCTTCAAACACCTAAATATAAGTCTTGAACGACAGGCTCAAATTAAATATCTGCAAATCGGGATGTGCGTACCGTTGACTAGTGAGCAGATACCGCCTTCACTTGCCTAGCACTTCACCGCATTTTCTTGCAAATATGGAACTTTTTTTCCAAAATTATGGAATTTTTTCACTAATTTTTTTTGTTTGCACACGAATTCATGTGAACGCTGCTTTAATAATCAAGCGCAAGGTGTGATCTGTCGCGCAGGCGCTCGGCCGCATCCACCAACAAGGCTGCGCGGTGCAGCCGCAGCGACTATACCCCTCAGTAGCCTACCCCGTGCCGCCGGGCACGCCCATGATCGCGCCGCTGCTGCGCTGGGAGCACGCCCAGTCGTGGCCCGTGTCCTCCATGGCCGACATGAGCGCCGGCTCCATGGGCGGCGCCCCCGTCGCTAGTGTGGGCTTTACTGTCGACCCGTTCAAGACGGACTTGGATGGGAAGGGCAATAAGGAGAGTGAGGCGTATTTGTTGGATCATGTCATTGATGGGAGGCCTTTGTTTCCGTTTACTGGCCATTTGGTGCTCGTTTGGAGGGCGGTGGCTAAATTGATGGGTGAGTTAAATTGACCGCTGTTTTTTGTCGTCTCGTTATGAAGCGGTGTTTTTTATCTCAAATCGTGAAAGTGTTGTAATTTTTACAACGCAGGTGAGGAATTCGAGAAGGTGCGCGTGATGTTCAAAGATGTCTACTGCTACAAGCCCACTATTCTGAGCAAAGCTGGTTGGTGTCTTGAGTGGCCGTTTTGATGTATGTCTTAATTCAAATAAATAGATCATTTTTCAGTTGGATGAAAGATAAAAATGTAAAGATGAAAATGCGCCGCCCTGTAAATTGCACGATTTCTTTTTCACCATGGTGTATTTTAGAACCCCCAACCCCCATGTTTTACCCCTGTTTGGTATCAATAGGTACTTATATAGTAGACGTTGGCGCAGCGCCGACAAAGGGCGCCAGCGCCATGACTCAATTCCGATAGCTCTCTCACAATTTAAAACATTTTTCACCGATTCCAACATTTACACACGCCTTCAGTGAAATTCGCCGTGACGTACTGCACGGGCACGGGCTACTTCGAGATCATGGAGGGCGACAATCTGACGGCGGCCGGCCACTGCACCGTGATCGAGGGCCCGGAGCCGAACGGCGACAAGCTTTACCGGCGCGACAACGGCCGCCGGCGCGGCAGCAGCGGCACCGTCAGCGCCGCCAAAATGCCCGACTTCTTTTACAAACATTTGCCCGAAAGACAGTTGGACGAAACGTCGCTGTGCGACAAGATTGAATTGACCACCGACGATATTTACAAGGAGTTCACGCTGAGAGGGTACGAGTACGGGCCGGCGTTCCGCGGCATTCACAAGGCGAGGAACAGTGGATTTGAGGGTTCGTTGATTTATCGCTGTGCACGCTGTCGGGATTTCCGATGGGGGGGGGGGTTTGCGCATCCTTTCCCAAATCGCCAGTAATCTATCCCGAGACAATTTTTTTGGCAACTATCCCCTGAACCCCATATCGCTTAGCTATCTATCTATGTGGAGGAAATTTTGTGAACGGTTTTGCCCAATTTTCACTCAAAATCGCAAATTTTTCTTCGTCATATAACTTAAATACAACACAGGCACTTTGGTGTGGACCGGCAATTGGGTGACGTTTTTGGACGCGCTGCTGCAAACGGCGCTGCTGTGCGAACGCGGCGACATGCTGCGACTGCCCACCCGCCTGCGCTACATGCGCATCGACCCCGTGACACACCTGAATAGCGTCATCCCCGCCGGTGCGTCAGGTTTTGGCGTCTGAACACTGCAAATGTTTACGTGAAGTCTTATAGTGCCCCTTATTGTGAAATACCCCCTCAAAATACCCCCCTCCCAAATGGCCACTGTGAATTAATAAATCCCCCTCGAAATACCTCCTCCCTCGTTTAACCCCTCCCCTGAAAATTGTCACTATGAAACAATCACCCCCAGGTGGTCGGTCGAGCTCGTATAGTGTAAGGTGTCGCCAAATACAGGGTTGCTTCAAATTCAACTAGCTTTGAAAGTGCACGAAGTATTCCATTCGCAGAGGACGGCAGCCCGGCGCTGGTGCACCTGTACAACGACCTGCAGACGAGCGGCATGTTGGCCGGCGGTGTGGAAAGCGCCGATTTGATAGCGCAGACCGTACCCCGCCGATTGTATGGCCAGCCGAAAAGCGTAAGTGCACCGGGTTGGGGGGTGGGGCGGCGCCCCCCTCCTAAAATTGTGCCCCTGTAGTAGGGGAATGGCGCCATGGCCCTGGCGCCATTCGTGGCCGCCACCCCGTGGCGCCACTGGCGTTGGCATTGGCGCCAAAACAGCAGTATACGTCTGTATTTTACAGGCATATATAGCGATATGGACAGGAATTGAGTCCATCTTCACTGATTTTGTGGCCGCGCAGACTGGTGCCCCCAAAAAATATGTTGTGAAGGTAAAATGCGCGCTTGCGCGCAAACGTTTTTCAAACTGACGACAAAATCGTCTTCTGAAGGTGCCATTTCTGGCACATGTTTTGGTGCGGCCCGGGAAGGGGTGGCGGCCATCCCCCGCCCCCCCCCCCTGGCTACGTCCTTGTTATAGTCTAGGGTCAGCAATTTTTTCAAGTGCTTCTCAACTACAAGCTGTCTTTAAAGAAAGCGCAAGAGTTCTTTCTTTTAAAAAGTGCAGGCAAAATGTTTTTCTGGAATTTTCAAAGATTTTGGTTAGGTTTGGTCTGTTGTGGGTGACTTTCCCTAAAATCTGAGCCTATGTATCCACCCGCTGCACTCAAACTATCTATTTACCTATCCTTTGAAACACTGTGGTCCTGATTTGGACCCCTTTGTGGCCCCATATTTTCATGCACGCGTAGACACATACTTTTGAACGCAGCTGCACCTGGAGAAAATCGAATGGACGGCCTACTTCGACGACGAGTGCATGAAGATGTTCCCCCAGGACGCGACCGACATCGAGCGTTATGCGCAATTGTGCCACAAATTGTACGGCAGTTTGGCAGCCAAATGGCGAGAAAATGGCGTTTGGAAGGCGCTTGATGGCGCCGAAGGTGCGGCAATGAAGAAAAATCTCAAAAATGTGGCCAAGGGACACAAAAGCGCCGATTTGACTGAGGAGGAAAAATCGTACCTGGCCGCGTGTGTCGACGATTACTCGTACGTTTCTTGCGCATGCATGCGCGCTGCTTTTTCTTTTTTTCTCACTTTTCTGGACACATTGTTTGCGTGAAATTGGAAGAGGCAGGTCCAAGCATTTTAGACTAATTTCAGCTAATGTTTCAAGTCGATGCTCGTTGGATGATGTTTACTCCCACCGATTGTCATAAATTCAAAGCGGATTTTCAATTCATTCGATTGCATTCAAAGACTTTCCAGTGTTTTATCATAGCGTATTCACAAAACGCCAAAGACAAGGCCCAACGGATTCCCAACGCTCAGATGCACGCTGGCACAGCTTTTGGCGGAACTTGGTGAAATTGACGTGAAACAACCGGCTGAGGGGGCTGAATCGATCGTGGCCATGGGCAAGCAGATCGTCGCCGACAAATACGCCAGTCTGTCCACCGACAAACTGTGGCACTGTTTGTCACACCAGCGCGCACTCAAGATGATGATCGATACTGTGATGGAAAATGTTGGCGGACATTTGCAAAAGTGGGTACTGGTAAACATTATATTTATTATGCAATAGTGGGGAGCAATTTTGTTTGCCCCTTTGCATCTATCTGTTCGGTAACCTGTTGTCAATTCCGCAAAAAGTGAGTGAAAAGCGAATTTGAAAAGTGACGTGATCACGTGAAAAAGTGTTTTGAATAGAGTATATTTTGCAAAGTTTCGACGCGCGCGAAAAAATGGGCACGTTTTCCCCAAAGGTTAATCATCATTACCGTCGTCAGAAACAATGCTTTCTAAGTCAGAATCGATGCTATTTTTTATTTATCACTTCTCGTTTCACTTCGCCTTTCACTTCACTTCTCACTTAGCTTTCACTTCGTTTTTCAGATCTCATTTCACTTCACATTTTGCGGAATTAGCCCCAGTACTCAGCAATCAATCTCATCTCAAATCAACATTCTCACCCACTCAGGTTCCTGTGCCTCGAGCCGGACACTTCGGACACTATCAAAAGCGTTTTCGATTTGATGTCGACGCACCCACTGCTCGAGGTCGAGTTCGCCGCGCTGGGGCCGTCGGTCGACAGGACGCTGAAACCGGAGACGCTCGACAGCTTGTGCTGCGTCGCGTGCAAGTACGACTTGGACGGGTCCGCCGCGGGGCCGGACAGCGTCAAGAACTACGATTTGGCCATCCTGAGTGGGGTTGGTGCAGCTATCTTTGTTTTCACTGTCTAAAATTATTCTGCGAAATGATGCTGATTAGCATGGAAAAAAATAGATTTTTAAGCGCCTTGATTTTAAAAAGATAGCTGAATTCAAAGTGAGTCCTTTTTTCTTTAACCTTCCTCTTTAAAAGTTTTTTCCTCTGAGATGAACTAAAAGCCATATAAATTGATAGCCAGTGCATTGCCAGTGCTTTTTGTGGTAATATAATTACTGTAGAGGTTTGGAAAAGCTTAGAAGGCGGTTATTTTAAATTTTAAAAGTAATTAATTCGTTATATTTGCTGTATGAATCACGGTGTCATTTTCACGTGTGTCATTTAAAAAATCGGATTTTGAAAAATCGCTTGCCAACCGTAATGTTCATATTGTCAACACGCGCAGCTGCTGCATCGCAAGGTGGCGCCACAGAGCTACCTGCAGAAGATGGCCTCGATGCTGCGCGACGACGGCTTCGTGCTGCTGATGGAGCCCGTCCGTCGTTGGGAACTGGCCGGCTTCGTGGAATTGCTCAGATTTGGCACGCCGCCAGCTGCGCAGGTCGCCGAAGGGCAGAAGATTGAAGAGATGAAGGGGGCGGATGTGCCGGGCGAGAGAGCCTATGGTAAGCGAGTGTCCCAAATTTAGAGGTGTTACATTATTCTAATTACGTTTTTGTAGCCATCCAATTTCTGTAAAAGGAATACGGTTGTTTCTGCGAATTATTTTGTTATTGTTTATTGTTGTCAGGGTTCGTATGTGCCAGGCGGCGTCGCACACAAAATTTTATTTCCGTTTGATTTTATTTCCTCTTGCTGTGCGCGGCTATAGATGATAATCGTTAGAAAGTGCAAAAATGGCGATATCAATACCGTAATAAAAGGTATATTTTACGCTTCCGTGGCCAGTATCGGTGAATTCAGTGCACCATTTTTTTCCGTAAAAACCCTTTTTATCAAAAAAAACTATTAAAAAAATATTTCTTCAGTCCTATCAACACCCTTTTTGTATCCAACAAACAACTGTGAAACACCATACCCAGGCATGTTTTACACCGTGGAGCAGTGGACAGCATTGGCGGAAAAAGCTGGCTATCAGGTGGTGGCGCGTCAAACCGACCCGGTATTTCCCGACTGCGCTTTGCTGCTGAGAAAAATACCTCAAGTGCCGCGCGAGCCCTGTTTTGTCAATGTGAACGATGTGGAACAGTTTAGCTGGATTGAGCCACTGAAGGCGAAAATCGATGAAAGACTCAGTGAAGGCGACCACAAGACGATTTGGCTAGTCAGCGATAAGGTTTGTCATTCTTGCATTTGTGAGTTTCTGCGAGAGCGCCTCAACGTCCTGTTGTGGCAGTTTCTGCTACTTGCTAAAATTATGTCCAGTGTAGTTGTAGCATTTCATCTTATGGAACCTGATATAAGAATTTAAATGTCCGTCCACTGAAATTGGAATCCACTCATCCAAAAAATATAAAATCTGCGCTCCTAAATCGTGACTCGTTATAAATACGTGTCCATAAATATGGAAAACTTGAATCTGCCTCCCAAGACCGCTGCGTATTCATTCTGACAAATAATTCTTACAATTCACCTCACAAACATCACAACCACCTACATTATCACCCTAATCCTGAATATATCCCCATCACAGCCGCGCGACAACGGCACCGTGGGCATGGCGTTGTGCTTCCGCGAAGAGGGCGGCAAGAAGAACCAGTTCCGGTCCATCTCCGACGCCGACCTGTGCGACTTGGACGCGCCCGTGAAATTCCAAATTGACTCGCCTGAGGTGAAGAGATTGATCGAGACGGATTTGCACGCGAATAATTACAGAGGGGGGAAGTGGGGCCGGATGACCCATTATATTGTGGAAGAAAGTTGGTTGTGTTTTCATTTTGAGCTTTGTTTTCGGTTTGAAATTTGATCTCTGAATGATAAATCTAGTTTATTTGTAAAAACATACTACAGGAGCAGTAATCTTTGTCACAGTCGCAGTTAGGGTTGGGAAAAATCAATTTTTTTAAACGCCTTGATTTTTTTTTTAAATCGCCCAAAATGGGGGTATAGAGAAAAATATGAGTATGTTAAGTGTCAGACAATGTATTGTTACATCTATGGTGGTCATATTATGACGGTGGAGTCATGGGATAGCATTATAAGCAGTGATTTCTTTCAAAAATATCCATTTTACGTCGACTTATTACGTAAATCGCCTTTTGTCGAATGTTCGTGACTTCAAGTGAAGTTCAGCATGGAATTATGCTTAAGTAAGGATGTAAGAAAAGGCCAATACATTGGCAGTGATGCTACACACGCTGTAGAAGTATGTGGGAGCACATTGGCTGGATGTTATAGACTACATTAGCATATCACGGCTTATTATTACACCGGTAGCATGAATAAATGCAATCTTTTACACTAAAAATGCCCCAAAACCCATAAAAACACCACCAATGGTAATGTGTATTGGAAATTGCGCGATTGCGCGCGAAAAAATGCAAAATACCTAGTGCACATCTACCAGAAATTTTTCATTTTGATTTTTTTAAATTAAAATCAGTTTCCACCCTTTGATTTAAAAAAATCAAGTAAAAAAAAACCCTAGTCGCAGTGACTCATAAATACTACCCCTTGGAAACAACTCATCTACCGTATTACCTCGAATTATCCCCCCCCTTGAATTGACCCCCCCCCCCCTCGAATAAACCCCCCCTCAAAATGGGCTGGGGAAATAATAAACCCCCCCTCGAAATACCCCCCCTTCGGAATGATGTACGTCACGTACATAATAAATACGTCATGTATGCAATGTACATGATGTATATTACTGTTAATTTACATTGCAGCTACACATTGACTAGTTTGTGTAGCTATCTACGTTTTTATGTCCAAATATATCCTGTTTGGACACATATTTTACCTGTTTTGGGTATGAAAATGCCTACTATTTACTACGGTCCTTACGAACATTTCTGAGGAAATAATAACCCCCCCCCCCCCTCGAAAAAAACCCCCCTCGAATCAACCCCCCCTCAAATTTTGCTGGCGAAATAATAAACCCCCATGGGGATATTTCGAGGTAATACGGTATTTTACACATTTCTTGACTTAGTTTGACCGAAAACGAACTGCTCTGTAGTTTTCTAATCAAATGACCACATGTTGCAGATGGATCAATTCTATGCCAATTTGCGTCGCAGAGTCGGTGTACAGCTACGCGGAGGTGCCGCACGCGTACATCAACACGATCACCCGCGGCGACCTGTCCAGCTTGAAGTGGGTCGAGTCGATGAACACGCACTTTTCCGCCACGAAACACGCGGACAGCCAGCGCCTAGCCGCCGTTTACTATGCCGCCGTAAGTGCGCGCGCTTGCTTGCATTTACAATTTTGGATCATGTTTAGAATCTATACTGAAGCGGAATATTTTCACCAAATATTTGGGGTATTTCGAGGGGGGTTAATTCGAGGTACTACGGTATTTTGCTTGCCTCACGGCAATGGCAATATGAATTCAAACGTTTTCTGGATACGCATAAGTTTGAGTTACGCATTTACCCATGTGCATGACAAAAAGTAAGTTCAAACTGTTTTAGTTGTGACAAAAATGTGTAGTTTTATTCTCTTTCTGTAGGGCGCCAGCGCCTTATTTCCACTCCTCCAATCATTAATTTCAGGTGAATTTCCGCGACGTGATGTTGGCCACCGGACGTCTGCCGCCCGACGCTATTCCGGGCAGGTTCGCCGATCGCGACTGCCTGCTGGGCATGGAGTTTGCTGGGCGCGATGAAATTACTGGCGAGCGCGTCATGGGCATTTTGCCAGCACAGGGACTCGCCACCACCGTGGTTTACGATCAGAAGTGCGATTTTTACATTTTTTCTGTGTTTTTTTTTATGATTAAGGGGACCTGGGATGATGGACTCATAAATAGCGCCAACGCCAAAAAATTCTAAAAGTAATGGTGGTATTTACTAGGGTTGGCCAAAAATCGGTTTCATGATGTGCATCATTTCAGACGGGGGTTTATATTTTCG
The DNA here is from genome assembly GCA_964036195.1 of Sphaerolaimus hirsutus. Taxonomy (NCBI): domain Eukaryota; kingdom Metazoa; phylum Nematoda; class Chromadorea; order Monhysterida; family Sphaerolaimidae; genus Sphaerolaimus; species Sphaerolaimus hirsutus. The sequence continues at coordinate 17,715,951 of OZ038454.1, read as the reverse complement.
AGGGGGGGGGGGTATTTTTTCCTCAGCGCGAAAATGCCTGGGGGTATTTGGAGGGAGGGGGAATTCAAAGGGGGCATTTCGAGGAAATACGGTAATTAATTTGTCAGACTGTTTGTCAATCGAAAAATAATAAAGGGTGTCAAAAATAATCTTATGGAAACTGAAAGATATGGTTGTAATCTTTCTATGTTGTGTAATTGGTTGTGTACTTGGTTACGAGTTTTCATTAATCAGTGATCAGCGACCAGTCGCATCGCAGTTACTCGTGGGCGGTGCCGACCTCGTGGACGCTGGAGGAGGCGGCCACCGTGCCCGTGGTCTACACGACCGCCTACTACGCGCTCGTGGTCAGGGGCAGGGCCAAGCGAGGACAGTCCATTCTCATTCACTCGGGCAGCGGCGGCGTGGGTATGTTTGCACTTCTAACTGGGGGCAGTCCCTGTAAAGTGTAAAATAATATGTAAAATGTCATGTAAAATGTCAATCAAAAAGAGAGAAAAAACTTACATTAAATTTTTTTCTCTTTTTGATTGACATTTTACATGATATTTGACACTTTACTTTACTTTACACTTTAAAGCGTCTGTGATTGGCACGTGCACGGCTGACTTCAAAAGTTCGTAAACAATTCACTTTCCAATCTTTGCAGGCCAGGCTGCCATAGCAGTGGCGTTGTCACTCGGCTTGGAAGTATACACGACGGTCGGCTCCAAAGAGAAGCGCGAATTTCTGATGGAACGATTCCCGCAGCTGCGTGAAGATCGGCACTTTGCCAATTCGAGAAGCGCGAGCGATTTCGAATGGCACGTGAGAAATGCGACCGGCGGCCGCGGCGTGGATTTGGTGCTCAACAGCCTCGCCGATGACAAGCTGCAGGTGTGTGCTGGAATTGATGTGAATGGAATTCTTTCAACATCCGTATACTGAAGGGGTAGTCGCATCGAACCAACATACTCTCATTCTGGGAATGTGAAGTTTATTTTTGATGGTGTCCCCTGGGGCCAAATTCCATTCGCGAATGATGCAATTATCGCTTTCTTGGCATATTAAAATTTTCAGCGTTTTTAAAATGATTTTCGTGCATGTAGAGCATTACTCGCAAATGGAGTCCGGCACAACGTGGTAAGTCAAGTGACAAGTTTAACAGTGTTAAGTTGACAGTCAACGGTGTCTAGCGACGAGTAAATTTGTGAATGCATGCATTCTACAATTAGGTATCCCGAGTAGACATTTTTTATCCGTCACTCAATTCTCTTTCAGGCGTCGCTACGATGTCTGGCGACGCACGGGCGCTTCCTGGAGATAGGCAAATTCGACCTGTCCAACAACGCACCGATGGGCATGTCCGTCTTCCTGAAGAACGTCACCTTCCACGGCATCCTGCTCGATTCGCTGCTCGACTGCGGCGCGGACGAGTCCAGTGCGGACCAGCGCGCCGACTGGCTGCAGACGGCCGCGCTCATGCTCGACGGCATTCGCACGGGCGTCGTCAAACCCATTCATAGGACAGTCTTTGACAGCGAACATGTTGGTTGCTTTTTTCGTGTATATGGCGCCTTTTGGTTTGGCGCTAGCGCCAGGCGCCAACGCCACGGCGCTTTTTCACATCACTAATCGGACCGTATTATGAACACAGGTGGAGGAAGCGTTCCGTTTCATGGCGTCTGGCAAGCACGTGGGCAAGGTGCTGCTGCGCGTGCGCCACGCCGAACAGGACGAGTGCAGCGGCGCCAACGTGCTGCCGCCGGCGGTGCGCGTGCGCGCCATTCGACGCACCATTTGCGACCCGCGGCACGCGTACTTGATCACCGGCGGCCTGGGCGGCTTTGGACTGGAACTGGCCAATTGGCTTGTGCTCAGAGGCGCCAGGAAGTCGGTTCATTTTGAATTTTGGCACCTCCCATTTTTCATTGCGAATGGACGGCGCATTCCTTTTTTTAAAATTGGTTTAATGCGAGTCAAATGCATAGTTGTTAAAACGTATTTACGTTTACTCAAAAAATATGTATACTCAAGTACTGAGTAAATACGTCGTTTCCTCCGGAAAAAATACCGGTACTCATCTTTACGCGTACTGTTACGTTTACGTGAGTACAGAAAGCGTGATTTAAGCGGCATTTACAGGCATTGCCCTTAACTCAAAAATAAAGAATCCTTGAATAATAGCATATCGAATTCGTAAGAAATACTTATCAAAGGAAAACACATAGTTGATGTCTTCCACAGTAAAAATTGAAAGAAGAGTCACTTTTATTTTTTCTGTGAGAAAACTTACCTTCTTTTACGTTTTTTTGCAAGAGAATACTTGATTTTAGGTTTTCTGTGAGCAAAAATACTCACTTTTACGTTTTCCCAAAAAGTTATATATTCATTTTACCCAATGCAAAAGTAAAAAAATTAGCTTTACGTTTTCTGTACTCAACGGCGGGTAAAATAAAAATACTTTACGTTTACATTTACTCCGAAAAGTTCAGTATCTTTAGCGACTCTGGTAAAATGTCCGTTTCTATCATCCATTACAAATCAAAATACCTATCTAAACCAGACTGGTGCTGTCGTCGCGAAGTGGCATCCGCACCGGCTACCAAGCGCGCTGCGTGCACTTTTGGCGCCGGTCAGGCGTCAGCGTGCTCGTATCCACCCATGACATAGCCGCGCCCGAAGGCGCCACTGAGCTGCTGAAACAGTGCCTTGAACTGGGCCCAGTGGGAGGTGCGTTTATCAAGTGACCCTAGGGTTCCGTAAAGACGCCTAATTATTCATTCGGAATGGGTGAATTTTCAGGGTTCGACAGGGTTAATTTTTTTGTAACTCGACATGTTTGTGAAACGCTCAATCTCACTGTGAACTTATTGCTATTACTGCAGGCATTTTCCACCTGGCGATGGTGCTGCGCGACTGCATGTTCGAAAACCAGCACGTGCAGAACTTCAGAGAAGCGGCCGCCGCGAAATATTATGGCACGAAGAATTTGGACGCGGCCGCGAGACAAATGTGCGGAGATGAGCTCAAATGGTACTTTCTTTGACAATTTAACAATGTGCCCTATTGTCGTCTAACAGACAGGGTCATTGCAATGGTTCCACGCTTTTTTGTTCCGTTTTTCGTTTCACTTTCGTTCACCATTGTGTACACAGTGGATATCACAGTTCTGAAAAAGTGACGTCTATTTATGTAAACGCTCGTCCAAAATTTAAAGCGTGAAGAAATGATTATACAGTAAATAGGATGTCGTTTTACATAGACGCAGTTCCACCACTGTGTTCAGGGGAGAGGTTTTAATAGTCCCCACCAGGGTTGGCAAAATCTCAGAAAAAAATTAAAAAAATGAAAATTGAAGAATAAAATAAAAATAAAATGGAAAATTGAAGAATAAAATAAAAATAAAATACAATTTTTGTGCAATTTACTACAATTTTAGTAAAAAGAATTTTATCAAAACCAACCCTAGTCCCCACTCCTACTGCGTGTAACTTTAAAGTGACCATTCACCGTGTAAGTTTCCAATACCGAAACCGTATACCATCCAGGTTCGTGGGTTTCTCGTCGGTGTCGGCGGGCCGGGGCAACGCTGGCCAAACGAACTACGGCTGGGCGAACGCGGCCATGGAGCGCGTGATCGAGTTGAGAAGGAAGGATGGATTGGCTGGTGGGTTCCGTTTTTTATTGTTTTTCTTTTCAGCGGCGACAGTCGGTGTTTAGTAGAGGGTTTCCACCCATTCTGCAGCTATCCACGGTACGCTCAACCGATGAAAATAAACGTGTGGATGCATTTTTTCGGATGTCGATGTTTGGTAGTCATAGTTTCCTGGGGGCAGTTCCAAGCCGTGTAAAGTGTAAGTGTCAAATATAATGTAAAATGTCAATCAAAAACAAAAATAGACACTGCATGATAATTGACAAATTTGTATGGCATTTGAATCTTGACCTTGAACTTTACAGGGTGCGGGACTGGCACCAGTTATATGTAACGTGTGCACATGTAAGAAATTCCAAACATTACTTTGCACCTGTCAACCAGGGCTCAACATCCAATGGGGTGCCATCGGCGATACGGGCATAATTATCGAGAAGATGGGCGGCAACGAGGCGGTGGTGGGCGGCACGGTGCCGCAGCGCATGCAGTCGTGTCTGATGACCTTGGACCTGTTCTTGACCTGGGACACGGCCGTCACCGTCAGCAGCTACGTCAGGGCGGACGTGGGCCACAAGAAGGCCGGACCGAAAAGTTCGTAGTGTTCTGTTTGAATCCATTTGAGAGGGTTTTTTTTGTAGGTTTGCGGCTGTGGGATTCGCGTTACTCTATTATTTGACGTGAAGAATATTGGACACCACACTTTTACACCCATTCTTCGACCAATAGTCTCACCGTGAGTCGATGTATCCAATGTTTTCGTTGTAGGACAGAATCCTAAAATAATTAATAACCATTTCAAATTCGCATCAGTGTCAAAAGTCTTTTAGTCCCTTCCCTAGAACAATCGCACATCGTTCGCACTCGATAAATGATTGAATATTTCTGTGTGTTTTTCTGTATGCCATTTCAAGTTGACTTGGACCCCCGCTAGTAGATAGTAAATCGCTCCGGGTAACCCCCCCCCCCCAACCCCCCTACTAAACCCCTGACTCTCAGGCAGCGACGTGCTGGCGACCATCGCGCACATCATGGGCGTGGGCGACCCGTCGACGCTCGACCCCAACCAGACGCTGGCCGACCTCGGCCTCGACTCGCTCATGGGCGTCGAGATCAAGCAGGCCATGGAGCGCAACCACGACATCGTGCTCAGCATGAAGGACATTCGCATGGTCAGCCTTGGGTTCTTGGTGCATTTGTGCGAATGGATGTGTATTTGGAATGAGAAAAAGTCTGGCTGAAATGTGGGGTGACGTCGAATTTAGAAAGTGGATTTTCAAATATGTAGACCAAAAACGACAAAAACGGACAAATTGGACCGAATTATTTCATACAAAGTGGTGTCCACCCCTCTTAAGAATTTAGGATTCCATGGCGGTTGTGACAAATTTGAGCTTCCGTTGAGAATATGATAATTTCTTTAATACAAGTTTTTTTGTCGCGAACCCGAACATCCATTGCAGCTGTCGTTGGCCAAGTTGAAGGAGATGGCCGAGTCGGGCGGGCGGTCGGCCGAGGAGTCAAGCAACGACGTGCCCGGCCCACCCGAGGAGGACTTCTCGCAGGCCGCGCTCGAGCAGCAGATGCACGAACTATTCAAGTCGGCCCGGTTTTTCATTGCTTTACACTGAGAAAAGGAGTATAGCTTTTTTCAATATTCTCCCCGTAGTTTTCAATATTCTCCCCGTATGAGCCCGTAAATTTTACTTGCGTTGCTGGATTTACGATTGATAATCTTCTACCGGAGGCAATTCTTTGGCTTGGAACAACCATGGACACTATTTACTTAAGCTTCAAACGGTAACATAGAGGCCATGATATTATAATTTTACGAATGCGCCCATGCGCTCGCAGGTTGCGCGTGGACGTGAACGACATGAACGTGACGGACAAGGTGGTCGCGTGCAACGACGTGCCCGTGGTGGCCGGCAAGCCCATCGTCTGGTTCGTGCACAGCATCGAGGGCATCGCCACGCCGCTGCTCAAACTGGCGCGCGAGCTGCCCTACGCGTCCTTCTGCGTCCAGAACACGCCCACGTGCCCCAGCGAGAGCATCGAGTCCATGGCCAAGTGCTACTTTGAGGTTGGCCGAGTTTCTGTTGAATGATTGAGTTTGCCCGAAATCTAGAATCTAAATAGGATGTGAATCTAGAATTAGATGATTGAAGGATCATTTTTTTTTCAGTGGATCAAAGAACGCCAGCCGACTGGCCCTTACCACCTTGTCGGCTACTCGTACGGCGCGTGCATCGCTTTCGAACTGGCCAAATTGTTTGACAAATCGCAACTGGCCACGTTGATTCTTCTGGATGGCAGCCACCATTACATGAAAACTTACAGAAGGATCTACAGATTGGCTTACGGTTTGTTTTGTGAAGTATAAAAACGCGACTTAAATTCCCAGAGGCAATTTTTAAACAGTCAAATATTGGTAGTATCATAGGTGTTCGAAAAAAAATTCTTTAAATCTGCTTGATTAAAAAACAAAAACAAAGTAGTAAAAATCCCATTTTTCGAGTGTGACGTTTTTATCCCCCCCCCCCCTTCAATCTCCCATACCGCTTGCAGGCATCACTGCCGAGAACCTGGCTAACAACCCGCTTTTCGAGGCGGAGATTCTGTGCTCGTTCACGATGCGCTTCGCCAACATCGACTACAAGGTGCTGCGGGCGAAACTCCTGGGGCAGTCGGGCTGGCGGGCGCGCGTCGCCATCGCCGCCGACGACGTCATGGCGGCGGGCATGTTCAAGTCGTCCGAGCGCTTCATCTGGACCTGCGACGCGCTCAGAGCGAAATTCCTCGCCGCTGACAGGTTTGTGGGGACCCGGGAATGTGGAATACGATGAAATGCGATGAGTGGAGTTGATTTTTATACATGTGACTTTCCTATGGGGGAGTTTTTCGAGGGGGGAGGACTTATTCGAGGATTTACTGTAGTTATTCTACTGCACCCAGGTATTCGGCCACAAGTAAATGGCCCGGAAACCTGACTCTGATTCGTGCCAAGGACGGTGCAGCCAGGGAAGAGGACGTGGGGAACGACTACGGCCTGCATGAGGTGCGTTTTCGTTGAGGTCCCACTTTCTTTGTCCATTTCATTGCCACCTGGCCCAAGTGAACCGCATCGCGTCTCAGATTGTCTCCGGCAACGTGTCCGTCGAGATGGTCGAGGGCGACCACGACACGATCGTGTCCGGCGACCAGCGCGTCAAGACCGCGCAGATTATTACCGAGTTGGTGGACAGCGGTACCCAGCAGCAAAGCGCCGACTGAACAAAATTTTATATTCCATATTTACCTCTGATTAGTGAAGTCTGTTTAGGATGTTTAATATGCGGTATTGAATATTTATTTTCCGATTGCGTTCTAAATATTTTTGTATTTATTATCTTGTGATTGCTGGGTTTTTTTCCGCTTTTATTGCCTTCTAGCTTATTTATTGCTGTGTTATCCTAAATACCTGGGTTATTTTTATTCGGGGGCCGTTTATATTTGCGATCTGGGCCTTCACTTTCTCGCATTTTTTCCACATTTTGGCTCTGTTTTGAAAAAAACACTGGGTTTTGAAGAAAGCGCCCCTTTCAAAATGTCCCTCAAAAATGTTTTCGTCATTTTTTCAAAATCTTCTGCTACATAGAAGATACCTAGATAAAAATTTTTTAACAAGTTATGTCCGTTGTTAATTGAGTTTTTGATCGAATGTGACATCTATATTTTCATATTAGAAGTTCAATGTGCTAATTAATTTGAAGGAGTTCATATTTGATTTTAAATAAAAAATCAAATTGACAATTGACAGCAATTGACGCCGCGTTAATTGGTGTGTGTAAACGGGACATTGCTGTTTTTTGAAAGTGGGGTTGATCCTTTGTGGAGCACCTGGTGTTTTCTTCACTGGCCTTATCTCCTTTCATCAATTGATTCCGCCTTTGCTGAAAAAATCTTCGGTCATTCATTGCTCATCACACCATCACTTGTGTTTCTGCCAATGCACTTAACCTTCCAACTTTTAAATCAAATAAGTGGACGAATTTTTCTTGTAAATTTTAGCGAATTCTTATTTACTGGGTGTTTATTTTTTCTCCGCTTGAATACTAATTTTATTATACAAGAAAATTCGATGGTTTGTTGAATTTTGTGTTAAAAAATCGCTGCTATGTGAGATTTTCATCTTCCAGTAAATGCTCATTATTGATGTTCCCAATTGATACATACATATCTTATTCCACATTGATCAAATTTTACCATGTAATTTTTTTTTCTTGTCTTATTCATGTGACGTGACATGAGCTGAAAAAAATTGAGGAAGGCAGGCACGCCCGCCCAATGTAAATGCATCAATATAACGGGTGAAAAAGCTCAAAGTACATACCGTATTACTTCCGATACAAGGTATACCTTATACTGATTTCGTCAGCGTTTTGATATACATTATATTAGAGGGTACCTTATATCAGAGGTATACCTTATATTGTTATCGCCAGATTTTGCTAACATATTACCAACAGTGAACAACAACGCAATTCATTTTACCTAACTGGAATGATCCAATGGTGAACCAGGCTTGATACAAGTTGCACAGAATTGTCTGCGTGCATTTCGGCACCATTTTCATCGTTTTCCGCCATGTTTGGCAACGGTTTTTACGATTTTATGCGTTTTGGCATGCAGCCAGCTGTGTCTTATGTTAGAGGTGTACCTTATATTGGAGGTATGCCTTATATTTATTTCGTCATGCTCATAAAAGTCAAAAGTTATACCATATATTAGAGGGTACCTTATATTGGATTGGAGGTATATCTTATATTGGAGGTAATACGGTATGTAACCCGAAATAGTAATTTTGAAGCTTAAATGGGCAAAAAGACCACAAAATTTTCACCTGGTTTTGCTGCTGCGAAGTGAAATGTGTTTTGAGTGTGAAATTGGCAAATTTATAAATGTCTGGACGTTTTTTTGGAAATAAAACAAAAAGAGGGGCTGTTGAAAGAAAGTGATTTTTCCACCCCTGCTCGCAAAAAACCCTTTGCCGATTGCCATGAAATTTTCCCATACTGATTTTGATCTTTTTTACGAAAACGATGTCGCAATTTGCGAATCAACATTTTTACATTGTATGGATCGAAATGAATGAAAATATGTATAGAAATGGTTAAATATTTGCGGTTAAATCATCGAGGTTAAATATTTGCCGGGCGTACCTGTCTTCTTAAAAAAGGTTTTAGCCCGTGGTTTCATTCGGATTCCCCAAAATCACATTCAAAATGAATGTAACATGTGTATTTTTTAACGCATTGTCCATAAAATTTTTGATGCTACTCGTGGAAATTTTCTCACATTCATTTTGTGGCCTTTCATATTGATTGATATATTTGTTGCGGCCTTTATTCATATTTATAAAGATGTGATAAATTCACGCATAGATCAAGGTTTCTTGTTTGAGAGAACGTCGGAAAAAACGGTACCACTTGGATCTATTGGTAGCCCACATACTAGTTGACACACGTGTGTCAACTAGTGTGTGGGCCGCCATCGGATACTTTTGCGATAATAATAGCAACCGTCCATTCCGCTAAGTGCGAATGCGGGGTCGTACATTTGCGCGTGCGAAAATTAATTTAGAAAATTATAACTGGAAACATGAGGTGCAGACTTCAGTTGAAAAAGTACCTGAAGGTTGCGGCTTCGCGAAATTGCGATGAATGAATGGCGACGTTACAATGCAATGACATTGGAACTTTCAGAAAAATGCTCAGCCTTGCTGCCATGTCAGCATATTGTTCAGTGCCAGAACAAAGATCCCCGACCCCGAAGCTATCAGTTTATTGCCGGGCGTATTTACATAGTGCCACATGTCCTCGAAAATACGAAATCCATCCCGGTAGGTGATTGTTTCATAGTGCAAATTTTGATGGGGGTTAAACGAGGTGGAGTTTGTTATTTCGTTCAGAAATTGTTCTGGAATTGCTATGCTATAAGAACCCAAAACCGGTAATAATTTGCTATATGCTATGTTTGGACATATCGATGTACATCGCTACACAACTTAGTATAAAATAGCTGCGATGCAAATTGGCATCATGTAATAAATAGATTGCAAATAAATATGATGTACATCATTTTGGAGGGGGTTGATTTTATTTATAGTGGCCATGTTGAGGGGGTATTATTACTAGGGGGGTTTATTTATTCATGGGGGCCATGTTGCGGGGGTATTTCGAGGAAATACGGTAGCGTAGGTTTCGATTGAAATGTCGCTTGTCACAAAGAGTACTTGAGAAAAAACTTAGTTTTTGAACGCGTAGCGGTAAAGTGGTGTGAAAAGTGCCCAGCCCACCATTTGGATGCCATGCGGAGACCGGGGGTCTAATCTTTAACTGCGCTTTTTGCCAAGTATATCGCTAGAAGAAAAAAACGTGTGGGTGTATATAAATGAATGCATCGCCCTTAGTGATGGAAAAGGCACCGGGAAATATGGCACCGCACCAGCACCAATGCCATTCCTCAGAAAATGCACCTGGCACCTTTGGCACCGGCCAAAAAATGGCACCGCACCGTCACCGGTGCCATTTTTAAAATCGTAGCACCGGCACCTTGGGGCACTGGCCGGCTGCCAGTGCTAGCACCGAAAGGCACCACACCGGGCTGGAGGTTCCGAAGTATTTATCAGGTATTTTTTCGAGGCGGCACCTTCGGAACCGCATTATTCCATGAATTCTCTACCGATTTTGATGGTTGATCATTTCAAATTATCAGAATGATGTGGCGATCACTTTATGAAGCAATTCAAATGATTAAAAACGATAGCTCAAATATTTAATATGCTCCAATAACCATGGTCACTATTGTCACCTGACTGGAATGGATGTTGCTATACAGGGGTGGGCATCTTCAGTTACCGCTGGAAAAACGCGATAGCTTGAGCTACGGTTGAGCTATCACCGTAAAAATGTTTACACAATAGAGTAGACTCCATAGGACACCTACCGTATATCCTTGAATAAGACCCCGGGGGAGTTATTTTTTCGTCAGAGTTTTTGAGGGGGGACTTATTCAAGGGGGAGGAGTTATTCAAGGGAGGGAGTTATTTTTTCCTCAGAAACTTGGACTGAATTCATCGTATGAATGCATTCTGTCAACTCATGTAATCCATGTATTTAACAATTCAACAACAACAAAAAGGTGTTTATACACAGCGTACATGTCATGTATCTGCTGTTGCTGCCATACGTTAACATTATTTTGTATTTTCATTCATCATTTTTGTAAATTTTATAGCATATTTTTCACCCAGAGGGGGGACTTATTCAAGAGGGGGGAGTTATTCGAGGGAGGGAGTTATTTTTTCGTCAGTGTTTTTGAGGGGGGAGTTATTCAAGGGGGAGGAGTTATTCAGGGGGGGGGTCTTATTCAAGGATATACGGTATTCTGAAATTTGCGACCCAAACGGCCACATTTTGGGTGAGTTGTGGAACACACAGTTTTTAGTGTAATTTTGTGACTTCACCCCCCTTATCTCGGGACTGGGTGACTATTCGAGAAGGAAAAAGAATTTGGTTGTAGCCCCGACCCCAACATACTCAAAGGGCATCAAAATCGGCCAATGTACGACAGAATGGGACGACACCAAAGACCGGTGACCCCCCCCCCCTAAAATGCCACCCTCGATTTATCCTATGGGTGACGCCAAGTCACAAAATTACACTCAAACTTTGTGTTCCACAACTCACCCAAAATGTGGCCGTTTGGGTTGCAAACTTCAGAATAGGTGTCCTATGGAGTCTACTCTATTGTGTTAAAATTTCACGGTGATAGCTCAATCGTAGCTCTAGCTATCGCGTTTTTCCAGCGGTAACTGAAGATGCCCACCCCTGTATTTTGTCATAAACTGACAACAAATTATTATGAACATAATGATGAAACAAATGTGATATTTATGATTATGAAAAACAACACAATTTTTGTTCCCTCTTCAGAAGCGTATGGCAGATTTCAAAGTACTTTTTTTCCCAAAATTGACTACCTCAAAACATTTGTGTTTACATGAATAAGAGCATGCTGTGGACGAAATTTTACACCCTATGTAGACTTGGCCAGTGCCTTTCCCGGTGCCGTCTACTTTGGTCCTAGTTCTAGCACCTTTGGTACTGGCAAACAAATGGCATCGCACCGCACCGGCACCGGTGCTATTCTGAAAAAGTGGCACCGGCACCAGCTGGGCACCCTCGAAAAAGGGCATCGCACCGCACCAGCACCGGTGCCCCGGTGCCATTCCAGCACTACGCCCGATGCCATTTTTTACTCAGTTTGCGTGTGCAAAGTACCAATCTTGCCCACGCACCTGTCTGCTGATTGAATGCTTTGCACAGATAAGTATTTATGTACGTGTACCCATGCTTCATTCGAAAAACAAACAAACGTCACTAATTCCGTTTTTACGGCAAATATGATTTTTATGGTATCAATGACGCTTGCTGCACCTGTCCAGTTCTTTTTGACGTCTTGTCATGGTGCCTGCGCATAGGTTCCTTTGTCTGTTTTAGCGTTTAGTAAAAATACATGTGAGGAGGGGTTCAGTGGGACGTTCGCTCCCGCCAAACGCTCCAGCTATCTGTCTATCCCAGAGGCTGCTCAGCTATTTATCCATCTATCCCGAGGCGAAAATTTCGAATGTTTCGCGTAAACTGAACCTCGCACAAAATCGGCCAGCTATTCATCTATGTGAACGATTCTAGGGATATTTAACCCAAAGTTTTCTCAAAATCGCCAATTTTCACAAGTTTTTCTCAAAATAGCCTATGTTCACAATTTCTGCTCAAAATCGCTCACCCAACCCCCCTCACCTCAATTTTGTTGCTATGTCCATTACTAATCTACTAAACGTCTGACACAGGGTGTTCGACTCGATTGACCCCTGGTAGTGTTTGTGCCCATAGAAAAAGTTCGAGGGTGTAACTTTAAGGGGGATCTACCAGATTTTCGTGTTTTCTATTCTCTCTGATGGCAGTGACCTAATTATGCACTCCATTTTTACAGGTTTGGGTAAGTGTGGATGAGGTTGGCTGAGGCGCAGGCCTTTAGCATTACCAGGTATTTACAGAGCCTTTGAGTGATTCGAGATGGAATTCGAACAGATTTACTACCGAAATCATAAGTAGGTCTCCGGCGTAACGAGACAAAGTACAGGATAAGCTGTTAAGTTTATTAGGCGGTGTTTACACGGATTCTTTGTGACGACAAAAATTGTGATTTTGTCAACCATGTTTTTGGGTGAAAACCAATAAGTAGATAGATCGGACGCCTCAATTGATCATTATTTGATCGACCCCATTACATGGAACAATAATTAATTTTTATAGATTACGCAATAATCACAGCAGATAATGTATTTTTCTTGTTGTCGTAGGTTTGTCGCTAGCGAGGTCGCGTAGAACAAACCAGAGTTGCGAAAGCGTATTTACGCTTACCCGAAATACCCGGGTAAATGGGTATTTATACTTACGCTTACGCTTACGCTTTCATAAAATACCCGTACGCTTTTTTACGCTTTCCCGGCTAAAATACCCGGGTACTAAAAGCGTAAAAAAGTTTTTCACTCAGTTTAGTTTGCGCTTTTGAAAAAGCATAAAAACACAAAAAAGAGTGAACGAGGCTGCGTAACAAAAAATGACTGTGGGTATGCAGTAATGCATTGGAAATAGTGGCACATGTACAAATTGTGTCACAATATGAATGTTTTTTGAATATGTACTGTGTCATCGAGCAAAATTGTGGCTTCAGGTGAGAAAATTTTGTTGCTGAAAATGAATCCCAACGACAATTTTATCGCCCTTGACAGCACTAACTCCACGTTCGAAGATGAGGATGACTTAAGTGTTGCTGCCGATCAATAACCAAACAAAATATGAGGGCAGACTATGGTAAATGGACATCTGAAAAATGTCACCGAGACCTTGATTTGGAAAGAATTCACTGAGTAAAAAGCCTCTAACAGATTTTTACGCTTACGCTTTTATTTACGCTTTCCTAGGTATTTTGAAAATACCTTACGCTTTCAGTATCCATACTCAAAATTTGGAAAGTGTATTTACGCTTACGCTTACGCTTTCCAAAAATACCGGTATTTTAACAACTCTGGAACAAACCCTCCGACAAACCTACGACAACATGCAAAAAGTGTGATCCAGTGTGCGTGATTAGGGAAATTATGGAATTTGATGTATGCCCCAGGCCGTGAAGCTGCCACAATCACGATCAATTGAGGTATCACACATGTAATATATTTCACGTTGATTCCACAAGAACAGTTATAAAAATTGCATTTTTTGTCGTCACAGCAAATCCGTGTAAACGCCGCCTTAGATAAAAGCTATTAAGCTACTCAGTAAAACGAGATTTAATTAATATTATATAATAAGATTTAATTACATTTGTTCGGGATCAGACAATTTTTTTTGTTGAAAATACCGGACTACCAACACTAAGTACGAAGCAGAACCAATTAATGTGGTAGCATATTTTTAATTAAAAATTATTGATCGAACTGCACGAAAAGCGTGCCGTTCTGATTACTTATTTTTCGCACTGTGTCTACCCTCTGTTCTGCGCTACTGAAATATTGTGCTGTTATTGGTAATTTTTTTATAAAAAATACTTGTTTTGAAAATTCGATTAACCCCAATAGAGCGATTCGCCGTGCCGGCCGTGCCGCGTGCGAACATGATATCCTACAGGAAAATGTTGTAAAATATAAATCCGCTAGAGGGGACACTCAACTGCGGCGATGCGCCGCCTCCCATCCATTAGGCATTAGCGCCGCCTATAACCACACAATGAATAAGGGATGTAAAGCGCCATGGCGCTATTTTCAGCAGCTCCTTTTGTCATTACGCCTACGTATTTCTAGACACTTTTCTTGATCTCTTTCTTATTGTTTCGCTTTTCGCTTATTCGCTTTTCTTATTGTTCTCTTTTGAAATTCATTCTTCTGATAGAATACACTACGCTACTTCCGTAATTCTTCTAATTTCTCCTTTTTACCCGTCCTTCTATTGGAGACTGTCCTTCTGTATTTTCGCCATTTTTTAGACATTTTTGCAAGTTCAGCCAAAGTTTTAAACGTTGTACTTAACAGTGTTTATTTGGAGTGTTTGACACAATTCCAGCAGTTTTACTATGTACCTTCTCTTAGAACACTTCTGTTTATTTCATGGCCCAAAAAGTCGAAAAAATATACCTTCTATTTCAATAGGACGCCCTTCTATTAGAAGAAATACGGTATTTATTTTTATGATAGGTAGAGAATGCAGCAGGTGCATTATCCGTGTCTTTGCAGACAATCTCGAAATTGTCTTTCGCAATTAATGTTTGCGCTCTGCGCCAATTTCTTCAGTTGCCACTTGCGTCAGGCGCCAGTTTCACCCCCCCCCGCAGTTTTTTAGAGCGACTATCTGAATTTGAGTGCTATTCAATCCGGATTTCTGGGTTCACTCGCACTGCGCTTTATGCATGCAAGTAATGCAATTTAGACGCCCGAGGCGGTGGGAAATCGACTTTTTTGACAGTTTCCATTTTATTAAAAGCCGTTGTTTAACTTCCGTCAATCAATTTTTCACGCAACTATTTACCTAGTTAGCCTATCGTGGTCGTACCTATATATCTGAATATTAACAGCAGAATTGGGAAAAAGTTGTCTGACACACATACATACACAGAACTGTTCACAAGAGTAATTTTTCATTCATTTTTGCTGAACTGATTAGAATATATGAAGGGTGTGCTTCTAAAAGTACCGATCTACAAAAACACGATTTTGAGATAATCGCGATTGAAAGTTTGGAGCATGCAATACCCATACATGGGTATTGGGTATGGGAATTTTGGGTAAGGGTACTTCGGCCATATTGTTGGGTATCCACATGCATGGGTATAATCATTGATTATACACATAACACTAGCTATATAAAATTTAGGGAATTGTATTTTTGTAGTACAGTACATTTTAAAGGAACAAATTGGTAATAGCGTGTAGATCGGTATTTTTTAAAGCACAAAATCAGAAAGCTGTAGATCGGTACTTTTACCCATAATAAAAAAGCACAAAATAAGTTTTTGCGCAACAGGACGCCGATCTGACATCGGTACTTTTAGAAGCACAAAAAATAATATGCAGATCAGTACATTTAAAAGAACAATTTTGAAAAAAGTGTGTAGATCGGTACTTTTAAAGACACAAAAGCTGAAAAAGCTTGTAGATCGGTACTTTTAAAATTTCAAAAACTGTATTTTGCGATTTTTTTGCTTTTTTCGACCCCCCATATCTCAAAATTTAATTTCGCACCCCCCACATATTATATATATTTTTGAAGCGCATTTTTATGGGGACCCCAAAAATGGTCCTAACTCAAATTTGAAAAATTTGTAGATCGGTACTTTTAGAAGCACACCCTTCATATGAAAACTGTCACTGAAGGTCAAAAAGACACTTTTAAGCATTAATAAGCATTAGCTATTAGCAGCTAGGTACACTTACAGTTATTTAAATACAGTCATCCCCGGGTTATCGGGTGGAGTGAAATTTCTGAAAACGTACCCGGTAATGCGGGGAACCCGATAACCGGGGGACGTGATGTAGAAGCGCCATGACGCTGGCGCCTGGAGCTAGGCCCTAATTAAAAGAACCATCATTTACAACACTGATTAGTGAATGTAAATGCTATTGAAATGCAACGTTTCACCATTTACTGGACATTTGTCGATGCTCGACCATGACGGGTTTCTTTGGGTTCGTTGAATGCTTCAAATAACCGATAACTGAAGCCATTTTATATGTAAAACTGCTATTTTTTCATCAATCCCACCCGATAACCCGGGAATGCGGGGAAACCTTCAATCCGGGGAATTTAGTTCACACATGTCCCCGTTTTTCAAAATTCCACCCATTAACCCGGGGAACCCTATAACCGGGGGAACCGTTAACCCGGGGACCACTGTACTCCATTTTCCGTATGGTTTTGCCATCATGACCGGTCGTTACATCTCTAGACAAATTTTTGGGTGGTGTGGGCGTAATTTCACGTTGCTGTGACTGCTGTTTGCGTCACGATAGAAATCCGTTTGCAAATGCCTGTACTGACGTTTTTTATGGTGGCATGAAACCTCAGTGCCCAGGATAATAAATTGCCATCAATATATTAATTGTTCAAATTTATTCATTTATGTAAATTGTGTTTTTTTTTGTTATTTACCTACGTATCCTTACAGCAACTAAATGATTGTTATGACTCTCCGCAGAAAACTTTTTCAAATGGCTAACGTAACGTTCCGGGGCACTGATTCAAGAATATATCTGTGGTAGATAAAAACCTTTACCAATACTTAAATGGCCCATAACCCCGCCCCGCCATAAAACCTCATATTTTAGCCGAAACTGTCTCAGATTCGAAACAGTTTTAGGCATTGGGCATGTTGAAAACGACCCTGTGCCGCTTGGCATGTATACCCGTTCGGCATGTAGACAATGGATCATGGGTTTCCAAGGTTTTATGGAATCAACCCTCGTGGGGGCTTGATAGATAGCAAAGCTGAAAATTAGTCTGGGGGCTCGCTGGGGCAAAATATATACGATACAAATAGCAAAATTGACGTAATGGAGCAAAATTGAGTATTTTGCGTAAAAATGTGGGAAAAATCGTTCAAATTTCCTCCAAATAAATAGTAAATAGATAGTTGAGACATTTGGGGGTGGGGCTCAAGGTATGGTAGCCTCAGGATAGATAGATAGCTGAGCATCCCCCCACCCCCCCCCCCGCAATGGAGCTACATGCCACGCGGGTTTACGTGCCTACGTCGTTGAAAACATCACGAGAATGATCGAGTGCAGCTCCCGTGTCGCGAGTCGCGATTCGATACCCAGAGGCATCGGGTCACGTGTTGCCAAACCAATGTACACTTGCACCATCCGTTTGTATTCATCCCACTTTTACCCAATGATATGTAGAACGGGTACTCCAAAAGTCCGGCCTGAAAGGCTTGGCCTTCGGCCAGATTTCAGATTTTGTATTTTTCTCTAACGTCAGTTCCGCGTCAGCGGAGCGCGACGGTGCTGCGATTGGACATTTACGGTAAGCCCCGGTCTTCAAAATATTATACTTGCAATCCTGTAGCGGTGCGGTTGCGAGATGCCGCACTTCTGGCAGATTTCAAGGGCTATTGAATTTGAAGCGTACGGTCATTTGTCATCCGACGCACGTAGCCGCGTATAGTGCGGTTGAGCTGAGTTAGTGGCTGGCTTCAATCAGCCCCCATTTTTCCCGTTTTGAGTTTGGGCTTAGTTTGGGCCGCCATTTTCATCCGTGCGATGCTGTGCCTTTTTTGTTGAACGTGTGCTATATGACCATCATTAGGGTGTCCATTTTCCGATTTCTGTTTCCAGTTTCCGAGAGAAATTTTTTTTGCTTTTCCGATTTCCGATGCCGATTTTTTTCTTTTTTTCGATCCAGTCCGTCAACTTCACCAGTGCCAAAGGGAAACAATGAATTAGTGTTGCTGGTGATGTTAAAATCGACATGGTTTTAGGGCTATTTAGAGGTTGGAACGGTCGAAAAATTGATAATTCTGCATCAGTTGCGTGCGGCTTCAAATCGAATGCCCTCACACTAACCGATACCCACCAAACATTGAACTTTTTTCAATTTTGTTTTTTAATTTCCGACAGCGGAAAAATCGTTGCCTTTCCTATTTCCGGCAGCTCACTTTTTTGACATCCTTCCTACGATCATGCGAGCGTGATATAATTTGCTCGGACATGTTTTCGTCAGCCTTCAGTCATGATGGCTGCAGCGCACTTGCGCGGGTTTGGCCAAATCCGTTCTCAATATAGCGATGGGAGGGAAAGACCTGGGGGGGAGGGTTGCTGGCGCCAGCGCCAATAGATTCGAATAGAGTTATCCTTGTTTGTTGTGTCTACTTGGGGGTACGGTGCACTTTGCCAAGTTTTTGACACAGATTTAAACGTTTAGACACAATTTTAAGGGTGGTTCATAAACTTGAGTGTAACGTATCTTTTATTGTATTTTTAGCGTTTGTGGCCTTTGGCTCTCCGAACCTGACCAAACATTTGTCGTTGTTTGGTACTTTTGGCACAGTTCCAGTCTTATCCCGGCCCACCATTCTGAGATTGAATTGGTTTAGTTTGTACCCACGCTAGCCCTACAATCTATCCTAACGACTTGAAAATAAATCACATTTCCTTTTTCGATCAATGTCGTCGACTAGTTCCAACGCTAAGCCGGGGAAGTTGCCAGACACGCAGCCGTCGTAATTCATTCTGAACCGATTTGGCATATTCCGAATCAAAGACCAGCTATGCACGTGCGCCTCGGTACATTTATTTCGTTTTATTATACTTGTCCAGTGGACCGTCATGCTAAATCTAATAATAAGCATCATCAGCGTGTGCACTAACTGACTGATACCCTGGGAGGTAATGCTATTCAAAGTGCCTCGATTTTAGTTTCGTACATAAAAGGGGAGGTGTTCTGTTGTGGCTGAAAGATGCGGCGACGTGCCGCCTTTGCTCAGCGCCATTACCTAATCATTTTATCATTTTTTTATGCTGTGGCGTGCACGGACAGTCCCGTTGAATGCGGTGTGGAGCATTGCACTTCCATGGTTGATTCCATGTTGAACGAAATGCATGTTTAAATGTCTTCACATTTGTTGTTTAACGGAAATTCAACGAAATTCATCGAATTACTGCACCAAGATTTCATGCCATCACTCGTCCAATGCATAATAGTTCTGACTGCAATAAGTTTCAGGAAAGCCATGTAAAATGACCCAATTTATGTGCGTTTTACCTATGCATAGATATGTAATAGTCACATGTCGATTCTGCTCTCCGTGACTTGAAATTTATGTCATTAGACAAGCAGGTCTGTATGCAAATGTCCTATCCGGGTTGTTCCAACGATTCTTGCGTGTGTACCTTTTGTAAACACCCACCTACCTATATATAGCCTTTAGCAGGCCCATACACTAGTTGACACACGTATGTCAACTGGTCTGTGTCAACTCAAATTTCGGCTTCACGTGCCGCAGAGATCTGCAAATGCACATGCGGCAATGTGGAAGGATAAATATTACGGCAAGTGCATTGGAAGATGGCTCTGCGACAAGTGAAGCCGAAATCTGAGTTGACACAGACCAGTTGACACACGTGTGTCAACTAGTGTGCGGGTCGCCCTAAGTGCAGCGGTGTGACGCCACACTGTGGTGGGTATTGGGTAAAACTAAGACAGGAGGGGAAGCACCTGTCCGCTTTGAAAAGTGAAATTGTTTTTATTGTACATGTGCTTAGCTTAAACGCAACGTTGTCGGGCACAGTTGCTCAAAAATTGGATAGAACTGCGAATAGAGTAGGTAGATTAAATAGACATTTACACACGGCTTGTATTCATGTTATTTTGAACAAGAGCTAATTCTTTGAGGGCATTTCAATTTCGTATTTGGGAATATTGCAGCCATGAATGTAAATCATAGGTTCTTGTTTTCTTTTAATTAGAGGAGTAAAATTGTTGGTCTCAAAAAGTGCAAGATATTATTAGACATTTATTTCTGACTTAAAGAAATCATACATTCATATGGGTGCTATTTATACAACTACCGTATTACCTCGAAATACCCCCAGGGGGTTTATTATTTCGCCAGCAAAATTTGAGGGGGGGATAATTCGAGGGGGGGGGTCTATTATTTCGCCAGAAATTATCGGAAATTCCCCATACGCAGACATAGAAAAATCGAACAATCACATAGATTTATATGTGTTTATAGGCATATATTACTGTATATACACAAAAACCCTTCCCTAACGTCACTTAATCATCAGTTTTAACGTGTGTTCTGCATTGTACAGATCACAAACTGCGGTATTTGTCATGTACGTTCACGTTACACTCAATTTTAGGGGGGGTATTTCGAGGGGGGGGGGGGGTTTAATTCAAGGGGGGGGGGATAATTCGAGGTAATACGGTATATAGGTAATGCGTATTCCAAGTATTGCTGATATTTTAGTATATATGTTATTTTTATGTATATTTTCTGATTGGGTACTTTGATGATGGTGTGCATCATGCGTTATCATATCGCCGTTGGTCATTTGGGCTTTATGTGTATTTATGTACTCCGTTCGCAAGAAAAACCACGAACCAGACTTGTTTGTATTGGTGCACTGGTCCCATGGCGTTGTGTTTGTGTACCCTTCCCGTGGCTCGCTACCGCACGGCGCTATTTCGCAAAGTTGGCGGCATGGCGCTATTGGCGCCATCTTTAAGCCTAATCGCGCCCACAGCGCCCAGTCATTTAGGGCTATTTTTGAGACCATTTTCCCGACAGAAAAGCTTGTCGGCGACGCCACTTCCCGCAGTGTCTTCCCATCTCTGCATGGGCACAATCATGAAAGACGCGGCTGCGCGGCGCCGGCGGCGAGTCGCGCGAGTGCATTGTGCCGGTGATGGATGCTGGCAGTGAACGAGATGAAGCGTCTGCACGTGCTCTGTGCACTGCACTGCATTGTCCCGGGGTCTACCTGCGCTGTGCGGGTGAATCCACTCTGACATGTTGTGGCAACTGACATGCCACCGTGGGAATCTGACATGTTGTGGAAAGTGACATGCCCAAATGTGATAGTAACATGTGCAGCGTGAAAGTTGCATGCATACCCGATGATAATCGAAATTGAAAAATGTAACAGAAATTCGATTAGTGAACTGGGTGAACCCTTAAAAAATGTTACTCTTTTCTTTAATATAGTGTCGTGAAAACTCATATACTCCGCTTACTTTACACCTTGCATGCGTGGTTCCAGCTGGAAGTGTGCCAACGATGGTTAACGTGTGCGAGTTGCATAAAAAGATGCAACATTGATTGTTGTTATAGTGTTATTCATAACCATATACACATCGATGAATTTTTTCATCTTTTTACGGAAATCGCATGATTTAATGATCATTGGCACGCTTCCAACACAAGATATAAATCAGTGCGAGGGCAGAGTATCATGTACGCCGAGTATACTCCAAATTCACCCATAGCGAGTACACCAATCAAATCACCGCAAATCAGATACATATGATGATTGGATACAGGAGAAAAATTTTATATAACCAATTTTCAGTTGGGCTTGGGCATGTTACTTTCACGCTGGGCATGTTACTTTCACCACAACATGTCAGATTCCAATGGCGGTATGTCAGCTTCCACAACATGTTAGAGTACGCAACATGTGATAATGACCACACTCGTGCCGTGCCGCCGCAGCGCACTGCATTCGGGTCTGCGCGACGAGTTCGTGGGGGTCCCGCGACTTATAACTACGGTCGCTGTTTACCTATTGGCAAGGGACGCTGGCCCTCGCTTGCGCGGTCTGATTCATTCATCAGGCATTACGCTCGTTCGTTTCGCTCTTGCGGTCGCCACGAAGATAGATTATTAGGTGAGGCTGGAATCTCATTTTTTCTCAGTTCAATTTCGTTATGATTTTGTTGGATTTTTTGTTAAGATTCAATAATCAAAACACAGCATTTCCTTGTACTTTACCTTTAGTACATTTACCTATACCGACTTCACAAATGTAAATAATGTAATTTCGGTTTTTATCGACAGCCACCGGCAGCAACTTGTTGATCCCTAAAAACACCTAAAATAATGCACTATCTATCTAGCTAGCCTAATCGGATCACGTTTTTGTTTTAAATGCAAATCAAGTCTCCTCAAATTACTTTCACTATGTATTTTATGTAAATACATAGATAAAGCGTGTATTAGTGCATCCGTTTTCGTTCGTCCCTCTGCACTCCATTGTATTTTATATAGGTGACGTGCAGTGCTTGTTTTACCTGACCGCGCGGTGCACTTCTTTCAATGCAATCATGCAACTGTTACTATAGAGCCTACGCTGAGCTGGTCCCTAGTCCAATTGGAACATAGGGTACAGATAGGGGTCTCCAATGCGGGGGGGTAACCGCCAGCTATCTGTCTATCCCGGAGGCCGCTCAGCTAGGTATCTATATCTATTCCGGCGGCAAAAGTTTTGGCTAGCCTGGCCCCTCCCAAATCGGCGAGCTATCTGGGACGTTTTTCTGGGAAATTATACCCACATTTTTGCCGAAAATCGTTAATTTCCATACTTTTTATAGATTTTCACCTCCAAAATCACTAGTTCATGTGGCTAACTGCTTATTTTCAGCTATTTTTAGCACTATATGTTATATACTTGTTTTGAGCTATTTTTCACATACTTGTAGCAATTTTTCTACATGTTCTTTCTTCTACATCTTTAAAAAAACTATAAATAGGATCCCCGCAACTCCTCAAACACCCCAAGCCCCCCATATTTGGTTCAGCTATCTATCCTCCGGAGGGTCAAAACCTAGAATACCACTGGGTAAATACAACTAGGGTGTCCGGCACCCGTTAGCCCGAAATGATAACTAGTAGAGTGGAATTTTATTTTTTCTCATGCTCTAAACATTTCCTCATACTCTAAACGATAAGCACATTTTCGGCGCTCACTCGTGTACCCCTTGCGTGCGCCTGACATTGTAATTGGATGCGGCCCCTGAGCCTTAGCGCGGAGCATTTGCTTTGCACCCATGCATTGGTAAGGTAGGATGACGCAGTCTATTGCAATAAAGCCTGTGGCCATGCATTTGTACTTTGTGTGTTCTGGAATGCGTGGTTTTATGTGTTTTTCTGAAGAATATCTTGCCTAATTGGGGGTATATTTACACAATACCATCATGACAAACAATCGAATCCATGCACGAAAAATGTGCACTGGAAAGCTTCTTATGAACAAGAAAGTGTTTAGAGCAGTTCAAATACAGATCTCAGATAACAAATACCTATCTGCGCTTCAATATGTGTTTTTGCCATCGTCGGTCATACTGAAGAGGATTTCAATGATGTGGTCCAAAAGTACTGGAACCACGCAGGGGTAGGAATGGGGGTTACCCCCCCCCAATCGCCCAGCTATCTATCTATCCCGAAGGCTGCTCAACTATCTATCTATGCTATGCCGTATGCAAATTTTTTGGTACTATCCCCATGAACACCCCGCCCCAAATCGTACAGCTATCTATATATCTGGAGCGATTTTTGAGAAATTTTACCCCAATTTTCAAAATAGCTTATTTTCATGCCTTTGTATATATTTTCACCTCCAAAATCACTAGTTCATTATCACCTTATTGCCATTTTCAGCTAGTTTTAGCTCTATTCTTTACACATATTTTTAGTTATTGTTCACCTACTTTTAGCCATTTTTCTTCCTTCTAGGTATATCTCGACAAAGCCTATTTTGTTGAACCGCCGCAACCCAGCTCCCCCCAAATAAAAACACCCCTCGCCAAACACACCGAAAATTTTTTTAGCAATCTATCCGATGGAGCGATTTGCTAAATCCATTCCCGAGTTCGTGGGGGTCCCGCGACTTATAACTACGGTCGCTGTTTACCTATTGGCAAGGGAGCGCTGGGGGGGGGGTCGAAATGTAGAATACCCCTGTAAATACCATGGGTTCTGTGAACCCTGATTATTTCTTAGAACTCTTTTTTTCATTCTTGTTAAAAACGTGAAAGGCCACAAATCTTCATCCCGGACATGGCTCATTGTCCTTTACCGCATTTAACACAAAAAATTGCGGCACTTCCGGTCGTCCATTCAACGAATCCCTGTAAACGTGCGTAGGGCACCTCGCTTGGTAGTTGATAATTACTGCTACAGTGCGCGCAGAGATTTTGCTTTGCATGCACCGGTCCACGTAAGCTCCGCCCACTTTGGTCTGAATGCCCGCGAGCGCTAACGCCACAAATCGGTCAGGCTCGCCCTTTTTTGTGTGTGAGCTCTATAATGAGAGTTAAATTTCTACGTTTTCTTACATTTTACAGAAAACGCACATAAATTTAGCCCTCTGTGCGAAGCCTCTACCCACAAATCCCATTTTCACGCGCGTGATGGGCCTCAAAAGGTTCGTAAAAATTACAAATTTGTATAGGGAAAACGGCCTGCGTTTTTAAAATGTAGGCGGGCACGAGTGCGCGGAGTACCACTGGATTAGTTGTTTACGCAGCAAAAAAAATAAAAATAAAAACAGAAATTTCTGTGCGCACTGTATAATATCTAACGTTAGAATGCTTAGCGCCGTTTTTACGACACATTTAGCATGCCCTCGGGTTCTATTTTCTTAATCAGAGAACATGAACTACCGTATTGCCTCGAAATACCCCCCTTCGAAATACCCCCACCCCGAAATACCCCCAGGACTTTTCGAGCTGAGGAAAAATAAACCCCCTCGAAATACCCCCCCGTCTGGAATATTGTACACCATGTATGCAATGTATGTACCTATGTACATGATGCATCCATTTCTACCAATATGCATCGCAGCTACACATAGACTTGATTTGTGTAACCATCTACGTTGACGTGGTTTGTGTAACTATCTATGTCTTAATAGATCCTCTTATTATCACATTTGTTACCAGTTTTGGGTACGTAGAAGCCCATCTTTTCTACCATCCGTCTCGAAAATTTCTGGGGAAAAATACCCCCCCCCCTCGAAACACTCCCTCAAAATTTGCACTCTGACAAAATAAACCCCCTGGTGGTATCTCGAGGAAATACGATATTCTTTGTTATAAATATGATCAGCTGTGTTGTTTTGCTTTTTTGTCACGGTTGTTTCCTCCAGTAAGGACCACTCTGCTTTCATGCTCCCTCCCACGCTTAGCACTGTTTGAGATACCGGCACAGTGTAATTTAAATTATACCTGCCATTTTCCATGCACTCATGTTTAGGCGTATTAAATGTGGTGTGTGTTTATGTGTTCCTGTATCGTCACAAGCAAAATGGTTATGTTTTTAGATAGCAATTTACTGAACTGACACTTATCCCAATCGTGAAAATTGACATTTACCCAAATGATCACAAAACCTCATAAATTTACTGCTCAATATTTATTTCCACCTTGTTAGTTAACCTAGATTATACAAGTTATGATTACTTATAATATTAAATTGCAGCACCTTCTTTAATTAAAAAATTTGGCGTTTTTGGGAAATAATACCACACAGGCCAAGGCCATGTGCATTGTGCATGTGCTTAATGGCATGTTTTGGGGTCAGCATAATTGCGATCTAGGAAGTGACCGTTGCAAAAGTGACGATTCAGGCAGTGACGATTTGTGCGTAAACGTACGTAAACCTGTGGGCGGGTGTCAACTAAATTTCAGTGAATTATGTGATTTTCACGTTCCTATATGATGGAGCATTATTAATTTTACATCATGCCACTTAATTTTCCTAAGTGTGATGCTTTAAACAATTTTTTGTGTTATTTAGTTGACACTAATTTGCGATGTCAACTAGCGTGTTTGATACCAATATGCCTACTCTTATCACATGCGATGCTGCCGATGTGCCCACAAAATTGTGGGCGACTTTGCACATGCCACAATAGAAGCTTTGCGCTGGACTTCAAAATGCCAGCCTAATCTGAAAATTATCTAATCCTAATCATTTGTTTTTATACCTAAATACTCAATGTTCGGAGTCGGACTGAACGCTATATGAAGAACGGTGTCTGCCGCGATTTGATGAACAAAGTCACCATATTCAAATGCTGCGATTACAGCTCGGACGTAAAATTGACTGGGCGTAAAATTAATTACAGATGAATGGATAAAGATACGACATTGTCATTTCAGTCAAAGAAAGCTTAGTTGGAGACGTTTCTTGTGTCCAAAGCTCATGAGTTTATTTTTATCGTACTGAAATTTTAGCACAATTTTTTCAATTATGCGCTGTAAGTTGCGTAAAATTAGGGTGTAAAATTAAAAAAATTGCGCCAAAATTCATAACTTCTAGTACTATTAAAATAAACTGATGAGCTTTGGACACAAGCAACATCTGCATGTGCGCTTTCTTTGATTAAAATTACAACGCCATATCTTTATCCATTCACCTGTAATTAATTTTACGCCCAAAAATCCATTTTACGCCCAGTCAATTTTACGCCAGAGCTGTAATCGCAGCATAAATGTGGAGTTACATGATAACGACATGGCGTGCGCAGTCAGGCGAGCCGACAATAAACATTTTCTAGTTTATTGCCTTTAATAACGGTATTTTTCGGAGACAGTGCAATTGCGAAAGCAACAATTTCGCATTTCGTAACTTCAATGATCATTTTATGATCTTCTGAAATGGAACACGGACGAAAAACCAGTTTTGAATCATTCTTCTCGTGGCTTGCTGCTTACCGTACCATGTAATTTTTTTGAGCGGTGCAGCTAGGGATGCGCTGTAATTTGTTGGCTTTCCTATCACTCACTACCGTAAAGGGCAGATTATGGCTCCCTCCCGCGTGACGCCTTGATAACGTTTACAAATAAGTCGCCTATATACCGTATTACCGCGAAATACCACCATAGGGGGTTATTTTTTCGCCAGCAAACTTTGAGGGTGGTTAATTCGATGAGGGGGCTAATTCGAGGGGAAAAATCGGAAAAAAGTGAAACATTCTTTAAAAAGGACCAGATTAGTGTCAGATGCAAATAACCTACACATAATCTAATCCAACAACGCAGGGTTCTCAATCAACAAGTTACTGTAGTTACAATGATTACCACATGCACGCGAAAGCATCCTCGATTCCATGACAGAACCCAATCCAGTTTGGTAGAGTGAACCAGTGCAGTATTTTACCCTTGTTTTCGCGAAGTTGTTCATCACTCCATGTGGATTCTGTAGTTTCCTAAGAAACAACCGTTCTGATGCCAATCTATTCAAATAATAGTAACTGAATAACAATAGGTGCATTTTATTTGACATCTATACAGACCTTTTCAAATTTTAATTAATCAACCGTGCCACATTAATGGCACGCCCACCTATATTTACATCTGTGGGGCTCCACACAGTAGTTGACACAGTGAAATTTTTTTAATGTGTCAATTGAAAAAAGCATTACACAGGCATGTGCAGTTGACACATGGACATTTTTACATTATTTCCATAAAACAAATGTGTCAATAGGTTTCGGCAAGTCACCTACATCAAACATTTGATCAATTTAGCATACTAAATGGGAAAATGTAATACCATGCACGCGTCACGCTGCTACTATTTCTAGTACACATATTAAGTTTTACACTTGTGTCTACTGTTTCAGTTGACACATTGAATACATGAATGTGTCAACTGACCAAATTTTGTAACATTTCAGTGACAAATGTGTGCACAGTTGAGACAAATGCATGAATGTATGAATGCATGCAAAGGCCCCGCGCACACTAGTTTTCACATGAAATTTCAAAAACTCACATGAGCATTGAACGTGTTTGAGTTTACCACAATAGGTCATTTTTTATCTCCGTCAACTGTAGTTGACAGCCACCTCATCGTAGAAAACTCAAATGCGTTCTAAGCTGATTTGGGAATTTTCGAAATTTTGTGTGAAAACTTGTGTGTGCAGGCACAAAATGTTACACTTTTTGTGCCTTTTTTCTGAGTACCCCTATTTTCTGCCACTGATTTAAAAACAGCTTTATTAGATGGAGAAGATGCTATTTGATTAATTTTTGAACTACATATGCAGTTAATGATAGTGCATAGTTGTTTGGGTCACACACTGCTAAAAGTTGCTTAGCAGATGCAAAAAAATCAATTTTACGGTAGTGTGCACTGCTACAGTTGATATACAGTGTTTTGTTACAAATGGAATACACACAAATGAATTTAAGTTACGTCAACAAAGAAATTTCAATTTTTTTAGGTTGAAGATACCAAATTATTGATAACAACATGTAATTCACCAGTAAACACATTCAGTGAAACATCAGACATATACAAAGGTACTGGCACTTATTTTTTCAAATTTTAATTCAAATTTTATTTCAAATTTTGAAATTCTGATATATGAAAGTGGGAGAAGATACTAGTTTGGGTTGAAACAGGTTAGAGTAAATTCCCATGTCTAAATTGGCAGAATTGTTAGTTGACACAAAAATTTTTACGAGAAAAGTTTTTGTTGACAGCATATGTGTAGTGTTTGTGCTTACAGAGTAACGCATTGTGCATTTTTCACCATTTGTGTTTGACACAAATGCTTTTGCAAATGTTTGTACTAGCAAAAAATGCAAATGGCAACCTAAGCTCTGTCCACAAACTCAAAATTAACTAAGTGTGTCAACTCAATGTTCAGTTGACACACGAATAATCTTGTTGCTGTGTCAACTAATGTGCGGGCCACCATTATGTTATGTGTTTTGCAGCTGGTAGCAAATTGCCAGAAGTTCTTGTCAATAAAACATGTTCACAGAATGTATTCATAGAGATGTGGCGTCAAATGTCGATGTAGAAATAATTCCTACCCTTGAATAATTCACCCCTCAAAAGCGTCTGATCAAAAAATTATTCAACTGGCCCTGGCGAACTACCGCATTGCCTCGAAATACCCCCAGGGGGTTTATTTTTTCAGAGTGAGAATTATGAGGGGGGTATTTCGAGGGGGGGGGGTTAATTATTTCGGCAGAAATTTTTTGAAATCCCTGTACTAAAAAAGTGTCCTTTGAAACGTACGCAGACGTTGAAAAATGCAACAAAAATCGCCATTTATAAGACTCTAAAGACTTGTATAAGTGTGTCTACGTATAACAATGTGTAAACAATGACTCTCACATAACAGAGTCATTGTTTTTAACTGTGTTCTGCATTGCCCGGAGCACCGGATGACAAACCGCAGCCTTTGTCATTTACGTTCTCTATACACTAAATTTGGGGGGATATTTCGAGGGGGGGGGGGTTATAAGTTCATAGTGTCCATTTTGAGGGGGGTATTTCGAGGAAATACGGTAATCGGGATACATGCATCAATATTGGATGTAGTCTTCTTTGCACCGTTTGCCTAAGTTAGGTCACCCACAAGGCACGTCAATTTTATCCTTTTTCTGCATGAATCTCCATCCAATTGTAGATCTATTATTGTTATTTATCATATGCGTATCGAAGTTCGCAAGTTTTAGAGCTGTAAAATTTCACGGTGAACCGAAATAAAACCAGCGGTAAAATCCAAAAGAGTTAGGTATGCAAAATTGCAATTCTAGACAATGAAATAGCAGGAAATAGTTACACATCATTATTTATCTATCTGGACAGTTAACAATTGGCCAAATCGCCGGAACTAATTTAAAAATACAACTTTTTGTTGCAAAGTAAGGCCCACACCAAAGGAAAATCTCTTAAACGATTCTATTCTAAAATTCTATATACCTAGACGCCTTAGATTTCATTCAACTCTGACACCAATAAATAGGGACAAAAATATCTGTCACTTTTGCTTGCACAACCCAGCCCATCCAACTGCAGTGGGGTGGGGCGAGCCTTCAGGGAAATGTTTCGCACTGACATCCGTGATTATGACACTTCCACTGTGCAGTGCGATGCGGCGCTGATTTATTGTGCGTTGGGTTGGTTTGGTAGGCTAGTGAATGTAAGTATTTATATATCCGCTGTGAATGCAGAATTGCTTTACAAGTACCCAACTTTTTCAAAAGTACGTGTACAGCTGAATACTTTTATTTACCCATGGTCATGAAATACCCATGTAAAATACTTTTTTACACAGTGCATGAGTAAAATTGCGTAAAATTATTTTTAGCATAAAATTGAGTATTTTCTGGGTATTTATGCGTAGTTTCTCTCATCCGTGTTCCTCGCAAAACAATCATCACAATTTGAGTGCATACAGAGCAGATAAAGAGCAGATTGCATCACACACAACAAAAAAATACTGAGAACTTTCACGAGGCGGAGGCAACATCTGAACTTGTACCAAGTAAACTGTTTGAAAAATGACCACTTGTACATTCGGGTGCGGCGCCACAAAGCAATACTTTTTGAGGGCCATTGCAGATAGTCACGTGCCAAATCTGCCACCAGGCATCAGTATCAAGTCAAGTGCTAGTGCCACCCTCCCAGCGATCAAAAGAGTCGCATATACTGGAAAGCCTCGAATGGTCCCCTCCAATGAATTGCTCCCCTTGAAAAATTGGTTTTCTATTTTCTTGAAAAGTAAAATACCAGTATTTTTTGTTCGTATAACGTTGCTCATATTTACATTGCACGCCGTGATCCCATCAATAGAAGTGTGGTTAAAAATACTATAATCTCCCTCTGCAAAATAGTTTATCCAGGGGAATTATTTTAAGATCTACGGTATTTTATATAAAATTACGTTTCATGTATGTTTGTACTGTACGTATACGACCGCATGCTTTGCACAGAATATCATCATAATTTGATGGATAAACTCATGTGTCATGTGATAACTTTATTGTCGCGAATAATCTTTATTTGTTGGGTAATTATTCCAACTTTCAGATTTGTTCGTTGGTCGTTTGGTAGATTTCCGTGGCATGCAAACTGTGGAAGGAAAATGACAATAGGTAGTGCCTGGAAAAGTCGGCGCCATGCTCCAAATGACAAGAAGCGTTTTTTTAAATAAGGCTACATAGTAGAATACCGTATTGGCTTGTTTTGAACCCCGGGCACTGTATTTTTTCACAACGTTCTTACAGTGGCACTCAATTCGAGCATGGCACTCAATTCGAGCATGGTACTGTATTATTTGGTAAGGCATTTCAATTCCATTCTAGACATCGATATACATATTTTGGTACGAATATCGATTCCAGCTGCGTAATTATGATGTAATTGCAACAGCTGCGTCAATTAGATGCAACAATGACTGGATTTTTTAACAACAGAAGCGACAGAACAGAAGCCACTCGCATGCAGTAACGTTTTTGAACGTACTGCGTTTCCCGCGTCATGTTTGCTTCTATTACTTAGGTGTGGGGGGCACTCAATTCAAGCATGGCACTGTATTGTTTCATAAGGCAGTTACCCTGGCACTGTATTCGAGCATGGCACTGTATTCAAGCATGGCACTCAAAACAAGCCAATACGGTATATAGAATAGACGAGTATATACCGTATTCAATTGAAAATATCCCCCCTCTTGAATAATCCCCCCCCCTTGAAAAATTCCCCCCCTTAAGGCATACATAAATATGAGACAATTTGCTATGTCCAATGTGAATAAAAATGCTATGTTTTTGTGTTAATAAAGCATACTTTGCGGAATGAGTTGAAAGAATCGTGCTTGACAATTTTGACGAAATGATAATTCTTCCCCTCGATAGTTTCCCCTTCAATACCCCCCCCCCTTGAATAGTCCCCCCTCAAAAACGTGTGACGAAAACATAATTCCCCAGGGTAATTATTCGAGATAATACGGTAGAATAACGAAAAATGGGTTTTATGTACATCGTAGCCGCAAATATGCCCCGCCTGGGAGGAAGCAACTGATTGATTGTTGGTTTCATCAAATCGATGTGATGTGATCGACATGGAAAGATGGTCTTTTTGCATTTTACCGTTCGTACAACCAATCTAACCGTGGACACATGCTATTCTCAAAACAGCACCGATGAAGCATCACTGCATGGCGCTTTAAAAAATGCCACATTTCCGATTTAGGTAACTAAATATTGTAATGTAAATAGGTGAATGAAAGCACCACATAAACAAACTAGCAATGTAAATATTACGGTGCATCAGAACAGGAAGTGCTCTCGAGTGAGTTCAAATGTATGGAATTGAAATCTTGATCCCGTTCCATCAAGACCTCACTCTTTTGATAGATGGTGCACATTTATCAACCAAAATACATTGACAAACACTACTGTTTTTACCCGTTTAAACTACCGTAGGACAATGTTTTTTTTCGTGGTGAAGTTATCTATCGGTATTTCTATCCGAGTGATTGATCGAATTTTTCTGGGCATCCATTGCCTTTGGGGAATTGTCAGCAAGGTTCCGTCTGTGCGACACTTTCCTTATGTAACCGTTGCCAGCTGAAAACAAATGGCGTCGCAGCGCAGCCGCAGAATGACCACTTTGTTGATAGAAAATCAGCTGGGAAAGTCAAGCAAGCGCCAATATGCCCACAGACACTAGTTTTCACCGTAACTTTGGTGAAAACTGGAATTTGTCAAAATGAAAATTTATCATCACGATGGAATGATTTAATTTAATTTAAATTTTAATTAATGAAAGTTAAAATTTGAAAACTAAAACACATGGGGACTTCCGTTCCAAAAGTTCACAAGCGCCAAATACAGAAAAATCGAGTTAGCTGTGAATTCGTCATCCACGTATAATTCTGCCCATTTTGGTAAAAAAATCTGTGTTAGTCCATTTCGTTCCCGAGATACAGTGGTACCGTTTTTCAGAAAAATCACAATTTTCATATCGAAAGTGCACATATCCATCGCAGATCCCCTATGAAAAACAGAACTTTCATTTCGTAAGTGCACATATCCATGTCGGACCACCGGAGTTTCATTTCATAAGTGCACATATCCAAAAAATAGTTTCATTTCCAAAAGTGCACGCGTGCTCCGGATCGCTCGCGAAGAGCCGGCCGGATTTCCCATACAAAATAAAGTTTCATTTACAAATGTGCATACGTGAATTTCCAAATTTATTTTGCTCTATAAATCGAGTACGGGTATAAATATAGATCTGAAAATTTAGGTTTGTGTACTTCTCGAGAAGGGCTTCTCAGTGGTGTAATTGGTTTTGCCCTGCGATGCACCGTTAGGAAGATATTTACATTTCAAGTTCAAATTTTCAAATTTACTCCTTATTTTGGGTGGTTTACAAAATATGACATAACTCCCAAAATATTTACCAGCCGAAGTAGTGAGTACCTGAAATAACTTACCCAATTCCACTCTTTTTTTGAAGAATAGCATACACAAAAAAAAAACGATTTTGATTTTCATTTTCAAAAAATGGAAAAATAGCATACACAGAAAAATCCACTTTCTATTTTTATTCAATAACCGGTAGAGCCGAAACCCACAGAACGACCGTGAGAGCAACAAGATATATCAACATTATGACATGTGGCGTCTGAGAACCGTTCGCAAATAAGTTGCGCAATTCTGTCACCTTGACATACATGATACCAACTATTAGAATGATTGTATAATATCACTTTTATTTCACCATCGTAATCTGGATCAATCACACCACCTCCAACCTCTATAGCGTGGAACATTGACAGTCCGCTGCGAGATGCGAGTCGTCCATAACATCCTTCAGGAAATTGTAGTTTTAAATCCGTTTTCGCGATTAATCTTTCTTTTGGGGGAATGAAATATTCCTCTGAACTGGCTATGTCGAAACCGGCAGCCTTCGGTGTACATTTCATTGGGATTCTTGCGGTATGACTCAACAGTTCAAATTTCAATAACTCACCCGACATCTGCGAATGTAACACCACTAAGAAGGAAATCTTGTTCATATTCTGTAAATAAACTGCTCTCTCTTATTATATGAGTATCCTTTTTCTCAGCTTTTCCTCTTATCCTCGCCACAATTCCATCCCGATGCATGTCGTATTGTAGTTTAATGGGTAATGTATTTACCCGAAAGTGTTTGAACTCGTTCCTCTTGTAGTAGTGGTTCATATTCACTCCATTTATCCATAATGTATATTTTGCATAACTGTTTTTCCATTTTTCTATGCGACAACACATTTGTTCTAACAATGTTACATAGACAGAATTTTTGTGAACACCGTAAAGGTATTTATCAATTGATATCTCATAACCCTCGTAATTAGGTATAATATATGGCCTAGCTCCATGATGAATGTCAAATCTAAATAAAGGTATGGGGGTGTCAATATTACCCCCACTCGACATCAAATTAAATAGAGTACATGTGTTCAATGGAATGCATTTTTTCCTGCTCAAATCTGTTAATAGTTTTCTTACCGGTTTTCTAAAATATACCCAACTACAACTATACTTATATTTTGTAAGATATTCCTTATATTTTTCAATGTTTTCCCTAAATGAAATTGAATCTATATTATCGTATTCTAATGGTAGATTATATACATCAACCACGACTCGGCCCTTTTCTCTCAGCCGTTCACACATTCCTGGAAAGTTTTATGAATGACATAATTTGATGGCTCGAACAGTAGCCATATTTGTCACTATATAGTTTAACAAATTCATTCCATTCAACCATATATTAAATAATTTATCCCCCTTATTATAATAAGAATTATACTTTAAAGGTGTTTGTTCTAATATCACAAAATGATATTTCTTATTTCCACTCAATGGATGCACAAAATTTTTCAGAGATAGGCAATCATCTATTATATTATCACAAAATACTTGAAATATAATTAAAGGTAATAAACCATCACTCGCGAGTGTATTAAGTAACTCCAATACCAGTGTATTCACAGTAACACTACTAGACAATTTTTTTCTAATTGGTTCACATTTTTGGAAAATTTCCATATCTTCTGATTTTTCTTCAGGTAACAGCTCTGATGTTTCAAAATATGTTTTATATATTGAAGCGATGCACTCCGAATGAATATGATTATTTTTCATTACAAAATTGTTTGTTAGCTGGTGTTTTCCAAATAGCATCTGAAGAGTGTAGGTTAAATGTTTTCAATCATGTAGGAATACTCTTCGCATTCTTTAATATTAATTAAATCAATTTTTGTTGCCACATATTTACATAAAAGTAAATGTGCCTCTTCTTTTTCATTATCATCTGCTAAACGTCTACACATGAAATTTATCGCCTCAGATTTGCTAGTAAATTTTTGAGCAGATTCTTTTAAATATGGTTCAAAACATTTTTCTCCATCTATTATATCATCATTGTTATAGGTTTCCCAATCTACAACTATCATTCTCCCTTCATACAATCCAGTGTTATCGTAATATTTTTTTACATATTTTTTCAGTTGTCGCATCACTTTTCCATGCGTAGCCATACCTATGAAAAATTGAGGCATCAATGAGCAAGTGTCAAGTTAGCTTCAGACATTGTAAATTTATATACTACAAAAAACTTATATAGTGAATCGCAAATATCGCCTGAATCATTGTCTTTAAGATATTCAAGCGCTTCCATCTCTGAACGAAATACTTTACCGATACCGTTACAACATAGAGCTTTTTTACCAGACAATTCGTTTAGCTTAGTGTCGTAATAATATTGTTTGTCTTCTTCACCCTTTGCCCTGGGAAAAAACAGCACTGATACGAGGTAGAAACACAGATTATCATGCATGAGTCGTTTACTAATTTTATCTCTCAATTCCACATCTGTATATACCCTTGTTTCAGCTTCACTCATCTGTATAAAAAAATTATTTCATATCAATGCTGCCTTCTCTGGTAGATGTTGACGATTTTTCTGATAAACAATCGGTAATATCGTCACTTGAAATGTATTCATCAGTTAACCAAGTAAATACAAACAACGGGTTTCTGTGGTTTAGATAAAAGTTCAAGTCCTTTACCCAGAAGGACAAGAAAGCTAATCGTGTGTTTGTTTTACTATTCCTTTTTTCTATATGGTAAAACACCTTTATTTTCAGTTTTTTATGTTTGTATTTACTTACTCTTAATAAATCTGACAACTTATTTCTTTTCACATGTGTCCTTAACAAAATGTCCAATTTAATTGAATTGGGTAATATTTGGCACACATCTCTTATCTCGCTAGCTAGCCTACACATAGAAATGGAGTCGTGAACTTTGCGTATACTATACTTAGTTCTATCTACCTTATTATAATGTCTATAGAATTTTTCCCTGTAATGAAAACTACTTATTTGACTATGGATAAAAATGTCCTCGCTCAAAGTAAGTAGTTCCACTTCTATATCCCTATAGCGCCTCATCTGAAATTTTGCATTTTATGTTTATCCCACATACCACAAAAAAATAAATAACAAACTTTTGATTTCCTGTTCCACGTGTTAGATATCGACAGGTAATAGATTGATTAACGCAGCTGGTACCTTGTCAGTCTCGTGGAGCGTTTATATGTTGGTCCTCGGCGGCTGGCTGGTTCGGAAATGTAGACAGGTTTCTCAGCAGAGATCAATAGAAGACTCGCAGGCAGATGTAGACGTATATATCAATGGCGATTGACGGTGAAGAAATCACAAAATTTTACCCACCTTTTATACCAGCATGTCTCAGGATAGTGTAAATTTTTACACTCAACAATGTTGTAATGTTACAACAATATTACGTAAATGATGTGTAATGCGCGTTACAGTAAAATTATTACACTGTATGACCATGTGGTATAAATAACAGTGTTTTTGCCACAGAAACTTTCATTTGGAAAATATGGAGGATCAACCAAGTTATCGAATCGTTGATAGTCCACCATCGGAGGATGTTGACCAAAGTTTGCCGGATGTATCATCAGACGAGGGCAGTTTCGATGAAAACAAGATTAACCAGGAGGAAGCTGAGGCCGTCACCCTCAACAAGCATTATGAATTTCTCAAGGACAACATCATGGAGGTTGAGCAGAATGATCCAAAATGGAAGGACCTGTTTAAAATCAAAGAACCATGGCTGGAAAAAAATGGAAAGTTTTATACTAATTATTATGTATATGATGTAGATTTTGTAGCAAATTTGGAGGACAAAGTTAATGACCCTATAACTTTCTTAGAGTATGTATTGTCAAAATGTTTAGAGAAGGTATATGTAGATTATTTTGCGGATAAACAAACCGATGAAAAAAAAAGAATTTTTATAGGCATTAAAGTTATGTCAAAAAGTTTCGACAGAGGGTACATATTAACAAAGATAACTCATCTTCAAAACGTATCTGTGGCTTCAATTTTGAATAGAGTTGAAATGATATTTCAATCAGCTGGAATCGAAGAAGACAATTTGCTAAATGGATTTTCAGTGAATATTACTACCGTAGAAAGGAAGGATGTGGTAGCCAAAGGTTTTGACACCATGACCAAGTTTCTACCAGATATTCAGAGTAGAATAAAATATCATAAAAAAGCTCTATATAATCCACCAACTTTAAAATCTATACCAGATCAATGTTTAGCAGTCTGTCTATTTATGGGAAAAAAAAATTTGTTGGCATCGATTACTAAAAAACGAAGTATATACACAAAATATTTGCGGAAAAGTAGAAAGGGTGAATATGTTAAACTCGAAAGGGAAATGTCAAGGTTTATAGAGTTTGCAACTATAGAGTTTAAATACGACCCAAATTGTAACGATTTGTATAAAAATGTCACTGTTTTGGTTAATGCATTGAATAAATTCCCACCCAAATACAAACATATGATATATAGATGTAGAGTGTGGTCTATATTAGATGGAGGTATTGAAATGATTTTTCAGAGCCCTCCCAATAAAAAAAGCGCTGTTATCGATTTGTTGTATGACGAAGATGAGAAACATATTGTTTTGATAAAATCAATCAGCTCATTAGCTAATTGCTATAGAGTTTCAGAATGCTGTAATAAAATAATTTTCAACAAGGATACACCATGCAAGTGTTCAAAATCCAGTTGCCCAATGTGTTATGCTACTCAAATATGTCCCATTGTAAAAGGTATTAATACTATACACTGTCAGAGATGTAATAGATCTTTTTACAACAACAAATGTTACGATAATCATCTAGTAAATGTTTTTCCACACAAATTTAATGTACTAATCACAAAGATTATGGATGACACAGACGAGTCAGACAACAAAGACGATGACAATGTGAAAAAATTAAATACAGATTCATGCTTACCATTGACTGTGTGCCAATGCGTTCATTTCTGTAACACGTGTAATAAAAAAATTATACTAAGTGAGAGTCACGAAAATTGCGGCTTCACAAAATGCATGTTTTGCCGAAACTTTGTTCCCATTGGTAAAACGTTTAGATCTCACCAATTTGAGTGTTTTTTTCAGAAACCGATACCACACGAAACCAGATTTCCCGGTAGACCTTTTCAGCTTATTTTCTACGACACTGAAACATTTCAAAGACCAATTTTAGAAAAGAGAAATCACAAATTGGGTGATGATCAACCGTCTACATCAACTGCAGCAGTTGTGGATGAAGTGTATCGAAAAATACACGCCACCTACGCAGTTTATTGTCTGAAGAGGTGTAACGAATGCGTCTTTGAAGAACGGGCTTGTGACAAGTGTGCGGAATGTACCAAGTTTTTTTACGGACAACATGCTATTTCAGAGTTTTATTCTTTCTTAATGGATTACAAAAAGCATTCAAATTTAATGGTAATTGCTCATAACTTGAGTTTTGACTTGTGTGAAATCTTATCAATTTATATTAAAAATGGGCAGATACCTAAATTATTGTTATCTAATGCGAGGAGAATTTTTTATATGCGATTGAACAGTAGAATAAGTTTTTTGTGCTCTTTGAAATATTTCCCGATGAGTCTGGAACAGGTTGGCAAGGCTTTCAACTGTAAAAGTCGGAAAGGTAATTTTCCGCATGGAATAGTCACCGAGTATAATTTGAATACTACGTATGAAGCATTACCAAGCAAAGAATTTTATGATGTAGATAATATGAAGACTGAACAAAGAAAAGAATTTTTGGAATGGTATGAACAAAATAAAAACAACGAGTTTGATATTAGAAAGGAATGCTATGAATATATTAAATCTGATACTATGGTTTTAGAAGAGGCATTTATCAAATTCACAAAGGAAATATTCTATACTTTTAATATTATTCCACATCTCAATTCTAAAAGTTTGAGTAGTCTCGCAAATTTCATTTGGAAAAGTCAGCATGTAGACACATCTGTAATCCTTCATACTCCACCTCGCAATAGTTTTAATACTGGTGATATGCAAAGTAAATGGGCTTTGAAAAGTATTTTAGCTATTGCAAAATATTATGATAACAAATATATTCAATACTCTAGATCTCAAGAAGGAGAAAAAACGATATCATGTTACGACGCGGACATTGGGGGTTTTCGAAATTTTAAGATAGATTGTGTTGTGTACAAAGATGAAATTAAATCGGAAATTGATTTTTTGCGCGAGTTTTGCGGTTGCGCAATTCATGGTTGTACGCAGTGTTATCCAATTAGACACGCCAAGTTAAGACAGTCTCATTTGTCGCATAAAGATAATTACAACAACACAATGAGACGCGTGGAATTGTTAGAAAAACAGACTGGTCTCAAAGTAGAAGTGTGGTGGGAATGTGATATTCAAAGATTAAGAAGAGAAAGCTCAACATTCGCAAAAATATACAAGGCTTCCAAGGTGCGGGAACCTTTGAATATGAGATCAGCCTATTACGGCGGAAGGACAGAACTTTTTAGTTGTTTTGCATCAACAAATCCTAATGGAAATCTTTTCGAGGACAATCAAGCGTTGGAATTTAACCCCAAATACACCATAAATGCAGTAGATATATGTAGCCAGTACCCAGCAACTATGAAAAAATTTCCAATGCCAATCAAAAAACCTAGAGTGTTATCACAAGAACAATTAGAGTTTTTATCAGGTTACACAAATAAACCGTTACCGTTTGCCGCCGGAGTTTTACAGTTGGACATTTTACCCCCACAAGATTTATTACTTCCATGTTTACCAATGAAAATTGATGAATTTTCTGTTTACGCGCTTTGCTACACGTGTGCTAAAAAGTACGCATCAGGCAAAGAGAAGTTACCTTTACCAGATGGATTGTATGAATGTAAATGCACGAGAAAACAAAGAAAAATGTTTGGGACTTGGTCAGTTAATTGTTTAAACATGGCATTGGAAAGAAACTATACAATAATTAGAGTGTACGAAGCACTTATTTTTGACAATGTTTCTGTATGGTCACCGGAATCACCAAATGAGGGAGTATTCAGTACATTTATTGATAAAATTTTTGCCTTAAAGGTCATGTCAGCAAAACACAATTTCAAGAATGAGCAAGAAAAGTTGCAATTTTGTCAAAAGTTTAATGACATTGAGAAATGCAAGCTCGACCCTGACAAATTCCAAGAAAACCCCGCAAAAAGCAAAGTATGTAAACTATTATTGAATAGCGCCTATGGACAGTTGGGTATGAATAGTCAAAAATCAAAATACATGTTTATCAAGGACACAAATAAGTTTATGACAACTGTCTTTTCCCCCATGAATGACATTGAGGAAATTTTTATAATGAATGAGAACATTGCGAGAGTAAAGTTGAAAACAGCTAATGAACACGTACAAAATTCCCCAAATTCATGTCTTATATTAGCACTATACATTACTAGCTACGCGCGGTCTATGTTGCAGAGGCTGTTGGAACAGTTTCAATATAATCAACTGTTATATACGGACACGGATTCGTGTTATTACATACATGACGACTCGGTGGCGAGGCATAATCATCCAGAATTAAACCCGGGTATTCTAGGAGGATTAGACAGCGATGTACCAAACGATGAGTTTATATCCGAATTTATCGGAATCGCTAATAAATTTTACTCACTTACATACAGGAAAAAAATTGACCCACAATCCGCACACACAGTTTTGAAGGCTAAAGGAGTGCGCATGACAAATAATAACAGATATTTGTTGCAAAGTAATGAGCTCAAGAAACAATTGCTTTCCTTTTTTTCACCTGCGATTTACACCCCTTTCTATATAAGTACCGTAAATCTTCAGTTTAGACATACACCTAGTCTTTTGTCTATCACCACGGACAACGTAGTTAAAAGAGTTCACTTTCAATTGAAAAAAAGATATCACTACTGGCAAGGCGGCAAATCCTGGTCGATTCCCTGGGGATATTCAGGCAAAAAACCGCATCATGTCTGAACAATATTTTACTGAAAACGATGTTCAATTTGCAGATTACGGTCAGTCTTATCTTATTATTGGACCTAGTAGAAGTGGTAAAAGTCATTGGTCTCTCAAGTTTTTACAACACGCTCTGAGGGGACAGCTCAATTTGGATCAAATCCCCGACAAGGTTTTTATATGCTCAGGCAGCAATCAACACAACCATCCAGTATATCAACAACTAAAATCAGAGTTTCCAGACAAAGTGCAGATACTGGAACGCAACAAAGTACCCGACTTGTCATCGTTGGAAGATAGCAATTTGGCTCAAATAGTTGTCTATGATGATATGCAATTATTAATGCCGCAATGGTATACTAGCCGTTTAATCACAAATTCGGTGAGTCATTCTAAAAAATTGTTAATACTTGTGCAAATACACGACCCGTATTACTCGAGTTCACTTAGAATTTTACGAAGAAACTGTACATATCTAGTTTTATTTAAGTATCCAACTGAACAAGTTGTAAATTCATTAGCAACTAGTTGGTTCGGCCAAAGCGAACAAAAGAAAAAATTTTTACTGGCATATAGCGACGCCGTACAACAGCCATACGGGTATATAACAGTGTCATTTCAACACATACCTAACCCCATTTTTCAGGCCAGAACCAACGTATTTAATGAAAACGGAGCAGACCAAATACTGTACGATTTATCATCAAATTTTAACAACACGGGCGGCGGCAACAGTGAATCATTTTTGTCTGTCACCGATCAACGCACCCGCAATCAGTCATAATGAAATCTTCCAGGGTAGCCAGGGTGAAAAAGTATTCCAACAAGTTGAACAAAGTAGCAACCATAAAAAGTGATAAGGAACTTCGTTCCTATTTAAGAACTGCGAATAGGCATGTGATATCATCCATTTTGGATATAGCTTATAATATTAATTATAACCGTGATTTACGAAAATTGCTTAGTAGATCGGTGATTCGCTCACTCGACTATTTTACACCTTTTATAAATTTGTTGTCAAATTGCCAGTCTGTCAAAAGTGGCAGAAATCTTTTGGCAAAGCACTCATCAATTTTAATGATTAAATTATTAATAAATAACGTCGCTTCAAAGATATTTCACAGCAAGTAAACATGGATGCTCAACATAGGTCAAACATAAGTGTCAAAGACTTCAAATATGTATTAAAAAAGTTTGTAGATGAACAAGCGGGAAAAGAAAATTTTCAAAAG
The DNA here is from genome assembly GCA_964036195.1 of Sphaerolaimus hirsutus. Lineage (NCBI taxonomy): Eukaryota > Metazoa > Nematoda > Chromadorea > Monhysterida > Sphaerolaimidae > Sphaerolaimus > Sphaerolaimus hirsutus. Next base: position 17,673,301 of record OZ038454.1, on the reverse strand, counting down.
TTGATAGATGACATAATGAAAAGCAAACGACTGACTGACGTCCAAAAATATCATTTACTTTTAGCCGTGAGAAATAAATTATCTTTAATATTGAATAATGTCAAAAACACTGAGGAAAAAAATTTACTATCTACCAAACTATCATCAAATTATGTAAATCTCGGCGGTTTTGGGGATGATGATTCAACTCCACCCACAGAACCACCAACAGAAAATACGTCACCACCTGAAACTAAACAAACACCGTTCAATACACCCGAGCAACCCGAGCAATCTTTTTTTCCACTTCAACTATATCCACAAATGACGGGTGAAGCCCCTAAATCATCCAAACAAAGTAGCAGCACCCCACATCGTTCACCCCGGAAAGCATCAGCTAAACGTAAATTACTGAATTTCCAAGAGTCTGCCGCCGCCGCGAAAAATGAACAACAAGGTGACGATGATGATGACGACGATGACGATCAAGATAGTACAGTATCATCCAAAGATAGGTACATTAAAAAAGGTGTGCCCAAAATTCAAATAAAAGATGGAGATTCGAATATATTGTCAGATAAAATGAGGGAAACGCACAGAAGATACATGCATAGAGTGTGGGTCGATACTAATAATCAGATTATTACCGACAATGCAAAGGTAGTAGAAAATTCCAATTATTCTGATATAATTCGATACTTGGCTACAATTGTGCTAAAAAAACTCGGCGAACCCTCATTTATACGATTAAATCCAGCAAAACCAGCTGGGTTTGAAGAATTCTGGCGTCACATGACAACGCTACGACATCACACGCGCGCTGACCACAAACGACAATTACTGGATCTAATCGGTAAGGGGGAAAAAAGAAATAGGAAAATCAAACGTAAGCGTTCCAAGATATCAACACCATTTACGCATCAGATTCATTGGCTTCAAAACAACTGGCGGTAACTAATATGAACAAAAAGAAAAGTGAAGAGTTGTTAAAATTTCTCTGGTATGGAAAATATAACAAAGGTAAAATAACGGCCAAAAAAATTACACAGGGATTGTTCTCGAGGACTCAAGTTCTTTACAATGAAGCCCGCAAATACGACACCGGTATCAAGTTTAAATTTGTCGCCAAGTGGTTGAAAAGGCAAGATAGTTATAATTTAACAAAACAAACTAAACGCTATAAGAAAAATACAAGACCTGTTATTAGTACCGGCTTATACGATTGTCTAAGCATTGATCTCGCTTTTTTAGGACCCCCAAAAACAAATTATGGAAATACAGCAGTATTTCTAGCTGTTGACACATTTTCGGACATGATACATTTTAGAATATGCAAAACAAAAGCAGCATCTCACGTGACCAAAAAATTTGAAGAAATTTTACGTGAAATTGAATCTAGGGGAGGTAGCGTAGAAACAGTATTCTGTGATTTTGCAGCAGAATTTTTAAGTAAGGAGTTTACTCAGTTTTTAACGAATGAAAGAATAACGTTGACACCGCTAGCCAGTTATCAAAAGAATTCACCAGTCGAGAAAATTATTTCAACAATTCGTCTTAAATTAGCTAGATTTTACGCAATCACCAAAAATAAAAGATATTATTTCGCTCTAAGATCTATCGTTGATGCTATAAATAGGACGCCGCGTAAATATCTCGGCAATAAAGCCCCTATTCAGTTGACTATTCTGGACGATCGCGATATATTCAAAAGAAGGTTTTTACCCAAATTAGAGAGGGGTTCTCTCAAGAATATACCCCACAAGAAAAGACCAAAAGTAAAGTTTTCACTCAATGACCCAGTAAGAGTCCGTATTCACAAAACTTTTGCAAAGTCTACTGATCAAAAGTTCTCATCGAATATATATTACATTGCAAAAATAAAACATAATTTTTGGCCGTACACGTATTACATTTCGAAAGAGCCCGACGCAACTGATTCAGAGATTATGCCCAAAGTTTTTTACGAACAAGACTTGATCAACGCCGACCGACACCCATGAAGAATAGGAAAATGAAAACAATTGAAAACATATCAACACCCACTACACGAAGTAAAACATCCAGCATGGAAAAAATGCAACCCTTCTTACCCGCAGAGGAGGAATATACACGTGGTGATCTAGCAACAGCAGCAGCAGCGCAACCAATGAGAAAAAATATAAATTGCACAGTCAATAAAAAGTTGGTCTTTCAAATAGGTGTCACATTAATTCAATTATTGACAGTAATTATAATTTTGATATATATATCGACGCGTTTGCCACCTAAACTCATTGCTGAGAAATCTCCCGAAATTTTAAGGGCATTTTTGAGAATTTTTGATAAGAAATCTGCTCAAGAACAAGTTTATGATCTAATTTTTGCTAACATTAAAAACTATACTGCTTGATGGAGCCCAAGTCCAATGAATATCATATTGATTTAATTTTGGAACCACCGAACAAAAATGAGCACTTGGCGGCTAATATGGTTTATAATTTTCCTAGCAATTTACAGTTTAAATTGTCTCAAAATTGGGAAATTGCCATAACATCCTTATCGTGTTCACATATAGATAGGTCAGAAAATGTCCTAGAACATCACAATGAGCTGGATAAATATTACTATATTGTATATGATTTCAATAATAAATTTTATTACGCAAATTTGGATTTTTCCAAACTAACGATCAATGGCAAATTTATTGAATTACCCAGTGCCGAGCAAGTTATCAATTGCTTGAAGGACGCATTCAAAAACGCGGAGGTATGTTCAGATTTAAAAGAGTTGAGAAAAAAGCCACACTGGCCTAATATTTTTGATTCGATACACGCTTATCAAGCCGTAGGAACACAGTTCTACGTTCCCACATCCGTCAATGGCAGAAAAAGAAGACACGTGCCATTCGAAGATTTGAAAGAGCATGACAACGGGTTGTATCGAGTCGAAAATTCTATAGATTTGTATGTTAAAAATAAATTAACACCAAAATCACCACCCGTAGAAAATGGAGAAAAAGTCACGTTGGATTTTCAAAAATGTGGGACAGATGTTTACATTACAAAGACAAATGTTTCTATGCTTTTACTATCAGATGCTTTGAGAAGTTTGTTATCAGTAAAAAATCATTTACTAAATGACGGCATTTTAGTACATCCAAGCAGAGCTTTCTTTCGTGGGAGTCAAATGGTATATATAGCTGAAGTTTCATCACTTCAAAAAACATTATTTGGTTGCAACAAAGTTTCTTTAGGGAACGTTCTATTGGATGGTTCAAAAATTATTCAAAGTGTTGATCTGCGACCTACCGATCAAAAATTTCACCCATTTGATTCAGTTTACACAAATAGACTACAATTTACATTGTTCTTTGAGAACGGATCAGTCGCTAAATTAAGCCCAGATACTAGAATTTTTATGTCTTTGACTCTGAGAAAACGCCCAATATTACACTAAAATATCATGGATCACCCCGAATCAGAAAAAGAATGTGCAAAAATTCACAAGTTTAATTACGGAGTATATAATACACCAGATGCATCATTTTATGAAAATAACATAATGAAGAAGGCTAATTTTACCGGATTAGTCGGATTAGGTCCACCTAATATTGTTAGTACAAAATCATTAGTTGAACCTGTAATAACTAGTGAAAGTCAATCTGTCACCAAGTCAACAGCAGAAGAAGAAGGGAAAAAGAAAAAACGACGCAAGTATGTTAAAAAGAAAATTGGTAAGGGTAAACGGCGGGCAGCAAAGGGAAGGGGTAGAAGGAAAAGGAGACGTGGAAAGAAATCTTTACCACCCTGGTTGAAAGGTAAAGGGGGAAAAAAGAGAACAGGCAAAGGACGCAAGAAGAGATTTAGAAAGAAAAAGTACCCTGTATCTATTCCAGTTTTTCCACGTTAGTTAGTTAAATAATGACCGACTAATTGACAATCCTATATAAGCCGTAGTCCAAAGTATCATTGCTTCATTTTAATAAGTTTATGCAAAATGGCTGCTTCAAATGTTGTACAACCCGAAACCACACTGAAACAGAAAGTCGACCCCGCATCTTCATTTATAACATCTGATGAAGTGGAATATTGGTCGGCACCCGCAATCGACACAACTTTTGTCCAATCCCAACTTTTTGAAGTACCACTCACTGTGCAGCACAATGATTATAACACCTCTTGGACATGGACGATTGATACTTCTCAGTATTATATCGACCTGTCAAACATTTATGTTCGTATGTTATACCAAGTCGTCCAACAGGATGGAACAGATTTACCAAAAGATATGAATTTAGGTGAGCCACCAGTAAAAACTGAAATTACCGACAAATTAGCCTTGATACCAGGGTTTGGTGAAACTTGTTGGCGTTCAGTAAAACTGTTTAGTAAAGATGCTTTACTTTTGGACATCAACGATAATTATGGCTACATGGCTAACATGAAGCACAAATTACTGGAAAATATGGATGACATTTACAAGGAAAAAGAAACTTCCGGGTTTTTTAATGAGGAATATACCGATGATATACAAGATGTTGAAAGCGACAGTTTCAGAAGGAGGGCGATGCTGATTGCGGGTAGTAAAAAATGTGTCAGCTATGCAAAATTATCTTTGGATTTGTTTTCGACCAAACCCAGATGGCCAGCGGGTTATCCATTAACAATAGAACTGTTGAGACATAGCGACCAATTCTGTATAGAATGCTTCAACCTACCATTATCCGAGAAAGCAAAGAGTTTCAAAATAAAAGTAATGAGGATACAATTATTTGCTTTGCATTTACAACCTAGCGCGCAGTGCGCGATTGCTGTGGAAAAAACGGCAGTTAAGAGGCCGTTAAAACTGCATTTTCTGAATACTCGCGTAATCAGGGTAAATGTACCCGGTAATTTGAAACAAACATCTCAGCAAGCCATTTACGCCGGCAAGTTACCAAACTTTTGTATAGTTCAAATGATAGGTGGAGATCGATATTTGACTCAAGATGTACTCAAGGCAAAATTTTCCTACAAACCACATGGTATACAACGAGCGGCATTATTGTTCGGGGCTGCACGACATCCCATGGTGCCGTACTACTTTGATCGAGACACACCCGACACATCAGACTTGGGCTATCCGATGGCTTTCTCGGAATTGTATCGATGTTTGAAGAAGAATTTCAATGTAAAAAATTGTCTGTCATACGATGAATTTAAGTTAAACATGTTTGCTTTAGCTTTTGACCCAGTAGTATGCCCAGTAAATGCCGAAAAAACTGATTTAATGTCAATCGGTTCATTAGGCATAGATTTCTCTTTCCATGACCCAACTCCACCTGAAGGTCTGGTTATATTAGTTTATTGTTTTTCGATTGCATCACTTCATTTGCATCCCGATAGGACCATTTTGTCGAACGCCAATTACTAGAAGAAGAGGCTTGGTTGTGGAAAGGGGTTGTTGGTAAGAAGAGGCTTGGTTGTGAAAAGGGGTTCGTAAGAAGCGGTGGCTTGGATTTGAAAGGGGTTCATGGATGTGACAGATATCGAAGCAATTATTAAAGGCGATTCGACTTTAAGCAAAAATGGTACGAGGTGCATTAATTTAAGTGATAGCGTCAATTTGAGTGAAGACATTCAGGTGGAAAGAGGGGCTGTATGTTTCCTTCAATATCCTGAATTGACATGGGGTCATTTCATATCTATATATAGATTAGGACATAATCACGTGTTTATTTTTGATTCACTAGGGCGAGAAAATCTATCTCAGAGAGTGATCAGTGATATAAAAACGCAGTTTGACCAAAATTGCATTTTTTCATTTAATCATGTTGTGATACAAAAAAAAGCCTCCGATACGTGTGGCTTATATTCGCTAATTTTTGTGAAGTTGATGTGTTTGTGTAAACACATAAGAAATAAAAAAGTCGTGTCGCAAGTTATAGCATTAATTTGTAATCACGATGTGCGGTTTTTATTTTTTACGTTATTTGATAAACTGACGACAACAAGAATGTTGTCAAAAGGTGCGAGGGAGGTTATATTCAATGAATAAATACAAAATTTGTTGTCAAAATTATCACTACACCCAAACACTACTAAAATCGGTATGAACACTGCTCACATCGTCACGCGCATCGAAACCGACGTAGTCACCATCGACGGAGGCTATCATGGCGGTAGTTTCAGCCTCTGCAGCTGCAGCAGCTTTTTCATATTCGTCCTCCTTAATCTTGAAGGGTCTGTCCCATGACAAGTAAGCATCGCCCTTTGCTTGAGGTTTCATCCTATTCAAATAGGGATCTGTAGTACAACTGGTCTCAATCGGTAGTTTTGGCAGGCAGAATTTTTTGTAAGCTTTCCACTCTTTGAATTTGCCGCTTCCATCACTCCCATCGTTGCAGCTCAGGATTGATTCAGGACACTTTGGGGTATACCAGGAACTGCCCCAATATGCATCAATCGTGGGAGTCGCAGCACCAAATCGATAGTGATCGGGATCAATATCTCTCGCTGCATGCATGTAATTTCACACTGTAATTTCACGACCGACCGACCCCGACTGACCGCGAGGACAACACTCACTACAGTGAAAAAAACTGACCACTAGGTATGGGATTTTTGCCAGCAGCAAAATCCAAGCGCGTCAGAAAATCGTGGAAATCCCGCTCCCCATTATTGTAGTAAGTACTTCGGATGGGTGCGTTCATTGGTAACTCAATCATTTGGGGAATCATAAATTTTTCCAAAACTATGTTTGCCACATGCATACCTCGGAAAACAAAAACAGGGTGCACCGATAAGTTGAGCAACAAAATACCACTATTTCCGCTGCTGTCGATCAAATCTGCATGTAACAAGTGAACATTAGCTTTGCCAAAATGACCAACTTAGCCTTGACCACTAACCATTAATTGCCACGACGCCGTAAAACAACGCAAGACACAGCGTATTCGATACACGGAGGTACACACCAGTTGGAGTCTGGAAGCGCACGTCCAACATTATGTAGCACCTTCCTCCGGGAGGGATGAAATACTCATAAGCCGAGTAGACTCGAAATCCAACATCATCGTATTGATAAATCGGGGTGAAGGCATTCTTGGTGATTTTTTGAAATGCTACTTGCCTCGGCTTTTCACCTCTAAAGATTGCGGGGTGAGGTGGTGCTTGCTGCTGCTGCGCGTCCATGACTTCAGGTGTTGGTATTTTTACTGGGTGGTGATGTCACATACTGCTTTATTTAAATACTCTTTCAAAAGTGTCCTGTTACACAACCATCACAGTTACACTTTGTCGTTACACAGTGCATCGTTACAACGCACATTATTACACTATGGTTATTACACTGCGGAACTTTACACTACACATACTTTGGAACATATAAAAGGATCTCATTTTTCCACAGTTTCTTTCATATGCTTTTTCAAGCAATAGCAGCAGCAGCCAGCAACCAATCAGCATCTCTTCAACCGACTGACCGACTGACCGACCGACTGACCGACCGACCGACCGACCGACAGACTGACCGACTGACCTATCGACCAAAGCAGAAAATATGGCATCATACATGGCAGCAAACATCGCCTCCGCAGCCAAAACCGCAGTAGGAACAGCAATCAACGAACATCTCGCCAAGCAGCAAACTCAAAATCCCGATGACAACCCCGAACTGCCCATAATCGATGACACTGCAGTGGCAGGTGTAGATGATGATAGGCAAAATTTGATTGAGAAACAAAAGCAGAATGAAGGTGGGTATGGAGGTATATATGGGCGTGAACGGAAGGAAATTGTGTACAAACGGAGAAAAATGAACTTTCCGCTCTGTACAATGTACGGATATAAATGGATTTCCTTTGCTTTGTGTAGAGTTTGTGAAACGCGCACAAAATATTTACCATCAAAACTGTATTCTGATGACAGTATAGAAGTGCAAGTCCGTTTATGTAGGGGGTGCCGTATTAGACATGAAAAAATGATCGATTCGATTCGTCACAGACCAACCACAGGGGGGGAAAATGAAGCGGGGTCCAATAGTGCAGCAGCAGCAGCAGCAACCACCGCACCCGCCGACGAATGGGGGCGTCCAGCGCCCGCAATCCCTGAATCTCCGCACAACTTCCAACGCCAACAGTCACCACCAGGACCTAAATACAGCAAGAGATATTAATCAAGAGGGTAGAGGTGCAATCAGTAAACTTTTAAAAAAAGTGAAAGATTTGAAAAAAAATGAGGAGGAAGCCGCCGCAGCTGTAGCCGCAAACACCAAGCACTTAACTACTACTACGGAGGATGTGATGGAAGTCGATACCGATGTGGAGGACAACAACATGGAGGGCGTGTACAATGATTTGCAAAATATAAAAAGTGTGTCAAACTTGCTACAACCATGGGGTATAATTTATCAGTGGGGCAGCGACTCGGCATTAGATCACACGTGTATAATAGAACCGCGTCAATGTCAATGTTGTCACCGTCATCATTGCAATGGTGATGACTGTTGTTGTTGTGGTGTTGGTGGCGGCGGCGGGGAAGACGATGGTTCCTGCAAGGGTGATAAAGTAAATACAGCTCCTAGCGTCGCCGTTCCTGGCCGCTATGGTGGCAATATCACAGTAAACATCAATAACCATTATCATAAACAGTGATCCCTACAACTTTTCAGAAACCTTCCCAAAATTCTGGTTCAACAGAAAAGGTTCAATTTTTACTCTATGTAATCCCAGAGATTTCTATCTTCGATCCGACACCACGCCCAGTCAATTAGACTGCGTGAAACGATTTCTATATCTGGTCGTAAATGAATTTCTAAACATACGCGAAATGTCTTTACAAAATCTAATGGATATGAACACGGCGACGCACATTGAGTGCTTCCAAGCGCTGCGGCACAAACGCTGCCCTTACTCGGGGCGCCCGGGCTGGCTGCTCGCACAAAGGTTCCTCCATCTGCAATACGCACTGTGGCCATTCCAAAATGCTTACTTGATGGGTGCTTCTTCACTAAATGATCTGCAGAATATTATCAAGAATTGGCCCCATTCCGAAGTGAATCTGAATATAGCTAGAAATTATGTTGCGGATAAATACGCCGCGCTAGGTCAAAATGAAACAGACGGTATCTATCACGATTGGCCCCGCAATGGTGAAATAGCCCCCTGCGATGGTAGAAAGGCCATAGTGAAGGCTTGGCAGCTGGTGGGCTACGCGTGCCACCCTTTATTTGACACTACGCTACCGCATTGTCGCTCCAAAGACCCACATGATGACGAGTTCATCAGTTGCGATGGCAATTGTCTTTGGCACAGAGCACGTAATTTTTTCTTTTTTTCTTTTGTAAAAAATGTAAAAAATGTAAAAAATGTAAAAAAATGGCCCGCCTAAATTTTTTACCCTAAATTTTTTACCCTAAAACCTATTTTTTACCCCTATTTTTTACTAATTTTTTACTATCAGCCTCCGAGGAGGAGGCTGACAGTAAAAAACACTCTCTCTCTCTCGCAGTAGCCCGCGCGAATGCTGGGTGCCACAACAGTTTGGAGGACGATAACCGCCTAGTGATGGCTACCCAGTAATTATTGCACCAGGACACACCAAACCCGACAAGGCCGCCGCAGTGATTTTTTGTTTCTACACATCCACCTACCAGTGACAGTAGGCTATCAATGCATCCGTTATCTTCTGTTTTCCGTTATCATCCGCTACCTAAATACATTTCCGTTTTCTGTCACCGAATAATTAGTTGATTGCATTGATACACTTTTCCATTGACTCGAGTGACATACAAGAGATTATATTTCATATTATGATATCATCAACTGGCGGCCATGATATAAATGAAAAAATAACAACAAACTCGAATCACTAATGAACACCATGAAGCTCATGATGCTGGTGCTTCTCATCATTTTGTTGCTGGCTGGCTATCTAATATAGAGCTTCATGGTGTGAGCATCATAACTTTAAAGCTAAAAAATACTAGATAATGCACATTGATTGTAGATAAGTGGCAATAAGTGAATGCCTAGTGAAAATGCCTTTGCTGCTTAGGTGGTGGTGGTGGCCCCAAGCCCTGCTGATGATGCTCATGCTCGCTAGTAATAACTTGGACACTTGGGGGATTGGGGCCCCACCACTTATTGTGCACAGTATTGTGCATAAAATAGCACACTGGAAAGTATAGCACACTGGAATGAATCACTGGTTCCAGGGTTCATGTGCTTTCATCAGAATTCATCAAACTCTTCTCCTGGGAGATTCACTACATTCACATGAACCCTAGAAGAAAAAAAACAAAATCCCCCACACGCTGGCTGGATGTCAACTGAATTCGTGTCAACTGATGGAGAGGCAATTTTTTTCTGATCATTTAGTTGACACTAGAGCCTCTGGGTGGAAGTCAATAGTACGCGAAAAAACACCAAACGCCATCACATGTCAACTCGCGCCAACAACTGTATTTTGCCCGACTTCTTGCCCGGTAGAATTGTGCCCGAGAACGTTTCCGTGCCCGTCACAGTACATTGAGCGCAAATTAAAAAAGTCCGGCTTAATTGCTGGCTGGCCGGCGCTACAGCGCTGATACTTTTTGGGTGCTCGCTGTACTGTGACGGGCACGGAAACGTTGTCGGGCACAATTCTACCGGGCAAGAAGTCGGGCAAAATACAGTTGTTGGCGCGAGTTGACAGGTGACAGGTGACATCTCAAAATCGGAGGCAAGACAAACACACGACGCTTCATGTCAACAACAACAACAACGTGTGTTGACATTGAGTTGACACAAAAAATTGCAATGTCAACTAGACAATATCTGGATAACTAGTTGACATGAAGCGTCTCTGGACCCAATCGATGGGTAACTGCGCAAAAAAAGAGCGAACGCAAAAAACACACATGACACGTGGTCAACTTGGAGAACAACTAATGAGACTTTATGCGATGTCAACTAGACTGAACTAAATGGGTAGTTGACCACGTGTCTCTGCGCACCCCAACCAATCAGAAACAATGACGACGCGAAAAACAACACCAAAACCTCACAACGGACTGCCCCAGCAGACGCCAACCGCCGCCGCCGCCGCCGCCGCCGCCAAAAACAACTGCCGCGCGCAAACTGCGGCAACAAAATATTTGTTGTGGTATTTGTTTGGGATAGGATGAGATTTTTCAAACCACCAACCTATAAGCCAAAAAAACAACAACACGCCGCCGCCACACGCACACGCACACGCCCGCCGCCGCCGCCGCCGCCGCCGCAGAAGAAAACTGCGATGATAAGATAGTTGTGGCATTTTTCAATGCAGTGGCGGAAATTATGATTTTTTAATTGAACCCACCAAAAAAACACTGGAAAAAAACCGCCGCCGCCGCCGCCGCCGCCGCACGCTCGCTCAAAGCCTAGCTGCGACAGGATAATTTTTTTGTGGTGGTGATTGTGATTGGAAAATATTTTTCAAGTCAACCCACTGTCACCAAACTCCCACCTAGCGTCGACGCTGCCGCCGCCGGTGCCGCGGTAGTCGCGCACCTGCCTACTGGCGTGGCGGCTGGTGCTGGCGACGCCCACGTTCGATTTGGAGCGGTGGACTGTGCGCGCGCCCGTGTCGTAGTACGTGCGGTCCTCGCTGAACTGCATCATGTCCCGCTCGCTGGGCGTATTGTCGTGCCTGGTGCGGGCGGGGGCGCCGCCGCCGCCGCCGCCGACCCTATCTTTCATTTCGATGAGGGTCTCTGTTTGAAAAGGGGTAATTTTGTGGCCGTTCCACATGTGGCAATGTTTTGAACGTTTTTTGCCTGACTGGCTGGTTGCGCAGGCATCTAGTTGGTTGGCACAGATGAATATCGAATTTATTTTGATATCAAAAATTCAATTTTTGGCTGCCTGCCAACTAGTCGCCTGCGCAACCAGCCAGTCAGGCAAAAAACGTTCAAAACATTGCTGCGTGTGTTTTTTTAAGAGTCAAGACAGCACTGTCAATGAAAAAAACATTTTTCCACACTTCAAAACCCCGCAAACGCCCCCACGCAAGATGCAAACCCCCACCCATTTTGAAAAAACACCAACGCTGGATAGCCCCGAGCGAGTCGGTCACTTCCCTCTGCTCATTGGCGATCATGTCCATCCTATTGTTCATGTCGTCAATGCTGGCATCCCTGTGGGGCCGGGGGGTCGACGACGATTGGCCGCCGTGACCAGCGGCTATTTTCACAAACATTTATTGAACAGGACACGTAGTATTTTGCACATGTCTGTAGCATTTTGAGCAAGTTGTCAACGTACGCGTGAGGTTTTTTTTGCAGTGTGGCTAAATGTAGACCCGATATGGTGGGCGAAGCAATATTTTGCAATATTTTCACGCTGAAAGTGCTTTACCAGCCATATCGGGTCTACATTTAGCCACACTGCAAAAAAACCTCACGCGTACGTTGACAACTTGCTCAAAATACTACTGACATGTGCAAAATACTACGTGTCCTTTTCAATAAATGTTTGTGAAATTAGCACCTGTCGGGGCCCTAGCGAAAGTGATCGGGATGCGGCTGGAGTGGGCGGCCTCCAAGTCTTCATCGCGCGCGGGCCTATTGTGGGGTCTAGCCGGGGGGTTGTCAGTCTGCGTGTTGTCGGTTGGGTGCGGGCGTCGGGGGCCGCCGCGATTCAGCTTGGCGGACATGTACTGCAATTTTTGATACATTTTTGTTTTTAGTATGTCAACAAGTAATTGTGATTGATTGATACTCACGTCAAAAATGAGCCGCAGGAGGAAAACCACGCCGAGCATCACCAAATTGGAGCCCGCGTTGTAGCTGGCATCTTCTACTTTGTAATAGAAGTCGCCCGTATACGACTCTATGCGCGCGTTGCTGGCCATGATGCGGTCGGCTTCTCGCATGATGCGCTCGGAATTGGCCATGAGACGCTCCAGCTGTATTTATTGAAGAATTATGTATTTTTGTAGGTGACCGGGGGGGTTATTTGTCCATTTTTAAAACTGTCATAGGACATTTTTACAAAAATATTGAATTTTTAACCCCCCTATCACCACCCCTGTCCACTGTTGGGGTTGGGGTGGGGAATTGTAAAAAATGTCGTTAGCTGAGCTGAGCTGAGCTGAGCTGAGCAACACTTTGCTCACAGCAGCTAACTGTGGATGTGGATCTAGTTATGTTTGGCGAAACTGGTTGTGAGCATAGTGTTGCTCAGCTCAGCTCAGCTCAGCTCAGCTAACGACATTTTTTACAATTCCCCACCCCAACCCCAACAGTAGACAGGGGTGGTGATAGGGGGGTTAAAAATTCGAGAAAGTATTAAAGTGTTTAATGTAGGGGTTTAATGTAAAATGTTTAATAAAAAGTGTTTAATAAAAAGTGTTTAATAAAGTGTCTGAAAATATTTTTTTTGGTAAAAAATTAAGGGATAAAAATCATGGAATTTGAAAAAATTGTGTCAACCAAATAACCCCACGTGTTATGCTTTTTAGTTGTGTGTTAGTTGTTCCACTTTTTAAAGGTGGTCACCTGCTCCAACACCTCTCTGTTAATTAGCACACTTCCGACCGTGGGAACACCCAAGTCCTTCATGACAGTTTTAGCAGTAGGTACACCCAAGTCCGTGATAACCCTTTTAGCACCACTTTGTCGCCTATGCACGACTGAGCCAAACATGGCAGTATCAGTGTGGACGGTAGGTGCACTCGTTGAAGCGGCTGTGGTTGACGGAAAAGCATTTTTTTCAAAAAGCTCCACCACCACAGTAGAACCACTGGTAACAGGGGTCGTCGGGCTATAACAATGAACGAACACAAAACTAGATTTTTGTTATTCAATGTCAGAGTGCAAAAAAATCAACACTGATCAACTCACACTTTTGTGGATGGTGCAAAGTCTGGTGTAAGATCTCTGCAGAGATTTCTCACATAGTCAGGCTTAGTCATAACTATGCTGACATATCTGAGATACTCTGTGTCACTGAGACCAGTAGAACTCGGAGTTGTGGTAGTCGAGGGGGTTGTAGTCGAGGGGGTTGTAGTCGAGGGGGTTGTAGTCGAGGGGTTTGTACTCGAGGGGGTTGTAGTCGAGGGGGTTGTAGTCGAGGGGTTTGTAGTCGAGGGGGTTGTGCTCGGAGTTGCAGTCAAAAACGGGTTGGGGGTCGCTGGTGACGTGCGATTGGGTGGTGACGGGGAAATCTATAAATAGATAGCTGATATTTAGCATTTTTTATTTTACAATCATTCTGATCAAAACACACCCAAATAATCTGTGGAGTCATCCGCTCAACAGTGGTGCACGGGGGTTGGGTTGGACAGGGTGGAGGGGTTGGGCTGGGGCACTTCTTTGCGCATACACCACAGTCACATGACATAGATTTGATCCTACACCAGCTTTCATCACCCTTTGGTGACCGCACCATCCATACAGGTTTGTTGATAGGTGTTGTTAGTTCAGTGGTATCAGTGGAACCAGCGGTTACTGACATGGCAGTAGTGGTAGTAGTAGTGTGACTAAAACTAGTCGTGTCAGTAAAAGGGGTTTGCAAATCCGTCAACTCACCACTCAGAACAGGTGGCTGCGTGCCAAACAAACAACTTTATATATTTTATATAACAGCGTGATGAAATTACACAGAGTTTATATGTAAAAAAGATTTGTAAAGTAACCAATTAAGTGGCCCTTTTTTGAGACAGCTAATGCGAGCCCTGCAAGGTTGCGTGCACAAATTGCTTATTCTACAACTAAATATAACGATATTCAAGTAAAAAAACAACAAGTGAGAACTTTTTGTGCACGCAACCTTGCAGGGGTCGCATTACCTGTCTCAAAAAAGGGTCACTTAAATGGATACTTTACAAATCTTTTTTACATATAGGCTTATCAAAAATCACGCCCACCTTCTGAGTGGCGCTGACAATGACGTCGGCCAAATCGTCCAATTCAACGTGATCTTCAAAACTTTCCGGCGACACCTCGGAACCCTGATTTTACATTTTTGCATTTTTTTCAAAATTTAAAAAATTGAAATTTTAGCAGACATTTGATACCGACCTCCACAATGCAATTAGACCTGCTCAGGTACGGGAATTTCTTCCTAGTGAGGGCGCACATTTGCATGCTGTCCGCGTTGATAATGAGCCGGAGAATGTTCAGATCCATGCCGTATCTACAATGGATATCAGTCAGATTTTTGAAAAACTAGGTCACGACAATCAAAAATTATCTAACGAATTCATATCGTAGTGGGCCTTGGGGTTGCACTCCGCCAAGTCATCGACGCACGTGCACAAAGTACCATCGCAAGGCTCGGTACCGGTCGCCGCACCCCACAGGAAAATGCAAAAAAACGCCGCCACAAAAAAGCCGCCCGAGTTCGCCATCATGCACCAGACTGCGAGATTTTTAGAATTTGTTGACTAATTTAGAAAAGTCCAGTTTAATTACTGGCCGGCGCGATAGCGCTGATGCTTTTTGGGCGCTCTCTGTACTCCAGCGGGTGAAAATGTTGTCGGGTACAATTCTACCCGAATTAAAAGTCGGGTAAAATGCCATTCCGACGCGCGGTAGTGAATACGTGGTCGGGTTGAATATTGGTCGATGAAGCGTGAAAAGCGCTTCAGCGTATGTGAAATGCACAAAAATTGAGGCGTTTGCCGTCCGCTTCATCGATCCATATTCAACCCGACCGCGTATTTACTACCTCGCGTCGGAATGGCATTTTACCCGACTTTTAATTCGGGTAGGATTGCGCCCGACAACATTTTCACCCGCTGGAGTACATTGGGTGCAAATTAAAAAAGTCCAGCTTAATTGCTGGCCGGCGCTACAGCGCTGATGCTTTTTGGGCGCTCGCTGTACTCCAGCGGGTGAAAATGTTGTCGGGCGCGATTTTACCCGAATTAAAAGTCGGGTAAAATGCCATTCCGACGCGCGCTAGTAAATACGCAGTCGGGTTGAATATGGATGGATCGATGAAGCGTGAAAAGCGCTTCAGCGTATGTGGAATGCACAAAAATTGAGGCGTTTGCCGCGCGCTTCATCGATCCATCCAAATTCAACCCGACTGCGTATTTACTGTCGCGCGACGGGTTGATATTTTGCCCAACTTTTAATTCGGGAAAATTTTTGCCCGACAACATTTTCACCCGCTGGAGTACAGCGAGTGCAAATTAAAAAAAGTCCAGCTTAATTGCTGGCCGGCGCTACAGCGCTGATG
Organism: Sphaerolaimus hirsutus; assembly: GCA_964036195.1. Taxonomy (NCBI): domain Eukaryota; kingdom Metazoa; phylum Nematoda; class Chromadorea; order Monhysterida; family Sphaerolaimidae; genus Sphaerolaimus; species Sphaerolaimus hirsutus. The sequence continues at coordinate 17,657,154 of OZ038454.1, read as the reverse complement.
CTTTTTGGGCGCTCGCTGTACTCCAGCGGGTGAAAATGTAATCGGGCAAAAATTTTCCCGAATTAAAAGTCGGGCAAAATATCAATCCGTCGCGCGATAGTAAATACGTGCCGTCTGCTTCATCGACACATCCATATTTAGCCCGACTGCGTATTTACTAGCACGCGTCGGATTGACATTTTGCCCGACTTCTAATTCGGGTAAAATTTTGCCCGATAACATTTTCATGCGCCACAGTACATTGGGCGCGAATTAAAAAAAGTCCAGCTTAATTGCTGGCCGGCGCTATAGCGCTGATATTTTTTGGACGCTCGCTGTACTCCAGCGGGTGAAAAACTGGGGCGGGGAACATGTGGCGGGTAAACTCAATGTCGGGTACAAAATCGACCCGACATTGAGTTCGGGTAGAATTTCGCCCGACCAACACGGTTGAACTGGGGCGCTTCTGCCCAAATTCGAAGTCGGGCAATAAAGGGGCGTCAAAAACCGCAAAAAAAGGCCCCCCCAAAAAACGTACCAATACCCCTTTTCCTAGGTGGGTGAAAAAATTGGGGTGGGCAAAATCGGGTAGTCGGGTAAAAATTTCGGGTTGTAGATTCCAACTTTGCCACCAAATGGCAATTTCAAAAATTTTTAGCTGGTAAATAAAATTTCAATTGCGGTCCCAAGCGAATTGCGGCGACGGGCAGTCTGTAAAGGGGGGTGATAAATGTAGTAAAATAAAAATGGGAAATTTCGAATTTAATTGGTGAAAAATGTGTAGAAATATGGGGGGTTAAAAAGCGAAACCTATTTGGGGTGTAATTTTGCGTTTATTTAACTTAAAAATAGGCTTGTAAAACAAAATGATTTGTGAACACAAAATAGATAGGTAGTGGGGGACAAAGAGATAAGAGCGAAAATCTGGCTGTCAGTTGACATTTCAAAACCTACGGGGAACTGGAACTGTTCAGAAAAGCATCCCTGATAAACAGGATGTCAATTATCTTTTTCGCAGAGTGATATACACATTCGTACCAGGGGTTGAGACATAAATTTTGATTTGGCTGCGTAAATTACGTTAACTTGTATTTTAAGCAACAAAAGTTTGATTTTCGTTTTATTTCGATTTAACAAGACATAAGTGTAGGTTTTGACTGCGTAGTTTACATTTTGGGTAAAAAACGCAAACAAAATGGCAATTTTCCTTGTTGATTGAAAAAAAGACTGCATTCAGTTGAAAGTTGGTGAATCAATAGATTTTCGCGTGTTCTATTCAATGATAAAGTGCATTTGTTGCAAATACGTATATTTCTATGCTAAAAACTCCATCTAGTTTCCATTTCTAAAAGTGTACTGAAAAAATCCGTGATTTTACTTCTTATTCAGTTTCATTGAGTGCACTTACTTTTACACAACCATTTGCGGAATTTACCGCCTTGACTTCCGGAATTGATTACACACAAAACTGCGCCTGCCGTCTGCGTCTGCTGTTGCGGAAAACAATTCGGGTAAATTTGATGCGTTGTAACGTGATTCTAGGAGTAATTCAGAGTTGTTAAAAGTACCAATTTTGCATATTATGTGTACTTTTGAAAAGGGTACTTTTTACTGAGAGTTAAAAAGTGTTATATAGAAACTTTTTGTCATGATTTTTTAGAAAATATATTAAATATCAAAAATGATTTTTTTTGTGTAAATACTTTTGAGTATAGGTGAATAAGTCCTAACAACTCTGGGTTAGGACATGCGTGTGCATTTCTATTTGGATGCAGACTGTATTTCTTCCGTCGTCCTCCGTAATTTTATTTGTGTTTGCGTGGTGCGTGCTGCGTGCGATTTTCATTTGCATTTTTATTTTCTGCATTTATTTTCTGTTGCATTTTTCATCATTTTTTTATGCATTCCACTGTTTCAAAACTTTATAATTAATTCATTCTAGACAATTTCAAGTAATAATTTAAGAATACAGCTATAAAATGCATCAGTAAACTATGTTCTGGGGAAAAATTATCTAGTATAGCTATTTGAGCAATATTTTTTATCCTCAATAACTGTGAAGAGTTACCCAATCTTAAAAAGTTGTTTATCACATACTGATACAATATGGGTGAATTATGTGCTATGAACATGTCATTCACAGACTTTATAAATCCTATAGCTAGGCCCTCTAATGCCCAAATATTATTGAATATCACTTCTCTGAGTGGAGAGCTGAGATTGAATGTTGTGAGCACATTAATAGTGAATTGTTCCACTGTAGTGCCTTGTCCACTTCCTGTCATTTTACCAATGCCCATCATGTGAAGAAAAGTAGCTATTGTGTTGCCAAAAGCCATCTATAAAATTTGGGTTTAATAAGTTGATGTATAAATATGTAAAATATGTATTGCTTACAAATATTAATAGTAATGCTGCATCATCCAAAACAAAAGTATTTGCCATTTGTTGATTCCAAAATGTAAACCTCTCAATCAGACCAGATCTCACTATTTGACCTAGTGTCCTGTAAGATTAAAAAGTGATGTAATTTTTATGTTTGCCTTTTTATGTAAAAATAGAAGAAAAATACCTAAACTGAGTAAATGTATTTAATTGCCTTGAATCCATATTCAAAAAATATCTGTGATTTTGGGTATCCAACACACCATTGGATGGATTTACAGGTGGGGGTACCATTCTGTAGATTCTTTGGAAGCAATTGTTACTTGGTTGGGCAACACTTGTGTTCATTTGCATTGTAGGATTAGGTGTTGGCCTATTAAATAAGGATTTGATTTATAAGTAAAATTATTATTCCACAATTCAAACAAACCATTGATTTATAACATTTGGTATTCTATTTTGTTGTATTTGATTTATTTGTGAATTTATAATTTGCCTATGTTGCCCAGCATTTGTGCCCACAGGTATTGTAGGTAAAGTGCTGCTGGATTGAAAGCACTGTGGTTGATTCTGAAAATATATATAAATAAATTTAATATAAAATAAGACTACATAAAAAATATGGCATAAACCTGATGTGCATTTTGCTGCTGACCATTTCCATAAGAATGCATTTGTGAAAAGTTGTTTGATTGAGAATTTCCATTGTTTTGTTGAAGATTTTGATTTGATTGGGTGCTAGATGTAGTATCTATTGCATTGTTATTTTGACCATTGGAAATGCCATTTGATGTAGAAGGAAAAATTTGGTCCATTTCAATGCCCCCCAACAGGGATTCTTCTGAAATTTTTTAATCAAAAATAATTTTGTTTTCATTGATATTGTCACTAAAAATAGAACCACCTGGGTTAAAGCCTCTAACATAATCTCCCAAATCTTCAAAATTTTTGTCATGTTGGGGTCTATTTACATTACCTTTAGTAGCATGAGTAAAAACACATGCATACATGAAAATAATATATATTTTAAGATACATGTTGATAATTTTGGGAAAAATTTGCAAAACTTGGACTGAACTAGTGCTGGGACATTTACTAGTACATTTTATACTTGGGTGATGTGTAAACTTTGCTATTGTGTCACCATCATAATAGAAACAAAAAGGAGAATTTTTAGCATTGGGTCAGCACATTAGGGTGATTAAGAGGTCATAAAAAATCACATTAAAATTTTAGACCACCGGTGATTATCAGCTCCTAAAAACCTTTGATTAAAATTTTTTTGCACGCGCCAGCGTCACCCCGTCACGGCGATCGGTCGCGGCTGGTCGCGCGCGCGCGCGCATTACACCACCCACCCACGTCTCCCAGTTAGAGTTGTTAAAAGTATCAAAAAAATATTTTTGGTGTAATTTATTTTTATCTGTAAAACATTTTTGTGGATTGCAAGTGACAAGTTCATTTGAAAATTTAGTTTCAAGCAGAAAAATATTTATATTTTTCTCATGTACTTTTGGAGTAAAAATAAATACGTTTTACTATCAGTATTATGCCAATTGTAATAAAAACTACGGCGCGCAGGTTCAAGTACTTGGTATTTTTACATTACACATACAATTTTACACTTAATTTACGGTTGTGTAGTTACCCACGGCAGCAAAGTTTAATGTTACGGTTGTTACCTGGCTGATAGCTCAATTAAACTCTAATTACTCCCTCACTAATCTTTTATTTTGTTTGACTTTTAAAACAATCAACAGTGTAAGATATTAAAGGGTCAAATTTGAATACAATTATGTGTGTAATTCTATTGTAAAGAAAAAAGTAAAATACAAAGAAAGTGTGTCATGAGGATGAGTATAAAAAGGCAATTTTTTGGTACATTTAGCATCATTCAATATTTTCTGCAAATTGATCACCAAACTATTATAAATATAAAATTGGAGTAGCAGAGATCATGGAATCAGACAATTTTGCAGATGGCACTGAATCTTGGTATTTTTGAGATAAATCTTTTACACACATATTTGTACTTAAATTTTTTCCAAAATAAATATATATATATTTTCTTGAATAGACCCTATGAATAATAAACCCTTGAACAACCCCTTCAACGATTTTCTGAAATCTCCAAGATGTATAAATTGCTTGCTTAAAATAAATGCCTCAAAATATGCCCATTATCAAATGACCTTTTCACATATATCTTTACAGCCACACTGCGGAATCACCACATGGGTCACCCAGATATTCTCTGGCGTCACCCCCGTACAATCCTGAGGATTTCTATCCAGACAGCGGCACATTGGCGAGATATTACGTGGACGCGCCAGTCGATGTGGAGGCGCTGTCAGATGGCTCGCTGCCAGTCTGCGCGGCTGCCGCGGGGACTGTTGATGCAACGGCTGCGGCTGCGGCTGCGGCTGCGGCTGCGGCCGCGCCGGCGGCAGCGGCGGCTGCGGCTGCGGCGGCGTCGGCAAATGGCTCGGCGCCAACGATGAGCAACGACGATACGGCGGCGGCGACTGCGCCGGGGACTGCGCCGGGGACTGCGCCGGGGACTGCGTCACCTACTGCTGCGGCGGTTACGCCGCCACCGTCTGATGCAGTGGCGGGGGCGGCGGTGAATGGCTGGGCGCCCAGCGGCGGCGACGGCGGGATGGCGACGGCGCCAACTGCTGCGGCGGCGGTGACGCCGTTGCCTGGAATAAATACGTTTGCTGCGAGTGCTGGGGCATCAGAATTTTCGCCCACAAATTGGACTTTGCCCTATTCGCCAAATGGGTAATTAATATTTAAAAATTTTATCAAATAAGACATTTTTCTTTTTATTTCTAAACATGTATTTTATGTGAAACGTTGCAGAAGCGACGTTTCGAAGCCTGAGTCGCCTCCGCCCAACTTCTACCTGTTGCCTGTGCGCATTACTGCAGAAAACGTTGATGGTTTGCTGGGCAGGGGTGAGGAACAGGTAAAAGCTGAGCCGGCTGCACCGCATCAGCTACATGGAGAGGTGGATAGCTGTCCAACTTCATTCACGGATAAGGATGGGTTGGTGTTGGGTTTATTTGTGGTTTATTATTGCTGAATTAGATTCCACACCATACATATAAAATCACCTACATTCAGCAATGTTCAGTGCAACTGTGCTCAGTATCTGAGGGGTGGAAAAGTGCCAAAAGTTGAACAGACTCCTGATGTAAAGCAGGAGGTTGAAAGCACCAAATTTTTTAGCTCAGAAAGTTGTGGAGAAAGTGGTGAAATTGATAGCGATGTGTGGTTCAGTGATGATCCCATGGATATAGATTATGAGGAAAAAATGAGTGTTGACAGTGATGCGGATGAAGATTTGGAATATGATGATGTGGATTGCATGAAAAGTAGAATGAGGGGGTCATTCAAAGTCATCAACAAAATCTATTCCAACTATGAGTTGATGTTGGAAAATTGCGACAAAGATAAAGATGTAAGAATAATTATATATTTGATGAAATCCACAAATTCATATTCCAAATCATAATTATTATATTTTATTAGGCGTTGTCGGTTTTGGACTTGGCGCGCGGCGAGTACCTGCCCTTGAATCTGGTCAAGGACATGATTCTGAAAAGCCGCGCCAAAATGGTTGAAAGTTTGCACAGCGTGAAAACGATGGGCTTGTGGGATATATTGGCTACTGTGCGGGTGGGTCAACGTCTCTGCGACATGGAGGCATTGCGGGACAATCTCATTATGGAGGTAAGATTGGGTAATAAGTGGGAAATTTGAAAATAATAATTCAATATAAATTTACAGCACCAGTCCTTCCAAAAATGGACCAGTGATAGATTAGTGGAATTTCAGCAGCGAATTGATTTTTTCAATGAGTACATTGGTACTGTGGTGAAGGTGGATGTTGTCAATGGGGCTACTGGGGGTGATTTTGACAAGAAAAAATTTCCTATTTGGAAGCTGGCCTGCCCAAGCGTTGACAGTTCACTTTGCTCGACCGGTTTCGAGGCCGAGTGCTTGCCAATTAAATTTATTTTGGCCAAATACAAGAAAAAAAATTTGGAGCATAAAAAGGGTGTTGAAAATGGGTCGCTGAATTGCGCTGATTGCAGTAGTCAGAGTGGTTCATGCAAAACTTTGGACAAAAGTTAGATATATTAATTATTAGGAAATAAAATAATCTTATGCTTAAAAAATCTGTCCATTGCAGTCGAGCGCGCCGCGACGGATGAAATAGATGAGCACAAACACATGGTGTTCACCGGTTTTTTTGAGTGCGCCATATGCGAGGAGAATGATGTCACGGATATGGATATGGATGGGAGTGAGTCGGATGAGAGCGACTCTACTGAGGAAATGGAACAGGGCTAAATGTTGAACATTGTGATTACATTTGATTGATGATAAATTTGGATATGGACATTGTTTTCAATTTACTAAAATTTGGAATATTTATGCTGATAAAACATTTTTTATAGAAGATGTTATATGCAGTGATGTGGATATTGAATAAAAGTGGATTTTTCTGTATATGCTATTCTTCCATTTTTTGAAAATGAAAATCAAAATCGTTTTTTTTTTGTGTATGCTATTCTTCAAAAAAAGAGTGGAATTGGGTAAGTTATTTCAGGTACTCACTACTAGCCGACAAAATTTAGAGACACAAAAATTGTAGACAAATGTCCGAGATATCTGAAAAGTGCAGGGCAAGCTTTGTCGCCCAAACGTGGCGCTGCCGGGCCAGCGCCAAACTTTAAAATGCGATTTTGCAAAATCGAAAAATCTGGATACCGTATTTCCTCGAAATACCCCCCGGGGGGTGATTGTTTCATAGTGGTCCCGAGAGGGGGGGGGGTTAAACGAGGGGGGGGTTATTATTTCACAAGAAAATTTTTGAAAACCAAGTACAAAATTGTCGTCTGAAACGTACGCAGACGTCGAAAAATGCAACAAAAACCGCCATTTATAAGGTTCTGTAGACTAATATTAGCATGTAGATGGTATGCACACTGTTCTAACGTGACACCGACATTGTTTTAACGTGTGTTCTGCAGTACACTGAACACAAACTACAGTTATTGTCATGTACGTTCCCTTTACACTCAATTTGGGGGGGGTATTTCGAGGGGGGGGGGTGATTGTTTCATAGTGGTCTCGAGAGGGGGGGGGGGTCAAACGAGGGGGGGGGGGTATTTCGAGGAAATACGGTATGTTAACTTTTGGAATGAAAGTCCCCACATAGCCTACAATGAGACAGGTGGATTCTAGATTTAGACCCTCCGGGGGTTGCATAGCTAGCAAATCGCTGCTCCGAAGGGATAGATAATTAAGATTCCGTGTGTGATTTGAAAATTTGGTTACCGAAAAAATGTGTCAATGCGAACGGACTGTGATGCACCATTTGAGAATGAAAAATTATGGATAACTGTCATGCTTCACAGCTGTATCTCTGGGACACCAACCACATCGAAAACATTTATTGACCGATTTTATGCGATGCACATTTAAAATGAATGCTTTAGTCTGTGTGAAATTTCACATTCAACTAGTACTGTATTTTTTCTTTTGTGAGTTATTTTTACTCAATTGCTTAACTATTGATGAACTCGCGCGGCACTATATAGTGAATGTTTTGCTAGGCTTTTAGAAATGTCATAGAGCAGAATTTCAGCTTGAGAGTTGGGGCAAGTACAAATAGGAATATGTTGAAAAATACAATAAAAAATAACTAATATATATACCCATAACAAACTTATTTACCAATCTGCATGCAATTTGTTCACTGTGCATGCACACCTGCGCCCTGATTCTCACATTGCTTAGTAATACATAGCCCCAAAGAAGCCCAAAACCAAACTACCTATCTATCACCACTCACAGCACCGACCAATTTATCTACCACAACTAAAACATTCCATCTAACTACCCGCAACTAAAAATCCACCATCAAACAACCTCGAGAGAGATCAAGGCTCCACGTAGACCCGACCCGACCCGACCCGAAACCCGGTCCACAATTCCGATGCAACTGTTCGCGGCGCGGCGGGCGGGCGCGGCGCTGCTGGTGCTGCTGCAGTTTGGCCGGCCGTCGCACTCGGTGAGGATGGGCACGCCGCCGCCGCTAGATTCAAACGAACAAGATCAGGCGGCTGTAGGTCACAGTGACACTGGTGGTGGCGCGGCCGCGGGCGGCAACGAGTGGTTGTTGGTGAGGTGTAGATGGTAGAGCCCCCGTGCGGCACGGTCCCTCTCTGCCTCGGCTCTTATCGCTATTGCCTTCTGCGCACTGCTGCGTGTTGCTACGGCTTTTTTAATGCCTTTGTTTCTTTTTTTTGTTATCAGATTTGCGCAGAAAGTAATGGATGAGTTATCTACAATTATTTACGCTTTCATGCTTAATTTCTAGAGTAAAATACCTATAATGTCGTGATTTGCTCCCGATATTATTTTTATGCCGGTGTTCGCTTGCAGCGCTGCATATTTGCGATGTCAATCAATATTCTGAAGCTGAAAACCAATAATTTTATTGAAGCATTTGTTGAACACATTTTTCTTCTATAACTTAAAATGGTCTTAGGTCAGCGCTACACTGAGTGTTGTTTTATGATGCCCTAGAAATTTTTTTTGCTTTTTTTGTTTGCCAGCTTAACTTCCCATGCCCGTACTTACCTATACTACAAAAAACGTAACTCTCTGTACTGCATCTATGTAAAACTTAACTACGCTGCTCGCATGTAGAAATGTAGGTAAATGAAGTTTAACAACACGTCGCTCTGTAACACCTAACACTTTTACGTTATCATTTTTTCTACCGTTGGTTTATTTTTCACATTACCTAATGCGTTTTTTTCAAAAACTCTTTAACTCAGTTGCCTCACACTCGATGTCAGCCATGTCGCGACAAAAATAACACGATCAAATCGACTGCAACACCCTATCCAACTTGCCCAGGCGCAAGCGAAAGTGTTGCACGTGGAGCCGCGGCCGGCCGACCTCTACGACACGAGCGCTGCCGTGGACGAGCCTCTAGAACGGCACGAATTGCAGCCGCAGCCGCAGCTGGAACTATACGGCGAGGCACGCATGTTCGACTATCTCTTCCGCAACTACAGGAAGCAAGTGCGACCCGTCAAAGACCCGCACAACTCGGTCAACATCACCGTGCAGCTGTACCTCAAGCAACTGTTGAAGATAAATGAAAATGATCAAGTGCTGACTATTTATTTGTGGCTCGAGCAGGTGCGTTGCCCTCGCTTTGTTCAATATGTAAACAGGGTGCACGCCAGGTCCGCCACCCAAATTCTGAGTCGGTGCCGGACGCCATATCTCCAGTTGTAGTGGGGGGATTTATTCGAAATTTTGAGGGCATATACTCGAAACCCACCCACTACTATATACGGGCTGGTGAAGGTCGGCGACCCACACTCAGGTGGGTCGCCGACCTTCCCCAGCCCGTATATAGTAGTGGGTGGGTTTCGAGTATATGCCCTCAAAATTTCGAATAAATCCCCCCACTACAACTGGAGATATGGCGTCCGGCACCGACTCAGAATTTGGGTGGCGGACCTGGCGTGCACCCTGTTTATGTGCTTTATTGAGGATGGGAGGGCTCGACCTCGAGTCGACTGAACCCTACTCAACTCGTGACTCGAGGCCTTAAACTTGTGTCAAAAGCTTGTGCGAAATGCTTGACCTCATGCCACCAGAACAATCGACTGTGACTCCATAATCTACGTGATATTTACAACTGGATATTGCAATAGATACCAGTGTTTTCCAACGATACACTGATTTTGCAAATACACATTTGTCGATAAAAAATGGACGAATTTACGTTGCGTCAGGTGTTGGCGCACTCACTACACATGTGTAAACTGAATAATAAATACAAATCATTTTTAAAAATTCTTAAAATATTTTCATTCACAGTACTGGCATGACGACTTCCTGAAGTGGACTCCAAAAGATTTCGACGGTTTCACGTCGCTGCGCGTGCCCGCAGAGCTCGTCTGGGCGCCCGATCTTCTCATTTACAACAAGTTGGTACCATTATGCAACAAAAAAACGAAAGTCCATCAATTTCTGTCAATTCTAAAAAACGTGATGATATCCACCGCGCAGCGCAAACATGAATGTTGGCGACAATTCACTGACTACCAATGCCGTGGTGACGAGCACTGGTGATGTGTCACTATATAAAGCTATGATTTCGGATGTCGCATGCCGCCTCGATATGAGCAACTTCCCATTTGACCAACAGGTTTGAGGGTGTGGGAAAAGTTTTGATTAATACCCCGGTACTCCGGTAACATTTCGTACTCCTTTCGTACTCCGTCCGGTACCGCCATCAAGTTCTTTACGCTCTTCTGAAGGAAGCAGTCAAGGAGTGGTTGCATGGCTCATTTTACCGTATTAAAAAATTGGGTTTAACAGTAATTTCCGGACAAAATCCTATGCAATTACCGTATTTCCTAGAATCATCCCCCATCGAAATACCCTCACCCAAATTAAGTGTAGAGAGAATGTACATGAAAAATACCGCAGTTTCTGATTTGTTTACTGCCTAATATACGTTCTTTAAAACCAATCACTGAGTTACGTTAGGACAGGGCTTATACGTATTCACTTGCTATTGTTATAAAGCATCCGTTCGCAGGTGTGCCACATCATGCTGGCGTCGTGGAGCTACGACGGGGTGCAGCTGGCGCTGGAGGTCACCGGCGTCGACATCATCACCAAGCACTACGTCAGGAACATGGAGTGGGCCTTGACCACCATGCAGGCCAGGCGAAACACCATGTTGGTCGGATGTTTACCTACACTTGGTGTACCGCAAAGTATGCATGCGCACATACTTATGTCTTACGTGTCAATGCGCCGGCGTGATACTTATGTATGCTCTTTCACAAACAATAAATAAAAAATTTTAAATAAAGAACCAGAGTCACGTATTTACAAACAACGAATATATTCTCCTAAGACGTTTTTTTCTTTTTTGACATGCGATCTTATCGACAATGACGTCATGATGGAGCGTTCCGTTCAGAAAAATGCACAGCGTGCGGTCCGCGGAGTTCTTATTGTCATGTTCATGTGGATATGGTAGGGTTGGAGTGAATAGTTCTCATCATTCAAGTACACCAAATGTCCTGCCTAAGTTGAATACATGCTAATTTGCACCCTCCCAGCTTCTACGACTGCTGTCCCGACTCGCCCTACATCGACATAAGCTTCTATTTCGTCATCCGCCGCAACCCGACCTACTATTTATTAACTCTGTTCCTACCCAGTGCATTTATCGTCACAATTACAATTGTCGGCTTTTTCATACCCCATTCGTCTAGTGGCGAGAATGTGGAGAAGATTTCGTTGGGGGTGACGGCGTTACTGTCGCTGGCCATTATATTGATGATGGTTTCGGACAAGCTGCCCAGCAGTTCGGAGCACGTGCCCTTGCTCGGTGGGTGGGGCGGCTGTTCAGTTGTTGGTAGCATTTAAAAAATGGGCGTTATTAGAAAAGGAAATTGAATGTGATCGCAGAAAATTTTGAGAAAGTAGATATTTAAGTGTATAAATGAAAGATTTATATTTTTTTGTATTTTTCCACTTTAATGTTCTCAACACCTAATTTACAATGCAAATGCATAAAGTATGCGAAGAAAACAGAAAAGATCGAAAACAAACTTTCAGGCAAATATTACATTGGCCTTTTTATGATTCTATTTCTGGCCACCGCGGCCACAACAGTGACGCTTCAGCTGCAATTGTATGGCAGCTATGGCAAGCCAATGCCCAAGAGTTTCCAGAAAATACTGAAATCGAGCATAGTAAAATTGATTGTTAGCAACAAATTGTATAGAGGCAAGGATGAAGGCAGGGTTGGTTATTTATTTTACACACATAAATTGACAATATTTCCCTTTTTTATTGAATTTATTGTTTGATTTCACATCAGATAAGCAGTCCTCGCAATAATATTGAAGCGATTTTGACCATTGTAAGTGTGTGCAGTGCACTGAGGATTTCGAGTAAAGTAGCATAGTTTGCATTTATTTTGGTTATTTACATGGGGAAATAAATACCTAAACTTCATGCCGTATTTCCTCATATTTTTCCCCGACGAATGATACCCTCGTCTAGGTGATAAGGGGAAAACTATACCCCCACCCCTCTGGAATGAGTGTCAAGAGCACCTAATTATGAAAATTTAGACTCGTTTATTCGCAATTTACCAAAGTATTCATTGAATACCAATAGAAATGCTGGCATTGCTGGCTACAAATTGAGTACTAGTCTCAGTATGTTAATTTACGTAATAAATCATCACGTTCTCAAATGAAGATGTTGATAAGAAAGAATGATCTCCTTTGAATAATTCCATTGAAATTTTGCTAGTGAAAAGTGATCGTATGGTGGATATTTCGAGGAAATACGGTAAACAAATTCTTCAAACTAACCATGACCAACAGCATGATTATCGGGTCAGGTAAATATTTAAATTGATTCAGTATCATTGGCCTGTACGATATCTGTACGTATCTGTACAAGTAATTTCTGTACGATTGAGATTGAGTTTGTATTTTCTGAAGATTGAGTTGTTTGAATTTCAAAAAAAAATAAAAAAATTGAAAAACCCTTTTTGACCTCATTCAATTTATCACATTCTCAAAGTTTCTCGTAAAACAACAACAATACTACACTTCCACCACCCTCAAAAACCCATTAAAATCATGCTACACCGCAGAAGAAGGGCATGTCGCTGCTGGAGCGCCTGTCGCACAACAACCGGGCGCGCAATTCGCGCGGGGCGCACTTACAAAACGGCGATCCGGCCGCCGACCGATTCGTCAGCCACAACAACGACGACGGAGGCGGCATGTCTGGTACATATGCCTATCCTAGTTCCGTAGTTGTTGCTACGCTCACGCCCGTTTTCACGTAGTCGCCTACGTTTTTTATTTGCAGAAATAAAAAGTGGAAAACGTAGCCGTGCAGTACCGGTTTCAAATAGATAATTTTAGTTTGTAACTAACTGAAGATGTTCATAGCCAGGTGCCAGGTGGCAAAAGCGAAGTGAAATGGCAAGTGAATTGGCAAAAGCGAAATAATTTTTTTTTTAATACCGTAAATTCTCTAATAATACGACAGTCGTACTATTTTTTTCAGCACATTTTTAGGTGTCGTACTATTGGAGATGTCGCATTATTAGAGAGTGTCGCATTATTGTTTTTATCAAATCAACAACTTCTCGGCCAGTGAATAGTGGCGGTTGTGACGCGGCTGGCGCCCTTGCGAACTGCCGAGCGATTCTGGTGAACTGCCGCCAGCCGCCGCTTTGTCTAAAAGCGCCGAATCCGCGGCTTCCGCAAATTGCGACATCGTTACGTCGCTTTTTCTTTTTATTTCTCAGGTGTCGCACTATTGAAGAGTGTCGCATTATTGGAGAGTGTCGGATTATTTTCACACAACGTGCCCAAACCTGTCGCACTATTGGAGATGTCGTATTATTGGAGACCTGTCGTATTATTAGAGAATTTACGGTAAAGGTAATTTCTCTTCGCTTTTCCCATTTTTCTTCTCAATTCACTTCACTCTTGCCATTTTACTTCTCACTTCTCAATTTGCGGAACTGCCCCCTGGCCGTCCATGGACCAAAGCATATATTGCGTTGTGTTGCACAGTTACAATTTTGCGCGAAGCTTAGATTTGCAAATTCAAATGCAAACGATAGTACCTCAGTTGTCAACGGGCTACGAATGCAGGCATCCGCGCCTTGCTGGTGGAATCGTCGGCGTGCATGGCCGGCCCCGCCATCGCGCAGGAGCCCGACGAGCCGCGCGGCAGACCCGATAAAATGGCCTTCGCCATGGTTAGAATGCTCGCCTGATTTGCTCCGCCTTTTAGCTATTGAAGGTTTACACAGTCTTGCTATATTTGTCATGTTAAGTGATTGAAAAGCGCCGCGCCGGGTGCTCATCTCAATACAGGCGCGAATAGCGCAAGACATATTTAAGTGACACCGTCATTTTGAAAGGGCTTCGGCTGGCAAGGCGCTTGACCGAGACCACCACAAAAAATGCAGCAAGGGGCGGTGCCCCCAAGCTTCAACTGGCGCCAATCCATCACTTTTTAGCAATCTCTGTCCATGGTGCACTTGAAATACGACCATTACCTCCGATTATACTCTGTTGTAATCGTAGATATCCTTAACACATTTTTCTGGACCGGACCTTGCCCTTGTCTCCCACCACGCTTTTCCGCGGTGCCATATTACAAACTTTATAGAACATTTAAGCGATTGATCGAACCGTCAATAATTCAGGTGCGTCGCCTGAACGATTCCGGTGTGCTGCGCGAGATCGCCGACAGTTGCGCTGAAATTGGGCGCGGCTTGTCCGAGGATCGGGCCGTCAGACGTATTTCCAGGTGCCTTTTTTATTTTATTTGAAGTAAAAGTCGACCTAGTCTGCAGAGTTGTGAAAGCATATTTACTTTTGACCGAAATACCCGGGTATTTGTTATTTCGTTTACGCTTACGCCTTCTAGAAATACGGTTACGCTTTGTTACTTATTTACCGGACGAAAATACCCGGCTACTGGGAAAGCGTAAAAAGCTTCTAATAAACCTTTTTTATATTTGTGGGTTGAAAATACCCACAAAAATTCACCCGATTCGTTGAACGCTTAGTATAAGGACTCTAAAATTAGAAAGGGTACTTACCCTTACGTTTATGCTTTCCAAAATACCAGTATTTTAACAACTCTTCTAGGCTGCTGCACACAACGTGAAGAAATCGGGTAGTGTAAAGTGAAACTTTTGTCAGAAGTTTGCCATGCTTTCTCACCATTTATACTCGAAGTCAACGGACATGATATTCTGCCCTCGCACTCATTTATGTATCACGTTGGAAGCGTGCCAATGATGATAAAGCAGACAATTTTTGTAGAAATGATGAAAAATATCACTGTTGTAAATAAGTTCACGTATAGCGTTATAACAGAGCAGAGATGACTTTTTTCAACCTTTTATGAAAATGGCATGCGTAAAAAAATCGTTGGCACGGGAACCACGCGTGTAGGGTGTAAAATCACTGGAGTATACTGACAGAAACATTGGTGAAGGTAGTGAAAACAAACGTTCTTCGCGCAGAGAATGGGAGCGTTTGGCGCGTCTGATCGAGCGCGTGCTCATGGCGCTGTACGTCACGCTGACGGTGTCCTTCTGCGGCTACATGATCCTGTGCAACAGGCAGGACGACATCGTGCTCACCGACAAGCTCATGGACAGCTTCAGATAGTCCCTTTGTTGAATGCACCGATATTCATGGTGATCTCGAGATATTTGACAGACTTATTATTTATACCTATGACCATGCCAGTTTGATTATTAGTGTGCTGATTTATTCTGTATTTAATTGTGCTCGCTGTTTATTCCAATGTACTTGCTCAATTCTGGAAACGGCGGTTGCAGCTGTTAGGTGTAGTCCCAGACCCTGTAAAGTGTAAAGTAAAGTGTCAAATGTTGTGTAAAATGTCAATCAAAACAAAAAGGAAAGGTTTTATCACTGAACTTTGCATTACCATTGACCCTCTTCTCTACATTTGTCATGACAATTGACAATTGCACAACATTTGACACTTTACGTGGTCTCGGATTGGCACGTGTGACAGCGTTTGGCGTGCTGCCCAATAATGTAAAAAAATTATCTCATCTCTCGCTCTACTGCTTCAACATTTCCTTATACACAACAAAGGCCGCCAACTTATAACCGTTAGAGTCGAGCTTGTACTGATATTATCTCTGTAAATACATAAAATATACATGAATATTTTACAAATTTTATGTGCAGTCGTATATATATTTACTGTTTTGCATCAGACACATCCAAAAACGGAACCAAGGGCCAGTTCCGCAAGTGGTAAAGTAAAGAGGAAAGTAAAAATTGTGTAAAGTGTGAAGTAATTAAAAACGTTTTGCTTTTCACTTTACTCTTTACTCTACTTTTCAAATTTTACTTTGCTCTTTCTTGCCGTTTGTAATTTTACTTAACTCCTCAATTTTTTTATTCTTTACTTCACCACTTGCGGAACTGGCCCAGAAAATTCCTGTTGTTTCATGACTTCTCTAATTTTGACAATTGAAGCTAATCGAATTTTTAATTGAACAAAATAATATACCTAATTAAACTATATTGATCAGGTGGCAGTCCCAAGCCCCGTAAAGTGTAAAGTAAAGTGTCAAATGTAAAGTCAAATGCAAAGTAAACCGTTCATTGTCATGCAAAGTTCAGTAATAAAATCTTTTCTTTTTGGTTTTATTGACAGTTTACTTTGCATTTGACTTTACATTTGACACTTTACTTTACACTTTACAGGGTTTGGGACTGCCCCATGGAATGTGTTTTCCTATTTTTATTACTTTTTTCCTAATTCGGTTGTAGTAAGTTCAATTAGAAAATTGAGTTAGTTCCATCAACTAAATACTACAATACCATAAAAACAGAATCATGCCACTTTATGGATGCCATTTGTCTGATGTGGAACAGATCACTTTTATGCGCAGTGTGTATTACATTACGTGCATATTATGACGGGTAAATGTTAAAAACGTGACAAGAACACTCCGTAACATGTTTTAGGGGTGCCTTTTCATACATGTAATACCCAAACATGGAAGTATTCGTGGCACTTTACAACGTTAGTTTTATGTTCAGATTATCTTGAATGTGGTGGGTGGTATCAATTTAACACCCAGATGGATGCCTCACAAAAGGTGTTTCTTCTAAAGCCCAAGAGAGCTCACCAGTGGTCACTCCTAGACCGTGTAAAATGCCATATAATGGAACCCCGCGCACTAGTTGACACAACGAAAATTTTTCCCATGTGTCAATTGAAAAAAGCGTAATGCGTGAACATGCAGTTTACACATGGACGTTTTTTATGTAATTTCCATGAAACAAATGTGTTGATGGGTTTTGGCAAGTCACCTACTTCAAACATTCTATCAATTTGGTATACTAAATGGGAAAATGTAACCCAGTGCGTGCATTGCTACTATTTCTAGTACACATATAAAGTTTTACACTTGTGTCCACTGTTTCAGCTGACACATCAAATACCGTATTACCTCGAAATACCCCCATGGGGGTTTATTATTTCGCCAGCAAAATTTGAGGGGGGTCTATTCGAGGGGGGTTTATTATTTCGTCAGAAATTTATGTAAGGATAGTAGCAAAAAGTAGGCATTTTCATACCAAAAACAGGTAATAAATGCATCTAAACAGGATGTATTTGGACATTAAAATGTAGATTGCTACACAAACAAGTCTATATTGTGTAGCTGCGATACAAATAAGCAGTAATAAATACATCATGTTCGTTGCATATATGATGTACATCATTCTGCGGGGGGGGGGGGGTATTATTTCCCCAGCCCATTTTGAGGGGGGGGGGTTAATTCAAGGTGGGGTTAATTCAAGAGGGGGATTAATTCGAGGTAATACGGTATATGAATGCGTTAACTGACCAAATTTTGTAACATTAGTGGCAAATGCATGTGCAGTTGGTACAAATGTATGAATGGATGTGGTTACACACACAAAATTGTGTAAAATGTCACACTTTCCATGCTTTTTCTGAGTACCCCTATTTTCCGCCACCAATTTAAAGATAGCTTTATTATATGGAAAATGATGCTATTTGATTAATTTTTGGACCACATGCAGTGTGTGATGGTGCATAGTTTTTGGGTCACACACTGCTAGAAATTGCTTAGTTGTTGCAAAAAAAATTAGTGTAGCATGCACTACTAATGTTGACACACAGTTTTTGTTACAAATGGAATAGCCACAAATGAATTTAGGTTTAGTCAACAAAATGTTTTCTAAATTTGAGATAACAAATTATTGAGAAAAACATAGTAATTTCAGACACATTTTTTGGCACTATTTTTTCAAATTTGCTTCCAATTTTTTTTCCAAATTCTGAAATTGAGATATATGAAATAAGATACTGGAATAAGATACTAGTTTGGCTTAAAACAAGTCAGAGTAAATTGTCATGGCTGAATTGGCAGAATTGTCAGTTGACACAAATTTTTTGTCAGTAAATTTTTGGCTGACAACACATTTGTAATGTTTGTGCTTACAGAGTAACGCGTGACGCTGTGCAATGCGCATTTTACACTTTATTTATGTCAAATGAAAATAATGCTAGAACTCATGTTATTTCATATGGATGGATCAAACATGAAACTCCTTAAACATGAAACATCAAGCAGGAAATTACATCCTGCATCATTTTTTGTATTTGACAGAAATGCTTTTGCAAATGTTTGTACTAGCAAAAAATGCTAATGGCAGTCTAAGCTCCACCCACCGACCCAAAATTAACCAAATGTGTCAACTGAATGTCCAGTTGACACACAACCAATCTTGTCGCTGTGTCAACTACTGTTCAATATGTTGAATGCCAAGCAAAGTGTCAAAAGTCATGTAAAATGTATAGGTAATGACCGACCAGTAAAAGAGAGAATTCGACAATTTACATGACTTTCACCAGTTTGCATGACATTTTTATTTACCGTATTACCTCGAATTATCCCCCCCTTGAATAAACCCCCCTCGAATTAACCCCCCCTCAAAATGGGCTGGGGAAATAATAAACCCCCCCTCGAAATACCCCCCCCCTTCGGAATGATGTACGTCATGTACATAATAAATACGTCATGTATGCAATGTATGTACATGATGTATATTACTGTTAATTTGCATTGCAGCTACACATAGCCTCATTTTGTGTAGCTATCTACGTTTTTATGTCCAAATATATCCTGTTTGAACACATTTATTGCCTGTCTTGGATATGTAAATGCCTACTATTTACTACGATTGTTATGAAAATTTCTGACGAAAAAATAACCCCCCCCCTCGAATAACCCCCCTCGAATTAACCCCCCTCAAATTTTGCTGACGAAATAATAAACCCCCATGGGGGTATTTCGAGGTAATACGGTAAACAGAGTATTTTACAGATTTTACTCGAAGTAGATCTGGTGCCATTTCCACAAATCGAGAAGTGAAACGGCGAAAGCGAAGTAAAATAGCAAAGGTGAAGTGAAATGGCAAGTATTTTGGCAAAGGTGAAGAAAAAAAAGAAGTGATTTCTCTTCGATAACTAGTGATAAAAAGTCATTTTACTTCTCAATTTGCGAAACTGGCCAATGTTGTGCACTGTGCAGCATCACTACAACCTACGCACTTTATTTCACTCAAAATGAAGGATATTTCAGTAATCTTCATTCTAACCTCACCGTTTTCGCTAAATAGTTAGCTGGTTCGATGCAAATTACCAATTAACTGTATATTTAGTTGCCTCCTAAATGCATTACTGTGATGGCAGCCCACACACTAGTTGACACATCAACAAATGAAGGCTGTTGTCAACTGCATGTGCCAAATAAAAGCCCATGTCTGCACAGTTAGTTGACAGCATGGCAGTTTTGTACAAATGTCATGTAGCCAACTTTTTACTCAAATTTTGACTTTGGATAGCTGGCAATCCTGCAGCAAGTCATCCACTGGGCAAGCGAAAATCAGTGCATGGCACCAAGGGACAATGGACATCCACGACATGACATAGGTAACTACCATTACCACAACAGTGGCACTTGAATTGACTGAGGAATATAGACTTTATCTCAGAGTGTACCTCCACATGATATTTTTAACCTAACCAATATCTAAAAGAAAACATCTTCAGTGAACCAGCAGCTTCAAGATAATTTCATGATACCTTGAACAAACCCACTTAAACAACTCCCCATGTTGGCCGGGTGAGGAAAAATAGCCAATCCCTAGAATAATGCCCCCTTTTTCAATGGGTGGGGGATTGGAAAAATGTCGCATTGAACACTCAATTGAATTTTCACGTGTTATATTTAGTTTATATTCTTTTGTAGCTGATGTGCACTATTAGGAGTCACTTTATTGCTTGAATCGAATTTACAGATCATAGATTCACATCGATTGAGTACTAGTGCTGTGCAGTGGAAAAAATAATGAGCATACACCGTATACGCGTAATAAATGAATGATGAAAATTGCTTCATTGACTTCAGCACTGCAGTTAGCATTGGCCGTGCCAAAAACAAGAGTGATATATTTGTGCAATATTTTACATTTTTGCAACACCTATCAGTTAAAACTTTACGCATCACTTACACCTGGAACTAAAAACCACTCTAGTCGGACTGACAATCGTATTTGGGTTTACAATGATATAAATAACCATCTAACTTCCAATTTTCTTACCATGTGAAATCGGCACCAATTCCTTGACGCGCCATATCTTTATGAAACAAAATCAATCAAAAGTATGCAATTATACCCAATTTTTTCATGTGGCACCAAATGCGTTTTGTTTCGACATCGTATTTTACATACGGTGCCAGTTAGGTTCTGTGCTGTTGAATTTTTCTTGCATCTCGTGATAGCTTTCAACTTTCGTCCCGTCTAACTGAATAACGCAAGTCGGTGTGTTAAGGTATTTATGGTAGCGGATGGCTTCTGCCTTATTACCGTATATCCTCGATTAAGTTCCCCCCCCCCTCGAAAAACTCCCCCCTGTTAGGAGACTGAGGAAATAATAACTCCCCCCTCGAATAACTCCCCCTCTTAAATGGGTGTCCATATATAAAAACAACGTTTTTTATGTAGGTTTTATCTAAAAAAATGTATTTATTTCAGCGTATCTTCACTACCATTCATTTGATTGCATGAATTAATGAATTTCTACACTGACTTACAGGTTTATGCAACCAATGCATGCATGTTGCAAATATTCAGTTCAGTCAACTAAATGCTACAATTGCATAAGGGCGTATTTATCTGCAGTTCCCGGTTGTGAAACATCTTACGTCGTCTTAAATTTTAACCGTAAAGAAATGCATAAGTTCATGACAAGTTGTAGACCTGCATCGTCATCCACTTCAATGTCATTTATTTTGCGGTGAAATTCTACATTTGAATTTTACGTCGAGCTGTGATCGCAGCTTTACGTTGTATGCCACTAGCACTAGGTACACTATACGAGTAGATATAGCTTAGTAGATATAGATTAGCGTACTTTTCACGTCTTACCAATATATCTGTCGTTTTACGAGATCAGCAAAACCCATTATAGGCACCGTATATAGAATATTCACATATTTATACCGTATTTCTTTGAAATAGCTCCCATTCTGTTGTCAGAATAATTCGTTGATGCTGAGTAGGTATGTTTTCATTTGGGGTTTTTCAACAGAATTGTTCCCAAAAGCATGTAAAATTACGATTGAAAATTTCGCTAAAAATATATTTTTAAGGAAATTACTGTATATTTCTCGAGGAAAGGAATAAAAATACGGAAAGTCCAAAAAATTCTGAAATTCGAAAACATTTTTCGGGGGGCATTTAAGGAGGGATATCATTTCCCCAGCTCCGCATAGGTTGGTCGGAGGGTTATCAAGGAATTACGGTATCATAAAAAATACATAAGTACGTGTATAAGTGAATGCGCTACAATAATCTTTCCAATGGGAATGTGGGCGGTTTCGACGGCATTCTGGGTGAGTCGACGGGCGCGATCGACTGGTCGTTCCTGCGGCATTTGTGCAGCGTCGCGGTGCCGTCCGACTCGTCGCTGCCGTGCGTCGACGTGGGCGACACCACGCCCGCCATGCCGGCCGCGTGGCTCAGCGCCGGCCGGCCGTTTGCCTGCGCGAAGGGCAATGCGGCAATGTTGCTAGCCATTGGGGTATGACGTTTTTTGGTTCCGCATTGAGTTTTTGATTCCGCCGTATTTGAGAAAAACTTGATTTTTGGAAAAAGGCGGTGAAGCAGCCGCTGTAAACACTGCTAAATGACGCCCAGCTTTGATTTTGTTGAGTCGGCCTCGAACCAAAAAAATGTCTGTGCTTTTTCCGTTACAGAAGCCCTTCGTGAGCAAACCTGGTGCTCATGAGGAGTTGCATGTACATGGTCCGGCTGAAAAGTCCCCGGGCAGTGCTCGCCATTCGCGCTAGGGGTGAGCTAAGGCCATAAAATTTTGACAGGTTAAGATAACAGGTGTTTTCAGTTTTCACCCAAAATTTCACCCCTGTAGCTCCACCCACTGCGGAACTGTGGGGTTACAATTTCAGTCATTTTGTACTGATGTACAAATGGTGCTCTAGCTCAAAGCTGCTTTAAGTTGTGATCATGAAACTTTGGCTAGTGTAAGCCACCAGAGTTGGCAATGTGCTGATAGTATTCAACACTTTCATACACATTATTGCTTCAGGTAAAATAAATATGCAGATCAGGATGATGTGCAAGAAACGTGGGAACTGTGATGGATGTTTTTGGTGATCATCTGAGATCATGCTGTATTGCAGTGATTTTAATGTTGTTTTGTAATGTGCAGTAAATGAATTATGTGGATAAAATTTCCCTATGTTTCATTACTCATGTCTAGTGGGCACATTACCTGTGTTCAACAGCAGTGAGTAGACTCCAAGGGGGGCTATTTTGAGAAGGAGAGGCAGAATAATGAATTTGGTAGTGAGAGTAGTGACAGTTATGACAATATGGACTAGGCTTATGATATTATAGCTAATGTTGGTTAGTGCTGGCACATTGCAGGGCCGTATCCAGGGGGGGGGCAGGGGGGCTGCAGCCCCCCCCCCTTCCCGGCGCGAGACCAGAAAGTGACCGGAAAATGCGACTTTTTCAACGTCAGTGTTAAAAATTTTGCGCGCAAGCGCGCATTCTTCACCGGATATAAGGTATTATCATCAGATTTGCTCCATGTGGCCGCAAATCATAATAATTACACTCAATGTTGTGCTTTTTGCTGTTTTGTATGTATATTTACATACATATACAGCGTTCCATGGCGCTGGCGCCAACGCCAATGGCGCCATGGAGTGGCGCCTACTAATGGCGCCAGCGCCATGGCGCCATTCCGCCACCATGTAGCTAAGATTTTAGGGGGGGGGCTGAGCCCCCCCCCTCGCCGGCCTCCGTAAACAAGCAGCCCCCCCGCTCAATAATTCTGGATACGTCCCTGGCACATTGCCAACACTGGTGGCTCACACTAGCCAAAGTTTCACGATCACAACTTAGAGCAGCATTTGTTGGCGGTTCGCCAGTGGATGTTTTTACGTCATGTGTATTATCAATCGATTTTGCATGCGCTCTCATAATTCTGATTTTCATGCGTCTCGGTATTGCGGCGTCGCATGCGCAGTGGGTATTTAAGTGATGGCGGGTTGATTTTTGGTAGTTCAGTACAGTTGGCTGGTGGAGGGATTTCTATTTTATGTGCAAATACGATCATGGAAAAATGAAGTTTCAAGCGTTGACTCAGTGAGAGATCAAAATTGAACGAGTCAGAAACCAACGCCACGATTCGCGCTCAAATTCGGTTCCGGCACTTTCTCGTCCCGCCCGTGACTCTCCTCCACTCGCTCGGAGCTGAGCGGCTTGTCTGAGGCTCTGTCTATCAGTTCTTGAGAGACAGACCTCAACGCTCAGTTGCTGTGCCACTCACACTCGCCAGTGAGCGGCTCAGCAAGGGATCACGGAGCGAGCGGTTCGGTAGCGAGCCGCAGTTGGTGCTCAGCTCCTGTGCCACTCACACCTGCTGGTGAGCGGCGCAGCGAGTTTCGGCGAGTGAGCGGTTGAGTGAGGGAACCGCACACATTGAGTTAGAGCACCATTTGTACATCAGTACAAAATGACCAAAATTGTAACACCCACAGTTCCGCAGTGGGTGGAGCTAGAGGGTTGAAATTTTCGGTGACAACTTAAAACACCTGTTATCTTAACCTGTCAAAATTTTATGACTGCAGCTTACCCCTAGCGCGAATGGCGAGCACTGCCCGGAGACTTTTCAGCCGGACCATGTACAAATGACCCCAGAATCTTGACCCCCAGGCACATGCGCCCCCCCCCCCTTGTACGTTTGCAACTAGCGGGCAACCCACGATGATTCGTACGCAACACAGGGTAGCCAAACTGACGGGCATGGAATTCTGGCTGACGAAGGCGGCGGCCGAGGCGGCCCTGCGCCGCATGCTCACGTGGATCACGTCGTCCACGCTGAGGCACTTGTTCCGGTTGAGCAGCAGGTTGGTCTGCGCGCACCCGTTCTCCTGCTGCCACGACACCACCGTGTCCTGGTGCCGCTGCTGCACGTTCACCACCGGGTGCACCGGGGCGCCGGGGCCCGGCCGGCCGTCCGCGCCCGCGGTGTGCCGCCGCCGCGCGCCGCTCGGGTGCAACAGGATGAAACAAGACTCGCAGTGCGTCTGCAGCACGAACGCGTGGTGCGTCAGCCGCTGCGGCGAGTAAGATTGTCACGTGGTGTAAAACTACGGTTGCAGTTATACTCGTCGGACCGCCGAATATGCAGTTTTCTGAACGAAACACTCCATCATGACGTCATCATTGAAGGATTGTAAAAAAAACGTTCTAGGAACAACCAATCGTCGCTTGTACGCGACTCCGCCTTTTTCTTTTTGTGAAAGTGCGTACATAAGTATCCTGCTCGCGCGTTATCAACTAAGACATAATTAGCTTTGGGTGCATTCACTGCAGTCCGCCGAGTATACGCGCCCATCAAATGAAACTGCAAAACTGAATGGGAGAAAGGCCGCCGATGAAAACTCACAGCGCACACTTTGGCCGCCTTGGAGTAGAGTAGCAGAACCTCTCGCTTCACCTCGATATTGCAGCAGTAATAAATGACGGGCCGAATGCAGCTGCAGAAAACGAACAAAAAGTTCAGCAAATCGCTGCAGTAGATGTAAAGGTCGGTCCAGACGAGTTCTTTCGCTACTTCACCAGTTGTCTCATTCAATGTGATCAGCACTGTAGTTTCCACAAGTGGCTTTAACGCGGGCGTTTTCTCTATAATTATCAGTGTGGCGTGATAGAAATTGCAGATCAGGTAGGTGGACACGATGATTGCCATAGTGGTGATGGCCGATCGAACTTGCCTGCGGTTGTGGTGGAAGTTACATTACATTCGTTACATTCTCGCTAATACTCATACTGTACTTACTGGGGTACTGACGCCTCCAATAGAACGGCAGGTAAAAAAGTTGACGAAAAATCAGAATGGCGCTCTTCTATTAGAAGAAATATGGTATTTACCATAATTCCATGAAAAATTCTTGCACATTAATTGTTGTGGGTACCAAAAATACACAATTTGACGCCTTCGTACGCAGTTACGCAGGTCCAAAAAAAGCATTTTACGCGGGTATTTTCTGCGCATAGGTAAAAACTATTTTTTTGCACGCATTCTTTCAGATAGTTTGATGTTTTTAACAACTCCGCCCTGCAGGCCAAAGTTTACATAAATTAAAACAAATAGTTTACTAATTAAAACGAACCGCTTATCTTGTCGCAGCTGGGCTCTGATAGTTTTTGCCACCGGGCCGGGCAGAGAATTCGCCAGCATATACGTAATCTGAAATGGATACAGACCGGATAATAAAAAATTAATGCAGCTATTTACTCGGGGACCAAGTGAACAATTGCCTGAAGGTTGTCAGGGAAAGAATTACGATGGGATTGGAAAGAAAAACTCTGGTGAAACAAATCTTTTCGTACGGAGGAACCAAGGGATTATAAAAATATTGACCTATAACTTTTATATGGTGTTTCTATCTACGTCTTTGTATGGATACAATTTCGGAATACACGGAAGCACGATCAAAGGGCGTATTGAAATGAAGAAATGATACACATCAAATACGTAAAATATTAAAATCACCAAAAAAGTGCCGGGTGAAAATTTGGGTTTGATCTTTTCGTGTGTTTGGGTATAAGGTTTCGGGTAGATTGGTCAATGTCTCCTTCAGAAGATTTTCAGGATGTATATGGGATTCGCGTATTCAGGTCAGTTTTCAGGTAAAAAATTGTATAATGCTATTATCAAGATATATGGGGTGAGTTGTGGCACTGTCAATTCGAGGTGTCAATCGGGTTTCAAACCGCAAGAAGTAGCTTCCCACAGCTCAGTTTTCAGTTAGTTTTCGTTTCTATGCGAGGTTTTTTCACTCCCGCATAGCTGCTGCTGGGGTTGGGAACCCGACCCGACCCGACCGCTCTTGTTATTGGCTTATTTGGTGTGTCCATTTGTTGTTATAATATATTGAATTCTACGAATTGTTTCAAACGATGCAAAAATTTTGAAATTCCCGTCGATACACTCGCATAAAAAAGTTAAATTTCACTGGTTTCAAATATTTACAGTTTCCAATCTTTCGTGCGTGGAGTGTACTGATTGACCGCACACCTTCCAGTGAAACCTACCATATCGCATCTGAATAAAGAGCACAAAAATTTCTTTTTTTCTTCTTTTTCTCATCAGATTACACAATTACCGCATTCTAGCTGTAATCGACCCTTTTAGTATTTGCTTTTGGAGAAACTAGTCTGAACAAAACATGAGTGCAACTAGTGATGTAAAAAGTGATGTTATGCAAAGCGCCAGCGCGTGGTATTTTGTTCCTGGCGCCGGGTAAAAATAGCGCCAAGAGCCGAGAGCGCCATGGCGGTTTTCATTGGCATGGCGCTAAGTACCAATGGCGCCACAGCAAGATATCACCAAGCGCCAAAAGCGCCACGGCGCATTTTGCTTTGGCGCCAGCGCCATGGCGCTTTTACATCACTAGGTGCAACCAATAAACAGGTGCCATTCCTCCCACCAGCGGTTTAATTCGAACAGGTAGCCAGTCACTTTTTTAGAAAAAAATTTAACAAAAGAACTGACACATTAAATATAAATGACGCAATTTTTGTAAAAACACAGAAAACATGAAGAAATGAAAAGGACACAAAAGACGAGACTATTAAAAAGAAAGTTATACCATAAATCTCAACCCGTTTGACAAGGACGACTGCGAAGTGAACAGAGGCACAGTTAGAAGGAAGCAAAAAAATGGGCACTCAACTCAGCCGGCACTGGCTCCAAATCGTCATCGTCCTAAGCGTATGTTCATTAGTGGCAAAAAGCAGCCGATGGCAAAGTGCCAAGAGTTTGTTTCCATTTGGATAGTTGATTGTTAAGAGTGTCAAAAGCACTTTTACTTGCTAACCGCAGCTTTGTCAAGTAAGTGGTGGACCATATCCCGAAAATTACTCATCACAATGATTTCGCACATCTCACCTAAATTTTTGCACTTGAAAAATTACAATTCATGTTGGCAGTAATTCCTGTTGGCAGTAATTGGGGTGTTTCATTCTAAAAATGCATATATCCAAGTTTTTCGATTTTTCAAAATCGCATTTTAAAGTTTGACGCTGGCCCGACGACGCTATGTTTGGGGGACGACGCTTGCCCCGCACTTTTCAGATAGATCCGACATGTCTCTACAATTTTTGTAATCACAAATTTTGTTGGCCGGGAAATATTTAGGGAGTTATGTGAGATTTTGTAAGTCACCCAAAATTGGGAACAAATCTGAACATTTGAAATTAAATGGTTAATAACTTCTTAACGGTGCATTGTAGGATAAAACGAATAACATCACTGCAAAGCCCGTGTCTAAAAGGAGTCTGCACCGCTCGGCATCTAAACCTGCATGGCATCTGGACCCGCGTGGCATGGATTTCTGCCTGCATGGCATCTAGAACCGCGTGGCATCTATTGTCCCATAGATGCCAAGTGGGCTACATGCCGGCACATGCCATGCGGTCTCCATGCCGTGTGGGTGTAGATGCCAAGCAGGCTGAACCCCCCCCCCCACACACACCCACGAGACGGCCCACGGTTTACTTGCACAGCTGAAATATTACTAGCTGAACCTGTCACCCTGCAACATTTTTAAAGGGGTACACCTGTTTATTCAGTCCAGTGTATCATGTGCACAAAAAATATGAATTCAAAATGTGTAAAAATTTCAATGTTTTTCCCAATTATTGTTTTCAGATGTCAAGTGTCTCTGAATTTTTTTATTTAAATGCAAATATGAGTACTGTTTGAAATGGGGAAGAAGGGTAGATTCTATTTCTAAGCCACCATGTACAATATTCAATGCATATCTCACCACACTACCCAGATCAATTTGAGTGTTGCCCCTTAACACTGAGGCTTTTTACATGCATGGTGTCCCAAAATGCAATTCCCACAAAAAAATGGCTTGATAAAAATTTATTCTAGTAGCCACTCTTACAGGGTTACTAAAGAATTGTATTTATGATTCTACATGGGCATGCATGTATCTACCCTTCTTCCCCATTTCAAACGGTACTCATATTTGCATTTAAACAAAAAAATTCAGAGACACTTGACATCTGAAAAAAAATTGGGAAAAACATTGAAATTTTTACACATTTTGAATTCATATTTTTTGTGCACATGATACACTGGATATGTAGACCCCCCTGCCCGCTTGGCATCCGGCCCTACCCGCCCGTTTGGCATCTATGCCACAGTCCGCTTGGCATCCAGCATTTTGATAGATGCCAAGCAGGTCCAGATGCCAAGCAGGCAGAAATCCATGCTATCCGGGTCCAGATGTCAAGCGGATTAGATGCCATTTAGGCCTGACCCGTCTAAAAGTACCTCTACCTAAATTTTCAGATCAATATATGCACGCATATTTGATTTATAGTGCAAAATAGATTTGGAAATTCACGCATGCATTTTTGGAAATGAAACTTTTTTTTGTATGGGAATTCCGGCCAGCTCTTCGCGGCCGCGTGGAAGCACGCGTGCATTTTTGGAAGTGAAACTATTTTTTGGATATGTGCACTTATGAAATGAAACTCCGGTGGTCCGAGATGGATATGTGCACTTACGAAATGAAAGTCTTGTTTTTCATAGGGGATCTGAGATGGATATGTGCACCTTCGATGTGAAAATTGTGATTTTTCTGAAAAACGTTACCACTGTATCTCGGGAACGAAATGGACTAAAACGCTGATTTTTTTTCTAAAATGTGAAAAACTATACGTGGAGGTCAAATCCACGCTTCACTCGATTTTTCTGGATTTGGCGCTTGTGAACTTTTAGAATGGAACTCCCCAATTACTGTTGGCGATTACAATTCTTGTAAAGTGTGAAGTAAATTGTCAAATGTCATGTAAAATGTCATGTAAAGTGGCAATTGTCATGACAAATATAAAGTAAAGTGTCAATTACCATGCAAAGTTCAATAGTAAAATCTCTTCTTTTTTGATTGACATTTTACATGACATGACACTGCACTTTACACTTCGCAGGGTTTTGGATTGCTCCCTGGGGGCCCGTCACAAGCATGCACTCACATTTAGTGACTATATGTTATAGATCCAAACTTTTGGCACTGTCACAATCCCCGCGTCACAGAAATTTCACAACCAATCCTCACCAACAAACAAATATACATACACTTAAATATTGAACTTTTTGATGAATTTTTCTCGTCAATAAGCAGAATATGGAAAGGCAAGCTACTGTGTGCACGGCAGCTTCTTAAAATTTTGAACAAAGCCATGGGGAAATAAATCAGTTTGCACAATGGCAAAACGTGTTAAGCTGCATTTACAGCCTGACGAAAAAAATAAGGTGAAACGTAAAATAAAAAGTCGCCAAAATTTTTATTATTTTCATTTTTCGAGGTTTTTAGTCATAATTCACCTGTAAAGCCCAATTTTTCTCAAAAATGTTTTGTGTGAGTGATGTTATTGCCAAATATCAATGAATAACGTATGATGGAAATTGGACGACAAAAATCAATTTCACGACCTGGTGCCACTCCCAGATCCTGTAAAAGACCCTGTAAAGTGTCAAAGACCCTGTAAAATGTCATGTGTCATGTAAAAGATCAAAATCGCATAAAAATAGAAAATAAAAGAACGATACGGGACTTGGCAGCCGGCGAAATTTCGCAGCATAAAATCAATGAACGATATCCGCCGGAAAAATTAAGTCGGAGTTGGATCGTTAGTATTTGTAGTACATTTTAGCGATTTTCAACCCATTGATAGAACGAATTCGAACTTTTGGCCGGCTGCCAAGTCCCGTATCGTTCTTTTATTTTATTATTTATATGCGATTTTTTTATTTTCGCATGACACATGACACTACAGGGTCTTTTACACTTTGCATGACATTTGACACTTTACAGGGTCTTTTACAGGGTCTGGGAGTGCCCCCAGGTGTGCATGCAATGACAAACGTAAAAATGAGTCAACGTAAAATTGACTTTACGTCGGCCCATTTGCATCATACGTTTTCTGTTCAAAGTTTAAAATAACATCCCTCATATTTATAACAAATTTTTGAAAAAGGGTTTTTAACATGAATTTAGAATAAAATTACTCTAAAACATGAAAATGATGAATTTTTGGTGACTCTTTATTTAACGTTTCATCTTTAATTTTTGTCAAGCCGTAAACGCAAGTTTACAAAAAAAAACTGTTTAGTTCAACAAATTCGGGGTTCAATTACGACTCAAACTCACCGGTTGTTTCTCACTGTGCTGAAAGTTGTGTGTATTGCTGAATATTAAAATGGGAATAAAAGAACCAAAGATAAGTAGGACTCGTATGCAAAAAACTGCAAGCGAGTGGTGTGCAGTGGAGTTTGCGCTGCAGATAATATTGTGGTTTTCCCCGTCCCTTTTAAAAATATCGTATAAGCTTGAATAGCTCCTCCCCGTGGGTGAGTTTCAAGTTGAAGTAAATATCATTGGTCTCCGTCTCCACTAGTATCCACTAGTATTTTTTGTGAAAAGGTATCTAATATGCCGTATTGAAAAAGACGCCATTATGAAAATAGCTTCAGAGTCAAGAAACGTACGAGCTCCGGGGTAATACGATATTGAGACAAACATGCGGACTGGCATCATATTCACATAAGCGGACATCGAATGAATATCCGCATCAAAATTCGTAAAACATTTATTTTTGGAATTTTTTTTTAAAAACAAATAGGATTTGGGCAGTTGCTACTAAAAATAAATCGATGACGTCATCTCCACAATATCATCTGTAGCACTAAAGTAGAGGACATAAAGACAAAAATTAATGATCAACATAAATGGAAGTCTTTGCCTGGCTCGCGAAATAGTCGAAGGACAAGCACTCAGGAAACATAAATCAAAAAACGAACGCAAGTGCTGAAGCCCCAAATTCTAGGCGTGCCCGAAGTGTAAGTTGTGCACTATTTTCCATCCAATTTCTGATGCCACATAGAATCTCTAATATTATCTTTACACCAAGCGGTTTGGACAGCTCGCTATATCGTGTTGTGTCAATGCTATTTATCTCGCAACGAGCACAAATTTGTGGGAGACTTACCATCTCGAAACGTGACACAAAGTTGCCGTTCAAACCGGGATACCGTAATACTTTGGCTTGAGTGAGCAAGAGGCACGGGAAATAAGAGCGTCACCTGAACGGTGGTGGTTTTGCAGCATGAATTCACTGCGATTGCAATTCGAATGCATAGATCGCATCTGAAAAGTTCACCTCGATTGTGGAGGGGGGGGGGGGCTGTCCAGCCATCCAAGGAACTACGGTATCCAGGCAGAAAAGCTCATAAACTCAAAAGAGCGCAAATCCGCATTACCTGCGGCAGGCCGGCGGCGTTGGCTTGGTACAGCGACTGGAGGCGTTCCTTGCGCGACTGCCACAGCAGGAACACTATGGTCGCGTTGATGATCACCAGCAGGACGAAGGGGGCGAAAATCTGCACCCACGTGGTCGACTGCTCGTAGTTCTCGTACCTGCGCGTGCGGCGGTGTTGTGTTGTAGTGAAGGTATATCTTCGTAATACCCCCAGGGGGGTTATTTTATTGAAAACACATGACCAATTTATTTCGTTAACATAATCTGATTCAAAACCGGCAGGCAACCCCCCCCCCCCCGGCGTTCTACAATAAACATATGCGCCGCTTAGAACCTCCGATGAAATTTTCTAATTCTTAAAAGACTCAGTTTGACGTTTTCCCAAAAGAAGCAAAGAGGCGCCCCCAGCCAACCACATATAGCACTCATTGGCGATGACGGTCATGTAGCGTCTGAACGGGTCCGGGCAGGGCACCTCGGTGACGCGGTAGATCAACAGCATGGGCAGCCGGATGATCAGCATGAGCAGCGTGGTGGACACGCACAGGAACACCCGCACGCCCGGCCGGAGGAACACGCTGGTTACAGTGATTGTATTGATTGACTTAACATCATTTCCACCTATCACAGAGGGGGGAGTTATTCAAGGGGGTGGTATTTTTTCCTCACTCGGCCAACAGGGGGAGTTATTCGAGTAAGGGAGTTATTCAAGGGGGGCCTTATTCAAGGATATACGTTATCCCAGTGATTGCAACCTATATTTATTTCTGTTGAAAGAAAGATAGTTTGTGTACGTGGCAATTATCAATGGATCGATCCGACCGCGTCTTCATGCAAGGATCTGCGAGTACACAGCCCAGTTTGCCGCACTCGACTCAACCTTTACTCACCGCACGCCGCCGGCGCATTGAGCAATGATGAGGAACCTCTCGAAGCTGGCCAGTATGAGCATGATGGGTATCATGAACTGGATGACGCGGCTCGCCAGGAACACGGACAGCGTGTAGCCGAACAGCGCGTCGTAGAGCACGTGCACGCGCAGGTAGAGCGCGGCCGCCTCGGTGCCGAACAGCAGCACGTACACCAGGCACAGGCCGATGTCCAGGAACGCCAGCCATACCTGCGGAAGGGCGCTGGGTGCTTGGTCGAGGACGCGCGTCGAACACGATTTAAAGAATTAAATTTGATGTGATAAGTCACGTGCAAGCAAAATAGGTAGTCTTTTTTAAAGTGACAATTTTCCTTCGGAATAGATACCCAGGGTGATTTACTTCAAAGGGTGATTTTTAAGTTATATTTTTAATACCGTATTTCCTCGAAATACCCCCCCTCAAAATAGGCACTATGAACTTATAAACCCCCCTCAAAATTTCCACCCTGAAAAATACCCCCCTGGGGGTAATTCGAGGAAATACGGTATATACTTATGTATTTTCTGAAAATAGGCAAAATTAGAAATAGAATGCTAATTTATCAAACCACCCGATCAATTTCCTCGCCAGAACAGCTAATCGTATTCCTGGATACCAAACAGGTATTTTTTTGCATTAACATGCACAGAAGAATATATTGTTCACAAACACACTAAACACACCAAGTAGAATGGGTTGACGGAGAATTTGACGCTCGGTATGGAGAACACGTAGGCGATCAGGCCATTGCCCAGCGCCCCCAACAGCGCCACCGCCGCCGCCGAGGTGATACCTGCGCGCGAAGGGCGCCGTTTTTCCCCCGAAAACACAAGACTTGTTTTTATCTATAGTATTTTACCAATGAGTATTTACTCAGTACGAGTACTCAGTATATTTCAGAGTACCCTTAAATACCCCCAATAAACCTTTTACATCACACCGCAATACACTCACACAAGAACCTGGCGGTGCTGGGCGGCTGGTAGTAGGCGCACACCACCTCGTCGCCGTAGTTGCCCTCGGTGCAGTTGGGGTCGGCCGCCAGCCCGGGCAACATGTGCACGCCGGCGCGCACCGCGCCCACTGCGAAGGAGTCGTCCGGCCGCGGCATACTGCCAAATGAACGCTTATAATCACGTCTTAGCGATGGAGAAACACCCGGGAAGTCGCAGAGACTGAAGTGTAAATTATGAAAAAGTGTCAAATGTCAGGTTAAATGTCAATTAAAACAAAAAAGAAAACATTTTATTACTGAAGTTTGCATGACTATTGACACTATTATACTCTAAATCTGTCATGACAATTGACGCTCTGCAGGACATTTTACATGACATTCTACATTTTCCATGACATTTGACAGTTTACTTTACACTTTACAGCGTCTGGGATTGGCACCCGGCCGATAAACACGCCATTCCGACTAAATTTTTTCATGCTTTGAATGCGGACACTAATCTATTCAGCAAAAACGTCAGCTTTCTTGGCGCAGTGCCAACATTGATATGGACGAGTCATTCTTTTTGATTCGATCGAACACCAGCGGCATACTTTGTCGGCCACCACAATTTACCTTCCTATGGTGGGGAGCTGCTGTCAGTGGCTGGTCACACGGTCATGTTTGACTTTTTCTATATTTTTCAATGATTAAATAATGACAAGTCTCTCCAATTAGACATAATTTCAGCTTAGATAGTTTAGCTTAGATTGTATGCCTGTAATTCGAATGTGTAGTGAAGTGTTGTACGATGGCAAACCCTCTGGAAGAAGTGTCGAAATTTTTATGTGTTTTATTCTAAAATGAACTTTTAATTTGAAATTTTTTTTCAAACCTGGTTTTCAAATTCTCGAATATTTTTGGAATACTATTCGAATTTTGTCACTTAATTTTCAGTTTTCAAAAATAGCATTTTCGAATTTTTCTTCAGAATTTTGAATACTCTGTTTTGCAGTGTTCCAAGATGTTACTGCAGACACATCTGCACATTTTTTGTTCTGCCGCCATAAATATATTAATGTGAAATTGATGTTTTGAATCGCGTTTATGCATTTTCAACGAATAAAAGTGTGTGTTTTTCTAGTGCTGAAATAAAAAATTCGAACACTTCAAATAAAAAATGCGAAAAACTTTTCGAATTTTTAATTTTTCTTTGCCATCGTTACTGGTGTTATTGTAAATATTCCAGCGGAACAAAACGAGACTTCTTGTTACAATATGAGTGAACGGACACACATGCATAACTTTCGATAAAAACATAAACATCAGTTAGCATCACAGTCGGCATCACTGCCCTTCGTGGCATGGGCGTCATCGAGAATGACACTGATCAAGGCTCATATTTTATTAAATCAAATACGGGGAAATGAACAAAAAAATCTGAAGCGCGAGTTTCCGGTGACGGTTAATTCCCGTTGCGTAAATATCTACCCCATGCGTATTCTACCTGTACCGTTGAGTTGAGCGTTGGGTGTCATATTGGTGCGGCACACACTAGTTACTGGCTCAATGAACTCGGATTTTGTAAACTCATCAATCGACATTGAATGCATCTGAGTTCACCAGAATGAGTTATTTTTTATCTTTGTCTACTGTAGTTGACAGATACCTCATTCTGGTAAACTCAAATGCATTCAATGTCGGTTTATGAGTTTACCAAATCCGAGTTTACTGAGCCGGTAAACTAGTGTGTACCGCACCATTGGGCCTACACACACTAGTTTACCAACGTGAACTGCTCGACCATTTTGGTAAACTGTTTACCAAAATGGTTGAGCATTTCATATTGGTAAACTTGTGTTTGGTGGAATTAAGATAAATTTTTTATACAAATTGTTACACCATCGATTCACAATGAAGATCAGTCTGAATTTATGTAAAAAAGCTACCGGAAGCTTTTGACGGGCGTTTGTTGTGGCAGTGCAGCGCACTACACTTTATAAATATTTATCATGCACCAAATAAAAAGTCACGCCTAATCGTGAGAATAATGAACGTTTGGATATTTTGTGGATGTTCGTTTACCATGCAACACTTATTAGTTATTATTTGTATGGTGACACGGTGAAGATTTGTCGGGTGTACTGCGCTTTCCGATGCACCTAAACACCGCACAAATAGAATTTCTCCCCGGACATACCGTATTTCCTCCAATTACCCCCCGCCTCGCTTGAATTGATCCCCCTCGAAGTACCCCCAGGTCTGAGCGAGCTGAGATAACGCCCCTCGAATACGGTACATCATGTACGTAACGCAATGCACATGATGTATTAATTGCGGCAAAGTTGTGCGCAGCCACATGTATTTATGTATACGTATTTCCTCGAAATACCCCCCTCGAAATACCCCCCCTCGTTCTACCCCCCCCCCCCTCTCGGGACCACTATGAAACCCCTCTCGGGACCACTACCCCCCCTCGAAATACCCCCCCAAATTGAGTGTAAAGGGAACGTACATGACAATAACTGTAGTTTGTGTTCTGTGTTCTGTAGAACACACGTTAAAACAATGTCGGTGTCACGTTAGAACAGTGTACATACCATCTACATACTAATATTAGTCTACAGAACCTTATAAATGGCGGTTTTTGTTGCATTTTTCGACGTCTGCGTACGTTTCAGACGACAATTTCGTACTTGGTTTTCAAAACTTTTCTTGTGAAATAATAACCCTCCCTCGAAATACCCCCCTCGTTTAACCCCCCCTCTCGGGACCACTATGAAACAATCACCCCCCGGGTGGTATTTTGAGGAAATACGGTACTAGTTTCTGTAGATATATCCGTAAATATGTCCAAATATATTTAGGTATCCTGTTTGGTCTCATTAATTACCAGTTTTGGTTCTGTTTTGCCCTCGTCTTTACTACCATCCTTCACAAAATTTTCGGACGGGATAATTAACCTCCCTTGAATAAGTTCTCCTCGAATAAACCCCGCCTTAAAATTTGCCGGCGAAATGATAAACACCCTAGGGGGATTTTGAGGAAATATGGTAATCTATTTTTTACATAAAACCAACTGCATATTGAGACAGGGGACTTCAAAGTCAAATGTTTCTGAAACTAAAAATGCTACCAGGAGAAAGTGGGATGAAACACTTGGGAATTCTGCCGTGAATACAAATTAAAAGAGCTAGTTTTTTCCTTGTCTAGCGGTCACATGGAACATAACTATTTACTAAATACCATGCCTCAACCTGCATGAAATATATGTTGACATTTGTATAGGTAGATTATTTTGTTTGTATTTTCTAGTTGGGTTGTGTGAAACAGCACACAGACACAAAACAAGTAGAAACTTCATAAAACAGTAATTCAAAGCTTTTTCTTCACCTTTTTCGAAATGATAAGTAGGGTAAATGATAAGGGGGTGGGCTGGAGCCTGGCGGCTGGCACCATTTCTATAAAAGCTTTTTTTACACCATTTTTCAAAACTTGGTGTTTTCTCCGCTATTAGTACCTATCGAATGATGAATTTTTTTCGGCCTACCTAGTTATTGACAAGCGCAGGCATATACCTATATGCTTGGAAAGAAAGTTCTTTTCGATTCTAAAACTATCTTCCAGTTTCCAAGAACTTTTTTCCAACCTCATAAATACAAAGGAGACCTCTTTTTCTAAAAGTCGATAACTCCAAAAAGTTTATTTAAAGAAAATTGTATTTTAAAATTCATTTTCCATTCTTTGCCAGCAATTCATGACCAATGGGCTTATTCGTTGTTTATCATGTTCCAAATGTTGACAATATAGTGTAGCATTTTCTGCCTCTGCTCTCAAAATAAATATGATCAGTGGCCTTTCCACCTAATCCATTTGGACGGGAATAATAAAGCATGCAGGAAGAATTTTAGTTAAGAAGTGGACTTAACTTCTTTCATACGCAAAATTTTTTTTCATGGACCGAAAAAATCTACCCTTTGGGCTGTTAATGCACTTTTTTGAAAGTCGGCATCCCACATGGGCTAAACCTTTTCTTTTCTCTATTTTCCAGCAAAGAGAGTAGACTTTCGAAACTTTGCTGGGTACAGCATGGAGTTATTGCTTTCTTACTCGAATTTTTTAAGTTGTTCCTAATTACTCCAAAAGTATCACAATCTGACACTTTAGAAAGCAAGGGGCAAGTGATGTTGACAATATTGAATAACGGTGAATATGTACGGGACCCATTCTAGATGCCGTTTCTGTGCTTAACAATATTTTCAAAATTTTGGAGTTATCGATTTTAAGAAGTGGGGACGTTTAAAATAAATACAGTAACAGGAATGGCACTCAAAAAGGGCGTGCACTGATACGCACACGTGCCCGATACGCACATATGCCCGTTTTTTTCACTTGACACTTTTTCAAGTGATTTTCAGATATGAGTAAAGTGAAAAAAAGTTGCGCAATGACATTAGTGAACTTTTTTCACTTCACTCATATCTGAAAATCACTTGAAAATGTGTTTAATGAAAAACAGTGAAAAATGGCTATTTTTCACTGTTTTTTTTTCACTTGACACATTTTCAAGTGATTTTCAGATATGAGTGAAGTGAAAAAAGTTCACTAATGTCATTGCGCAAGTTTTTTTTCACTTTACTCATATCTGAAAATCACTTGAAAAGGTTTCAAGTGAAAAAAACGGGCATATGTGCGTATCGGGCACGTGTGCGTATCAGGCCTGCCCCCTCAGAAATGCGGGTCGAACAGTGGCATTGTTTGTTGCTTTGCAAAAAAACAACAACAGAAATACAGAATGAATATAGAAAAGTGCACCAAAGATAAGGAGTCCTCTAAAAATTAGGTTATTATTTTTACACATTGTGCATTTTTACAATTTTCACTTTCTGGATTGAAAAAATTCATTGGAATCGGAGCATCTTTGATTGAAACTAAATCGAAGTGAACACACAAAAGAAAAAACGCAAAAAAGTTGTTCAGTGATTATTCATTTCTTAGTAGATTGTCAAGGCCACTTTGGCTATTTCTTACATTTCACTTTAAAAAATTCAAAAGTCCTTACAATAACTATAAAATTTTATTTGCATCTATGCTAATCAATTATTACCTGTTCCCATATATCGAAAAATCAATTTCACAAAAAATACAAGTTTTTTTTTCTTTTTCAAATTTTTATTCCCATCGACAAGGCAAGGGGCAAAATATTGCAGCGCTGTGCGCAGTGCAATTGTAGACGCGGCTCAAATCAGATCAGAGCTGGCCACTTATAATCCTCATAGCCCCCAGCGGCGGCTACCAAGCGCCGCGCTGAGCGAAACATAAGCACGAACGTCTTCTGGGGATGCACTCGCGTCGCATACATGCCCACGGACACTTAATACTTGTACACAAACATTTCACTAAGGAGGATGGTGTTTGTTGCATAGTCGTTAAAACGTATTTACGTTTACTCGATAAATACGTATGAATACGTATAAATACGTATAAATACCCCTGTTTACGTGATTTTTATGAGAAAAATACTCACTGTGGGAAAAATACCCATTTTTACGTTTTCCCTGAAACAATACTCATTTTTACGTTTTCTCTGGAAAAGTATTTTACTCACCTTTTAGGCAGTGTAAAAGTAAAAATAAAATACTTTACGTTTTCTGTACTCGTGTGTGTGTAAAATAAAAATACTTTACATTTACGTTTACTTTAAAAAAAGTTCAGTACTTTTAACAACTCTGGTTTGTTGGCCCGGGCTGCTGCAAAATAGCCCGATTTCCTATTCCGGTTGAAAATGTGCGGCTGAGCATTTGTTTACTTTCGTCAGAAAAGTTTCCGATAACAGATGAGCACGCATGGAAGATTAGGATTTTTAGGGATGGAATTCGACGCATAACGTTATTTATGGAATCGCCGATGTTTGTGCGAAGGTGTATTTAAATAACTATGTACCTGAAAATGTATGACGTCCAATATGCTTTTTGAACATAACAAAATCAACATGAGACATCCTTCCAAAAAGAGATATACCTCCAATGGCACAGCTGGCAGTGTGCCAGAAACGCACAAAATCGTAAAAACACGCGCCAAACGTGGCTGACAGCAAGAAAAACGGTGCCGAGTGGCACCCATAAAACTCTGTGCCAACTTGTATTTGGCGTGGTTCACCATTTTGTTACATTCCAGTTTGATAAAATGAGTTGCATTGCTGTTAGGCCGCGTTTACACGGATTTTTTGTGACGACTCAACATCACTAAAAAATTCAATAAATTGAGTAAAAAAGTTCCAAATTCATGAGAAAAAGTGGTCAATTGTAGATTCAACCTAGGCGAATATACATGTCAAATCGCAGAATCGTGCTTGTAGCTTAGACGTATATACGTTTGAAACAATTTTTCTGCTGTCGCTGGCTGTCGGGAGACTGTCCGACAGCAGCAAATTCTTTTCAAACGTCGATAGGCCTAAGCTACAAACACGATTCTGCAATTTGACATGTATATTCGCCTAGGTTGAATCTACAATTGACCACTTTTTCTCATGAATTTGGAACTTTTTTACTCAATTTATTGAACTTTTTAGTGATGTTGAGTCGTCACAAAATATCCGTGTAAACGCGGCCTTAGACTTTCGCGAAATGCGATGAAAACAATTGTGTACATCCCTCTTAGCGTTCCAAAAATATAGGGAGATTTTTGCAGCATCTTTTCGGAGAGATTTGATTTTTTTTGAAATATTTTCTGAGATGATATTGATTTTAAATTTTCTGCAAAACACACATTTTTAGAACGCTATTCCCTCTAGTAAGTGCATGTGCAGGTGCAGGAAAAAGTGTCGGTATCAATTGTAAGTATATGTAGGTAATACGGTAATATTAAAAATTTGTTAATTAAAGGTACGCGGGCGGCTTGTTTAACAATATTATAAATTACGCTGTCATCACCCACATTTATTGAAAGTTGATCCTATTCTTCACACACCTGCCACACCGTTTGAAAAATGTAAAATATGTACCGATACACAAAAAACGGTGCATTATATTTACGATAATTTCCTCCTCCCCAGTCCCCATACGGCCCACACACACACTAGTTGACATCAAAGCTCGTGTCAACTCAATTATACTAAAGTTTGGTTAACTATGTGATTTCCAGTTTCCTATGTAGTAGAGGATAGTTAGATTTATATCGTGAAACTTCATTTTCATTGTTTCTGTTAAGTGTGATGCTTTGAAAAATTGTTTGTTCTGTTAATCGACATGTATGTATTTCACTCTAAGTTTTGATGTCAACTAGTGTGTGGAACCATAAATGTGTATGGGCCCAGGGTTCCAAAAACCCTCTCATAAACAGCTACCCAGTATTCCGCAATTCAGTCGTCATTCACGATTCGTCAGTAGGTGAATGAAGTACCCCGGTGGTCAGGTGGGCCCGCGCAGCGGCGACAACAGAACGGCGTACAAATGCAGTCGGCGGCAGCAAAGTGCCCAAATTCCCCAGGGCTCGGTGGCCGGTGCAGACTGCGGAGGTGTCGCGTGCACCGTCCAGACCTTTGCGAATTGCGATTATTAACGCTTCGCATGGCCACGAAACGCAGTGCACAGAGTGCATGGATCCGGTATTGTTTGGAGACAAAAAACAAGCTACTTTGTCTTGCGCTATTTTTACAGCTGGCTCTGGGAACAAAGAGAGGCGGCACCAGGCGCTTCCTGCCGTACAGCTCGGCTACTGAACAAAATAGGTACAATAAACACCACTTTTTTGCTGCCCAAGTGCGAAAACACCACTAGTATTATATACTCAGAGTGGTATGCATTCGCACATTCTTATGTCTTATGTGCGAACGCACAAACGCGATACTTATGCACGCACTTTCAGAAAAAAATAAAATATGTTTAAAAGAAAACGGCGGAGTTGAGTACAATCAACCAGTAAATACTGGTATTTTTGAAAGCATAAGCATGAGCATAAATACATTCAACAAAATCAGTATTTATTATACTATTTTATACTAAAGTGTATTTATACTAAAGTGTAAGGTAATTTATAAATACCAAATAAAGAATAAAATAAAGCGTAAGCATGAAATTTGTTTTTAGGATGTGCTCTCACTGTTGCGCATTGGAAAACACAAAATTTAGTTACTTGTAAATCAGTATTGAACACATTTCAGTTTACTGGCTTTTTTCACTCTCTGTAAACTGTCATTGATGAACACCTAATTCCAGTAAACTCAAATGCCATTCAAAGTCGTTTATAAGTTTACATAATGGCACTATTTTGGAGTTGATAGCGCCACTCCATGGAAATGGCGCCATTTTGGAGTCAATAGTGCCACTCCATAAAAATGGAATTTTTAGTTTACTCGCACTTAACTAGTATGTGCAGCGCCAATCCGCAGCCCACCACACACAACACATTTTTTGAAGGAAACACACCATCTTGAAGGTCACCACTTATAACATCAAAATTCTGTATTACATCAAGTTACCCCCCCCCCTCGAAATACCCCCCTAAAAATTTGGCTGAGGGAATAATACCCCCCCCCCCTCAAAATACCCTCCCTAAAATTGAGTGAAAGAGAACGTACATTACCGTAGTTTGTGATATGTACAATGCAGAACAAACCGTTGATTGAGTGATGTTAGGGAAGGGTTTATGTGTATATACAGTTATATATGCCTATAAACACATACCGTATTTACTCGAATAATTCCCCCCCACTTGAATAATTCCCCCCT
The DNA here is from genome assembly GCA_964036195.1 of Sphaerolaimus hirsutus. Classification (NCBI taxonomy): domain Eukaryota; kingdom Metazoa; phylum Nematoda; class Chromadorea; order Monhysterida; family Sphaerolaimidae; genus Sphaerolaimus; species Sphaerolaimus hirsutus. The sequence goes on along the minus strand of OZ038454.1, from coordinate 17,614,637 downwards.
CGAATAATTCCCTCCCTGCTAGACGTGTGAGGAAAAAATAATTCCCCAATTTGAATAATCCCCCCCAAATGAGAGGATAGATAATGCACATATATTTGGAAAATAACAATCGATGAATGAAACCAAGCAAAAAAGCTGTGCCTGGACTGAATGCCTGAATACAAATGCAGCACATCCGGTGTGCAAAAATGCAATTTAATGTGCATTACCAATGGAAATTGGATGTACATGTGTATGTATTGTGATGAAAATATACCTGAAACTTTTGAGGAAATAATAATACCCCCACTTGAATAATTCCCCCCCTTGAATAGTTCCCCCCTCAAAAATGTCTGAGGAAAAAATAGTTCCCCAGGGGAATTATTTGAGTAAATACGGTATACATCTATGTAATTGTTCGATTTCTCTATGTCTGAGTATGGGGAATTTCCGAAAATTTCTGGCGAAATAATGGCGCTGCACACACTAGTTTACTAACAGAAGTAAACTCATTTTGGGTGCCCATAAATCAGCTTTGAATGCATTTGAGTTTACCAAAATGAGGTATATGTAAACTACAGTTAACGAGGATCTAAAAAAACATATTCTGGTAAACTCAAATACATTCAAAGCTGATTTATGGGCACCTAAATTGAGTTTACTTGTGTTAGTAAACTAGTGTGTGCAGCCACAATAGACTCCCTCGAATACCCCCCTCGAATTATCCCCCCTCAAATTTTGCTGGCGAAATAATAAACCCCCTGGGGGTATTTCTAGGTAATACGGTTTTTCCAAAAAGGAAGGAAAAAAAACATTTCAGAAAAAGATCCATAATTTGTACACAATTTTACTTTTTGCATAAGTGCATGCAGATGTATCATCAATAAGGATATAAATTTTTTGGGATGGATACTTTGCAGTCTGTTGAGTATACATGACCCTATTTTATGCTTTCCCAAAAGTGAAAACAGGACAGGGCCATGTGCAATAATTTTTACACTTGCCAGTACCTGGGTATTCTGGCCAGGAAAGCATAACAAAGCAAAGTGTAAGTAAATACGCGTAAATACGCTTTCGCGACTCTGCAATCAAGTTTATGCTGAGTGCCTGAAATCGATTTATTTGTATTTTCTCAATGATGACGTCATGATGGAGTGTTCCATTCAGAAAAATGCATAGCATGCGGTCCGCAGAGTAAATATATTTATGCATATTCATTAAGTATCTGATAAAAAATGGCTAAAGCCAACAAAAAGTGGACACTGCACCTAACCATGTGTATGCTTTTGAATGCACAAAAGTAATATATCATATACCATGCCATTTTCTGATTGAGCTATCAAAAGATGTATATCAAGGGAAATGTACACAAATGCTAATAATATAGGCTATCAACACAGCAAACTGCATCACAAGAAACAATTTCATCAAACTTTTGCATGGCAGCGTGAGCTGTGTCAAAGTGCTGCAAACATTAAAGATACAAAAAGCTCACGCTGCCATGCAAAAGTTTGGTGAAATTGTTTCTTGTGATGCAGTTTGCTGTGTTGATAGCCTATATTATTAGCATTTGTGTACATTTCCCTTGATATACATCTTTTGATAGCTCAATCAGAAAATGGCATGGTATATGATATATTACTTTTGTGCATTCAAAAGCATACACATGGTTAGGTGCAGTGTCCACTTTTTGTTGGCTTTAGCCATTTTTTATCAGATATACTTCTTTTTGTGGGCCACAGGCCCAAAAGTTTATAAGTTATTGCAAATCAAGCAAATGCCAAATGTGGCAGTGAGCAATACAATCTATAGTCAAGAAGAAGCCAACCTGACATTTAGAACCTGAAAGTTATCACTTGACATTTATGACTTGAAATTACCCACTTGACAATAACTTGACATAAACCACTTGACATTTATGACTGAATGGCATCAATTGATATTTATGACTTGACATGAACTGCTTGCCATTTTTTCACCTGATAGTTTTCACTTGACATAAACAACTTGACAGGTATCACCTGAAAATTGTTACTTGACATATTACTTGACATTTGACATGACATTTATCACTTGACATTAAACTTGACATTTCACTTGAAATTTATCACTTGACGTTAAACTTGACATTTGACATGACATTTATCACTTGACATTAAGCTTGACATTTAACTTGACATTTGACTTGACATTTGACTTGACATTTGACTTGACATTTGACTTGACATTTGACTTGACATTTCACTTGAAATTTATTACTTGACATTTCACTTGAAATTTATCACTTGGCATTTGACTTGACATTTCAATTGAAAGTTATCACTGTATATTCACCTTGACATTTATCACTTGACATTTGACTTGACTTGACTTTAGACTTGACATTTATAACTTGACATTTGACTTGATATTTGATCACTTGACATTAAACTTTACATTTGACTTGACATTTCTCACTTGAAATTTGACTTGACATTTATCACTTGAAATTTGACTTGACATATGACTTGATATTTGACTTGACATTTATGAGTTGACATTAAACTTGACATTTCACTTGAGATTTGTCACTTGACATTTGACTTGAAATGTGTCACTTGACATTTGACATGACATTTGACATTACATTTCACTTGAAATTTATCACTTTACATTTGACTTGACATTTGACATGACATTTATCATCTGACATTAAACTTGACATTTCAATTGCAATTTATCAGTTGACATTTGACTTGAAAGTTATCACTTGAAATTTGACTTGATACTTTATCACTTGATATTTTATAACTATCTATCACTTGACATTTATCAATTGACATTTCACTTGAAATTTATCACTTGACAATTATCACTTGACATTTCACTTGAAATCTACCACTTGACATTTATCACTTGATATTTGACTTGATATTTTATCACTTAATATTTTATCACTAGACATCTATCACTTGACATTTATCACTTGACATTTGACTTGACATTTATAACTTGACATTTGACTTGACATCAACCACTAGACATTTATGACCTGATAGTAATCAGCATGCAAGGTCACATGCTCAGTATCACATGAAGCAGTAGTTCAGGCATGTTTGCGCATTTTACACAAAATAAGCAAACTTGAATAACTTTTGTAAATCTGTACCAAATTGCCAAAAATTGGCTCATTTGAAAGCTCTACTCATGGCACACATCAACAAATTTTTTTTATTGCCCCATTTGTATTCAAATTTTAAATTTATTGAGGTTTGAAAATTTCAAACAGATACCGTACCAAAGTGGGCGGAGCCTGTGAAAAAAAATCCCGAAAATAAGAAATGGCATCATATTCTCTTTCAAATGAGCCATCAACCATGAAAATCGGTCGTGTTTCAAGGAAGTTATTGCAGTTTGAAGATTTTCGGGAGAACAAGAACAACAACAACAACAACAAGAACACTACTTGAAAAAGAAAATGCGTAATAACTTCCTCCGAACTCAACCGTTGGATCTGAAAATTTGCATGGTGGTACTTTTCGACACGGGCTTTTTAATGGTGCAGTCGGTTCTGCACTAGCGCATTGCGTTCCGAAGTTATTGCGATTTTAAATTTGCGATTTCCGCATTTTGGTGTGTCTGACCATATTATGGGTGGGTCGCTTGCGCCCTCCCTCGGCAGCGAGGGATGGCGCTGGCGCGCCCACCCGATAAATATAAATAAAGGAGATAACAAATTGTTAAATTCAAATTAAATCGAAGAATGTTGTCAAAATCAAATAAATTTTTCTCTCAACGAGTTTACACATTTATTTTCCAGTATGGCCCTACACACGCTAGTTGACACCGACATCAAATGTCAACTGGTTCCGTTCCTAATTCAAAGATTGCGTTTGAACATCGTTCGTCACTCGTCAGCAAGCTTTGAATCGGGATCGGCACCAGTTGACATTTGGTGTCGATGTCAACTAGCGTGTGTGGGGGCACTATAAATACTACAAGTTACCATCTGGAAAACGGCGTCTCTGCCGCTTGTAGCCCTGCTGCAAACTGTGCGCCCGCCTCCGTAGCTGTTTTGCAATATTTTCCATATATCCACCTGTTTATAGGACGATTTTCAATGGGAAGAATGATGGGCACATAATTATTATAATATTTTTATAGTGAGTAGATATTTAGAAGTAAATATTTGTTGGTTTTTAAGGTTAAGAGAATGTGCCCATAGCTCGCTGATGTGAGGTTTCTGGAAGCATGAAACACCTGAATTTGATAAATTCGAATATTTTGATGGTAGTGATGTGTAGTGATGGAAAAGCGCCATGGCGCTGGCGCCTGGCGCTAGCGCCAAAGCAAAAAGCGCCATGGCGCTTTTGGCGCTTGGCGCCTTTTTGCTGTGGCGCCATTGGCGCTTGGCCCTGGGGTTTGGAAAAGCGCCATGGCGCTTTTGGCGCTTGGCGCTATGACGCCGTGGCGCCATTGGCGCTTGGCGCTAGTGTTTTAAAAAGCGCCAAAAAAGCGCCAAGAAGTACTAAAAATTCATTATTATTTTATGCAGAAAGACCTGTTAAATTTAATTTACGTAAGTATATGTGCTACTGTAAGTGTATTCCAAGATCAACATACCCTATTCTTGATTACTTTGTTAACGATGTCCCTGTGATTGCATGGGTATTCAACACTTGTCCCATCTAATCCGAATTATGTAAGGCTTTATGTGACTATTCATCGG